>WBNH01008093.1:0-77159 GCA_013401255.1 Urocolius indicus | reverse complement strand
CCCTTCCCTTCCCTTCCCTTTTGCAATTTCAGCAGTCACTCAGCAGCACAATCCAGTCTCCTTCAGTGCCTTCTAATTGACTGACCACGAGCTCTACCCTGGAGCAGAGGGCAAGCAACAGCTTTTTTTTTTTTTTTTTAATACTCCTCTCATTAAAGCAAGCTTGAGAGCAGAATGGTTGGCCTGATTCAATCTCCTGGATACCTGGGACAGACCACACTCAGTAAGAGAATTCAGATAGTCCCATGAAGCTAGAATGAATGCCAATAAATGAAGCTGCTATACACAGATTTGCCACTAAGCAAACAGTGACTTAAGAGGAGATCACAAATTGGGAAAGAAGAGAATGTAGCGTGGAAAAAGTACTTCAAACGTTGATCCTGCAGAGAACTTTACACTAATTACTTTTGAGAAGTGCTGAGAATGAAAGGTTGCATCAATATGCTAACATTACTCACAGCAAAGCGTGGTTTTAGTCTGCCACACCATTCATCTTCTGCCTGATCTCTGCCTCTTGCAGACATTCATCAGACAGATTAGAGCAAGGCTAACATGTCTGGGTTCAATTGGACATGCTTTCTTCTGCCCATAGATTTTGTCTGGAAGGAAGGGAGAATCTGAGGTCTTTCTTTACCTTTATGTGGGATTTCTGGGAGTCGAAAGGCCCAGCTGGAAGTACTATGCAGTAGCAACCCAAGGTTACTCAGTGTCCACAAACCCCAGACATCTGCACAGATCAGCTGCAGAGAGTTTGCAAGTGAGTTCAGCACTTCCCAGAAGTGTTAGGGGTCCTGTGGTGCATGTTGGAATCAGTTGTGAACACAGGGCAGAGTAAGTTGAACATTTCCCAAAGCAATGTATTTGTTGTGCACACGTAGACCATCTGTACAATGCACAGACGATCTCTGGCACCACCTTGTTAGGTTTGTTCTTGACAGTACCTTTACCAGGATTCCTTTGAAAGAAGTACAGTAGCTCTGGACTAGAAAAGGAGCCCAAGGAAAAAGACACATTATGAACCATTTCTGCTGTAATTAGGAATAAATTTCTGGATTTGCCTCCTAACAGCTGCAATGCTAATATATGTGGGCCCAGAAGCACTAGGAGCTCTTATCTAGAGATCCCACACTGGCACTATGCAAGAGAGCTGTTGGTATGAAGGCTGCAAAAAAAAATCCTTCTGGGAATGTGTTTGGGAGGGGTATGGGATGTTCAGCTGCTGGATATGAACAGAAAGAAAAGGTTTTACTTTGGTTAGAAAGTAAGATGCAGCAGAATCTGTTTTTTTGGAGGACATCAGGGTGAAAAGGAGAATGCAGCTAAACCTTTCCAGCTTCTTTCTTGCATCTGAAGTAACTAAAAAAAAAAACTATTTAGAGAGAGAAGAAACTGCAGTACTTTTAATCATCACCAGCAGGTCTTTAACCTCACAGGAAACAGAAGAGGAAGGACAGATTGTAAAATACTCAGACAGACTAAAGGTCATTCTTCTTCCCCTTGGGATGAAACATTACATCTTGCCTTAAGGACAAATATGCATCTAGTATATACATGTTGTCACACAGAACATCCAGGTCTTGTCACTGTCACTCGATAGTGGCACGCCAAGTTTACATTTTAAAATAGAGATCGGCATGGGAGCGGTGAGCAAGTGAGCAAGCAACATGATAGACAAAGAAAAAACCCAAGATGCTTCCCCATGGTGACAGAAGGATTGACCCAAGGCAGACATATTTATTGGCTCCACAGTTAAAGTTATGTACATTACATCAAAATGATATTCTCGTGGCGCCTGAGTTGGGTGGTAGGAATTTGGTCTGATGAAGCGGCCCAGAGCAGAATATGCTTTCTAGAGCTCATCAGCTCTTCCCTTCACGGATTTTGGGCAGCTCACAGAGGTAACAAGACTTGCTGGGATGGTCACAGGAAGCTGAGGGGCAACCAAAGCTCTGACACCCTGACATGCCTTTTCACCAGCTTGACACTTTCCTGCCTGAACACATTCCTTCACACACAGACAACTTTAGGTTCTCACAGTCAGTTGCTTCATTGTCCAGCATCTAGCCTAAGCTCTGAAGGGCTGACACTACAGCTGCAGAGCTACTGCTGTTGATAATTCACACATGAAGATGGAGTCTTTTTTTCTCTCTAGAGCATGAAGACCAAGTGCTCATTCCCTCAGGACTCGTGCAGAAAATACTGCTTCACCAACCACCCTACACAGGGCTGTTGGGATCAGCTTGCCTTTCCAGGCAAGTGAACTGGTAGGGCTCCCACTTTTCATAGATAGGAGGGAGATAAGAGGGAGATTTTCAGCTCTTTGTGCCTCCAGAAGTAGGGTGGAGTTGGGGCTTCCAGTAACGCACACCTACTGCTAATGAGAAGGCAGAGTGGGAGCTGTGGGCAGAAATGAGACAATTGAACACATGCATGGTTCTTGCTGCAGCACTTCAGGACCTGCTACTTCCTCTTACGTGCTGGTAATCTCCTTAAGCAGCTGGAAAAGAGAATATTCTGTAAAACTTGTCTTAAATGGGACATTATCAACAAACTTACACTTTGGTAATAACATTTAAAGGCAAATGATTAGTAGTGATGACTGAGAACTATTAAATGATCAAGGCCAACCTGAACACCTTCCACACCAAGTTCTGCACAGAGGTATGAGAGTAAGTGGGCAGAAGCAGGTCACACCACACACACGCAGAAACAATGAAACTCCAGGTTCTCAAGCCCACCTAAAAATACTTGAAATCCTCAAGTCCTGTCTCAGCTTAACCACTCGACAGATGAACATTTCAAAATACAGTTAGCAATGTCCTTGTCCAAGGCTGAAATCTACATGGTCTTTGTGGCTGCTATGGACAAAGTGCCTGGAGTCATCTGCACTTTCCAAAAGAAGGGAACTACCTAGGAGAGATGCTAATAAAGGCTAACTTGAGCAGCCAAGCAGGGGGACACATGACTTGTCAGGGTGTGAACGTCCTCTATGGGGATGCTCCTGTCTCTTACCAGCACAATCCCCACTGTGCAGCTGCGGTCCTTCGCACAAAAGGCATCCACCCTCAGAGAGCTGTGTCAGGGAGCTTGGAAACAGCTGTTGAGCTGATTACTAACATGTGAGAAGAATGGCAAAACTCACCTCACTGTCACAAGGTGGAGAGAACTGCTCCCTCCTCCTTTAGTTCCTCTTCTGCAGGGCTTATTGCTTAAGTAGGTTCCTTTTTTACTGGCTGAGAGAGCTGAACAGCTCACCAAGGCCTTTGAAAGAGTCAGGGCCTGTGTGTGTGCCAGGATGGGAGGACAGGGCCAGGAGTGGTGATGGAGGCAGCACAGCTGCTATTCTAAGCAGGATTGAGATGCTGGGGTGGCTCAGCACACCCCACCCCTGCACCCTCCCTGGAAGCTACAGGCTCAGAGGCTAGAAGGATGGTGATGCCACCAGCAGCCAGGGCCTGTCACTTTTGAAGGCTGGTGCCGCTTGTCCCTGGGGAGGCCTCTGGCAAGGACTGGCACCAAAGTTGTTAACTCTCCCTTCGGGGAAAGCAAGCTGGGGATTTCATGTCATGAAGAGGCCTGGCTTTCAGCAGCCACAGCTCAGAGGGTGGGAGACACAAATCCCTTTAGAGAGCACCTGAATTGCAGCAGGACTGAACAGCTTGGGCTGCAGAGGAGCTAGAGGAATCTCTCACTGTTCCACACCCTGTAAATCCTTTGCTAATTGCTTTATTGCTGATATTTGTGAAGATAAAGGAAAAGGCTGAATTAACTAAGAGAGAAGTGTACACATCTCCCTCAATGGGCTTCATTAATTGATATGGGAGGAAGAAAAATCAATTAACAAATGCCTTTGCCTTCCTGATCAATCTGAAAACATATGTGGTGCATATTGGGCAGGAAGTGAAAAAGCAGCCTGCTCCCAGAGGTAATTCATTCATTCAGCAGCTTGCAGCTTACACCTTACACCACTTAACTGTGGTGGTGTAATGTAAGGGCTGGGCTTTGTAGGTATTTTGCAATCCTATGACAACAAGCAGAAACATAACATTGTCAATGAGGTGAAGCTTCTGAGCACCATCCCTCTTTTTTCCCCATTGCTGTTATCACAGACCTGCTTGATTGAGACAACAAAATGCATCTCTAAAAAGAATTGTAATATGGACACTGGTGCCCCCTGACATTGTTAAGTCCAAACATTATTTTCTGCGGTGTATGAAAAGGAGCAAGAGAAGCAGAGTGGACAGGAATATCACATATTGCAGGTATTCGTATCATTCTTCTGTCTTCTTGAACCTTTATACAAATTTGGAGCCAGACCCAGACATAGGAATCTACCCAAGATTCCTTTTATGTGGCATATTAGTTGAAGGAAATGAATGGTCCCACAGGATAAGGCCTCAGAGAAAAGGAAGTGTTTGATGAATGAGGTTAGGAAGGTCTTGGTGTAGCTGTGTCATGCCTCAGTAAGGGCTTCTCCAGACAAGAATGATAGTGGTTTCCACTGCCTACAAAAACAAGGAAGGATATTCAACATCTGTGTTGTGACATATAAAAAACAACAAACCAACTAACAACAACAACCACCATCAAAAACTCTACCCACTCTATTTCTACGGTTTCCTCTAAATCAGTTGGAGTAAACTAGATGTAATATATACAATTGTTTAAGCCCTATAAACCATTACTTTGTGTTAAAAACACAGATAGGGGAATAGTTGCAGTTATCAACTGGGAATTACACAATTTGAATCTGATCTCTTGCACAGCAATTCTTGTTTCACTGTCACTGTCTCCCAAGGACAAAATTAGTGAATAAAGGAGAAAAAGAGAGCACAGGCACTGAAACACAGAGAAAAAACTGCAAAAGAGGGACAGAGAAAACCAGTAAATAAAACAAGAGCCTGAAGGGAAGAGCTGCTTTGTCAGAATATAAATATTTCCCTTCCTCTTTTATCTTTAATGTGGTGTGAGGAGCTTATTAAGGGGAAGTGCAATTCTGTCCCTGGAGTTCATCCACATAACCATGCAGGGAGCTCAGTCCAACACTACCAGCACAGCCAGGCACACACTCAAATTCTTCTCTGCTGGAAACAAATGTAATGTGCTAAGTAATAAAGGGGAAATCGGGAACCTACAGTGGTCATTACAACTCTTATCTTGCTGGCCCTAGTGCTGCTTTATATTAACGGGCAGTAGTGCTGCCAGGGGCCCTGGCTGGGGAGCTTGGCTCTCCTCAGGTCACAGCTGCAGCCTGGGCTGAACAAACCCTGTCCTCCTGGTGCTGCAATAGCTCTTTTGCAGGAAGAACCAATGGGGCAATAAAGCCAAATTTTGGGTTTGGGTGAATAAAAAGAGGCAGTATGTAAAATTGTGTGAAAAGAGGGACGATGTTGTGCACAAAGCTGAGGAGCAAGCCCTTTAACCACAGCTCAGCATAGCCATCCCTGGCAGGCACCTTCCCCCAGGGCTATGCTGAATCCTGTGCACAGTGATATATGAAGCAAAATTTTGTATCTATCTTGGCTATCTGGCTTCCCCTTCCCAGCTCTGGCATCGGCACCTCTTTGCTGGCCCTTCAAGATGTTTGACCATATGGCTGCACAAAGCTGCACCATCAGTCAAAGCCTCCAAGTCAGGAAGGAGGACAGTTTCAAATTGCTGCCAGCAGATCCTTTCCCACTATTTCCCTTGCCTGAGCTGTCACAGATACAGGTGTCAACCTGGCTCCTTTACTGCCTCACTCTTTTCATCTACCCTTAAGAAGAAAAAAAAAAAAAAAAAAGCAAGGAAAAAAAGAAGAGCTTTGCATTTCCTCTACTCAGGCCTTAAATTGGAAAAATGAAGGGAATTCAGTGTTGGTGCTTGCTGATCCCTCCACCCCTACTGTTGCACCACTGTGGCCCTTTGAGCATGACAAAATGAGCTCTGCAGGCTTGATTATGCAAGCCACTAATTCCTTCTCCAGTCAAGGGGGAGCTTGGGTTCAGCAGCTATACAGTTTGGATTTACCCAGCTTTTGGTTTTGCTTCTGTTTATAAACACTTGGCATTTTTGCATTAAAAATGAGCTTGATTTTTCTTTTAACTGAATGCTTGTGAATCAAAAGAGTCTGTCAGGTACCATCTATTTTCAAGTATTTTTCAGGAAAAAAGATGTGATGATGATCATGTTTATTTTGTTTTCTCCCATTACACTTCGACATGAGTTCCATCCTGAGTTCCATCCCAAGTTCCATTCTTTCATTCTCTTTGCAAAAGAGATCACTTCTACTAGCAGAATACTGACAGAAAAAATTGAATTTTCTTGGAAAAGCTTTCAACAAACAATGTCAAAAGTGATTTTTATTAAAATGTAATGAAAAAAAAAATGTACCTTCAGAACAACACTTTCAAAGATGGGCAAAAGCAATAACAAAGTTTTATACAACCCCCATGCCAGTTTGGGGATATATTTTAGCTGGCCCTTTTTAGGAAACAAGCCCACAGACCTTAGGGAATTTGTCTAGCAAAATACCACTTGTGCTGGCTCCCAGCTGCCTGGCTTCTGTGGCAGCTCATGAGCAGTTTCCCTGGAGTGGATCAGTAGCTCTGAAGAAGCTCAGAAGCAAAACGGGTCTCCTTCCTACCCAGTGGTGGGCACCCTGGTGGTGGGCACCCAGAATCTGAGAGCATCTTAAAAGTAGAGTCAGTCTGGCTTTAACAAGCCAAAAACAACAAAACACAAAACAGCTCTAAGATATGCTTTTGGGGAAAAAAAAAAAAAACAACAAAAAACAAACCTAATTTTTAGCTATTTGATGTTTTAAGCACAGCTACACTGGAAATATTTGGAAAACAGAGTCTTTGTCTGAAAAACTGCAAATTTGGAAGCTGATGCAGAGCTATTACTCAGCTGCTCAGATTGCTTCACAGGGCCCAAACAACATATCTCCACAATGTCTAGGGACCAACATGTATAGACTTTACTTAGAAATGGCTGACCTTTTGTGGTCAGGGAGTGCATTGGGTTACAGACACAGTCAAAAAATTGGATGGCTGCAGCATCTCCCACTCCCTCACCCTATCCTGCTGCCTTCCTGTGAGCAGCTGCCCCTCACACAGAGGGTTCTGAGTGACTTCAGTTTGCAGCCCAAAGGAGGGAAGTCAGCCAGTGAGGAATTTGAACTGCTCTAACGCAGTGGGGCATGCAATGGCAGTCCTAGAATGGCTCCCAGATGAGTGCAGATGTCGTTGCCCTGGAGGCAGCAATCCCTGGCACAGGGCAGGGGACCAGTTGGGGACAGTCACTATTTCATCTGTCCCACTTGCCACAGGCTGTTTCATGAGTCAACACCCTTCTCTACCACAATGAGAATCTGCATGAATAAGATCTTTCTGGGTAGAAAATGCTTTTACTGTTATGTCTGGGAAAGCACCAAGGATCACACTGCACTTGGATAATAACAGGGTTAATAACAACAATTTCAGAGGCCTACCACCTCCCTAACCAGGGGCTTATGGTGCAATGGTGGCTTCACCCAGAGATTAAGCTCTCATTCAAATTCAGGTAAAAACAATGTAAAGCACCTTAGAAACACCCGCAGATTACTGAATTTAACAAAGTGCTATCAATATTCATATGAACCACAAAATCAAAGAATCTCAAGGGCTGGAAGTGACCTCAGAATCCTCCTGCATCACCAAAGCATCATATGGGCAGCTTCTAAGATGCTACTGGAGGACGTGTTTGCTTTGCCTAGAGAGTTATTGTTTTAATATTAGATCTCATTTTCCTACTCTTCCTTCAACACCCACAACAGCTTTTACAAAAATAAGCCAGTAGGAGTTTGGCAAAGACATCAACATTGACACCTCTACTTCTGCAACTATACTTAAATAGCTATCAGCATCTAGAATTTCGGTTTTCACATCCCAGGCAAAACCCTGCACCTACAGCAGCATGGGGCTGGTAGGCAGGGTCAAACAGAGGAATGTCACCTATTTCATTCCCAGCATCACTTCCTACACTTTAGGTCTTGCCATGGCAGCACTGGTGAGACCAGCCCCCGCCCAACTTGTGCAACTGCCCTGAGCAGGGTTGGTGGCAGCACCGACAGGGCAGAGCAGGTGCAGCTCTGGCCTGGCTGAGCCCGGCACATGTCTGCTTGCTCACAGCAAAAAGAAAATGGTAACTTGCCAACGCATAAGTTTTCCTTCAAAATCGGATTTGGTTTTGGTTTTTTTTCTAGGAGTAACTTCTGCTTCAGGCAAAACCCTCAAACCTGTTTGTAAACAATCTTGAGTAGCACAAGCTTTGAACACTTCAGAGCTCTAGAATATTTATGGCTTTAGAGATATCTTGTACCATTGTAATTTTAAAACTGTTGGTGTTTAAAACAGCTAGTGGATACTCCATTACATTGTACTGTGGATCCCTGCCTATTGAAAAATGCAGCATAAATATAAGCCAGTTTATCATTAAACCTGCAGTTTCAATGCAGACATGCAGCAGCTGACCAAAATATGGCTTTATGGCTAGCTATCAGGGCAATAAGTTCTAATCACAAAAAGAAAATCCTCTCACTCCAACAACACAGTTCAACAAAACCAGGTCCAGTTGCACTTATGTGAACAAAGCAAATGAGAAACAGAGTGAACATTTCAGCCTGGGTGCTGTACATCTCGCCTCGAGGTGATGAGAGTTTTCAGCTCACTCTAAACTCAAACGGATGACCAGTGGGAGCAACAAGAGCAGGATCTGATATTTTTAGAAGTCAGGAGTGAAACGATCTGCCACATCAAGCCCATAAGAATTTGGCAATAAATTACAATTTGAGAGCTCTTAGTACCTTTCCCAAATCAAGTCTGTGGATTACAGAATATTGTAACCGTGTCTTAAGTCATCAACATTTCCTAAGCACTTAAAAAACAAAGAAACAAAAAACCCCTAAACCCCACAAACAAAACCCAAAACCTAAAGACAAACCACAAAAAAACACCAAAGACTGGTGAAAAAACAGTTGAATACAAATGTACACACATTCACAAAAAGAAGCTGAATCTCCATTGTTCTGAGGTTTAGCAAAGAAAAAAATCTCTAACTGTGGCCTGGGCAGCTGTTGAGGCTGCAAACGTCACACGGTATTAGACTGAATTCAGAGAAGAATTACAGATGTTGCTTTGAATTTCCCAGCTTTGATAGGTGCAAACCAGACATATGATGTTATTTCTTTTCAGCCCATATGAGAAAATGTTACATGCAGCGGAAATCTATTTCAGACAGCAGTGTTTCTTTAGCAGAATGGGATTTCTCTGATGCTTTGCTTTGCTCCATATGCTTCTAATTATTGCTCAATTCAAACAGCTATTTCTGCATTGACTTGCAGGAATCTCAGAAGGCACCTTCTACGTATCCAAGAAGCATAGCCCATAAATAATTTCAAAAAATATTAAAGAGGGGAAGCTTCATAGCTATTCATTCCAATCTGACTATGTGGTATTTAAATAAACCTCTGTGGCTTTCCAGTAACATAGTAGGAACTCTCAGGTGGCAAGGCTGGGGGAAGAGAGGGAGGAGCGCACTAAACATACTAATGAACATGTAATTAAGAAAATAGGCCCTCTTTCCTTATGAGACTCCATGAGGAGGGAGCTTATTTGAAGTGCTGCTTTCTTCCCTTTATGGAAGGAAATCAGCTTAATATCTCCAGTGCTGTTCCGAGTACCACTGCTCCCAGCTCCAAGACAGCCCAGTCAATCTGTCTGACGCTGAGGTAAAAATCATGGTTTAGACATGACTGCTTAAAAAACCAAAAGGAGAGTTTGGGGTGCTGGTTCACAAACTTCATAGTTGCAGTTTCTCAGGAGAGTTGTCTATAGGCATTAGCATTAGCCTTGTGCCTCTTTTCCTTACAGCATTTCTTCATTGAATGTGCTTTGGGTCACTGCTGCTTGGGGGCTCTTGTAGAAAGGGAAATTGTCCATAAAGCAGCGTGACCCATCTCTAGGGCCTGCAGTGATATAGGCCCTGAACAGCCAAACTTCCACGTGGCTTCTAAGCAGGGAACCACCTTGTCAAGTGAGTCTTCAGGGCATAATTGGGACCAAAAGAAAAATCGGTTCTGCTTAAGACCTTAATTGTAACTATGAAGAAAAGGGTTAATTTGTGCAAGCCCATCGGGAAGAGGGAAAATAAAAGTAATTAAAATGTTTGTTTCCCTTTCCAATCCAATTTTGAAAGTGGAATCCATTAAAGAAATTTCACCCTAAACACAGGATGGTAGCAGTGACTGGTAATTTAAGCATTCATGGGAGGAGGAGGAGAGGATTTTGTAAACAGAGGCTTAGGAATTCCTTAGCCTCTTAGGACATCTGGCAAACTCTGTACTGAATAACAGCTCTTCTTCCCTTGTTTTCTAAGCTTTGGAAACACCATATTTCTGGAGGCTACACTCATCTTCAGTGAGTCTTAATCAAGCAAAGATAAACCATTTGTTTGATCATCAGGCAGTGGCTTCCTGCCAATATGATTGTTAGATGGCAGAACCATGTCCCATGAGAGATGGCAATAGCCCCATTATTCAAGGCTTTTAAAATTGGACTAATTATACCACTAGCATATGTAATAGCGGAGACTAAATTATATAGTGGGTCTTTCCCATCTCTTATTTTGGGCTAAATCTGGTTCTTCTTCCTACATAAACAGTTTGAGGTTTTGATAAGTATCCTGATCTGTTGCATTGAAACAAGTGAAATCTTACCCATCAACTCAAACAAGACAAGTACAAGCCTTCAGCCTTGGCATTAAAGAGGATTTAAGACACAATCTCAAATAGATGTGTCTGTAGAATGTCAAAATTAGAACAAGGTTGGGTATAAATGCCAAAAGATATAACAGATTGCACTTGACCACCGCATCCCTCACAATCAAAGAATGTCAACAGAAAAGCAAGCAGAGCAACCAAGCACTACGTCCACACCAACCCGAGTGCTGCAAGCAGAACATAATTCAGTGTTCACAAATATTGTGGCACCATCTGCAATGAGATGGGAAATTTATGCACAAACTTGAGAAACCTGGCTGGTTTTCATTAAATTGTTACATACCTCAGTGAGCCTTCTGTTGCTAGAGCTGCGTGCAGAAATGCTCCCAGCTAAGAGATTGAAGTTACTTTAATGGCAGCTATGCAAATGGGACAGCTATACAGAACTGGCTGGCTGAAGAAAGGAGAGCTCATTTTCTCTGGCTTTTCTGCAGACAGCTGGGTTTTGGTTTTGTGCAGTTCCTTCAGGAACAACCTAGAAATCAGGAGTTAGTACTTGTCTTTGGCCTCAGAAACTGAAGAGGGATTTAGAGAAGGGAGAACCATAAAGGAGGAACAAAATCATGGAGTTTTGGAGGAAAAGAGATGTCTAACAGAGTCCAGATTAGGTGAGGGATCCATGGAAGAAGAGAGGTCTGGAGGAACATAGTGCTGGCATGAAGAGCTTGAACCACGAAAAGACACTAGTCAAATTCCTGAAAAACATTCCACAGTGGTGAGTGCAAGCAAGGCAGGATGTATTTAGTTTTGTTTGGATCTGTAATACTTTAGGGTTACAAAGCACAGGATAATTCTGCTACAGACCTTTGCAGACTTGTGAATCATCTTCACAGGCACTAGGAGAAGCTCAGGATAAGCTGGAGCACCCATGAGGCTGGGACTCTGGTAGTATGCAAGAGAAGGTGGTAGGTACAGTGAGCCTGGGGCTCTATTGGTGCAGCCCAGGCTGATATGTCACATATCCCAGTATATATGGAGTTGGCTAAAAAAAGCTACAGCAGACTGGGAAGCATCCAAGCACTGTGCCAGGACAAAAACACCTCTTTAGATTTAAAGGATCAGAAAGTGTGTTTGCATGTGCCCATGCTACATCCAGATTCTCAGAGCAGGATCTTCCCCACTGGTGGAAAGACTGTCTCTGGAAGCTTACCTTCTTAACGCTGCAATATTACTGTACCCAGACAGAATGATGACAGGGCCCTGCTAATAATACTGCTGCCAGCAGAGAATTTGTCTTGTTAAAAAAGCACCTAGCTTAAGAAAGTGAAATAGGGAGGGACTGCCCATGTTTTAAACCAAAGGGCCTTTGTAACCCTAAAAACATGAGAAAGAAGATTACATTTGCTTTAAAGAAAAAGGCGAATTCAAAATGTTGTGCAAGGGTTAAAATGTAACATGTCTTCACTGAGGTGCAGAGTGGGAATGAGCAGATCAACTTGAGGTTTTGTTTTCTGATTCATGGATCTGAGAGATGAAAGCAATCATTAGCCTGATAGCTCATCTGTATGAATGTTTCTTAATGTTTTCCCCAATTTGATCGTAAATGTGAAAGGTAGTGCTGCTTCCCAGTATCCTTTGGGATACTACTTCATAAGCTAATAATTATCTTACAAACCCATGATGCAACCAGCTTTTAGCTCCCTCACTGTGGGAAACCACATCCCCTCCAGCAGTATCCCCTTCCTTTTGTCACCTGTGCCCTCCACATATGCTCTTTTCAATCAGTTTCTTATGTTTCCAATCTGATTTCAAATTAAGGCTCTGTGGTGGAGGGGCGGGGGCTTAGCTTCTCCACTCCCTCCTGTGAAATACCAGGTTCTCCTGCCTCATTACAAAGAGACTAGATTTTTTTGGTGAACTCAGACAAGATGCAATTTAGAGTTATCTATCAGACTCATAGAAATGCAAGAAGATATGATACTGTGAACTTGTTTTATTTCTAATTATGCAAATCGTTATGTAAAAAGGCAAATGCATCATTTCCCTCCCAGGCTTCTGGCATTTTCCCACTAAGCTTTAGGGAGGGCAAATTTTTATTTTCTTAGCTCAATAGCCTGCCTGATCATGTAAGACTGTGTGTAAGTATGCTGCAAAACGTTGAGGTTAAAAGTATCATGGAAGTTATTTACTAAATGTAGCTGGGACAAGCCTCAGAGTTCAGGCAGTTGCACTGGGGCGCTGGCAGTGACGATTAACAGGACAGCCAGTGAGGCCCAGCAAGTTTCTGAGAGTGGGTGGAAGGAGAAGGGGGACTTGCCTTTGTTGTGAGGGCAAGGAGGACTGGACGCCTTGCAACAGGTAATCTGAAAATGTTCACCCTCAGGCACCCAAAATAAGTGGTGGGGTGGGGAGAGGGTGTTTTGGTTTTATTTCCCTCCCTCCATGGGAAGACTTTTCTATCAGATGGGATAGGAAACAAGCAAAAATATATTGGCACCATTTAAGGAAGAAGAAAAGACTTCAGGTAGGGATGCTGCTCCTCACTTCAACTTAGCTTGAAAGTTGAACTGGATTTATTTTCAAATGTGTAAAAAGACAGATAATGGTTTGTTCCTAACAATTCCTCCCAGTTCACGGAGTTCTAGTCAGACAGCTCCAGAGGTGATACTGTAAATTTGCTCTGGTATCTTGAATTTGCCAGGACTTTGCTCATGCAGTGTACTTGGAACACTGGTGGTTAGGAGATTTTTAGACAAGACTTTTTTAACTGGTATATGGTTGCAATAGACAATTTCTCAGGCTCTGCAAAGTCCTGCACAGCGTATATTGTTCTAGGTGGTTGATAACCTGGCAATGGTGGCTGGCTGTGCTTATGTGCTGATGAGAATCCCTCCTGTTGTGAGGAAATCTAAGTAATTTTGCAGGTTTACACTGGTGAATTTAGATGGAAGTACAAACAGGGCATGAGCACAAGTTTTTTGCCTTTTGAAACGTTGCTGATGGTGATTACAGACGTTCTGGATGCTTTGGCGTAACTCATGTTCCAGAATCTTGGATTTTGCTTCTTTTTCTTTTCTTTTCTGAAACTTGTCAGGATGTCTTAGACTGACGTAGGAGCCTGGGATTTTCTTAGGCCATGATCTGCCATTTTGAGACTGCCATTGCCTCTCTCAGTTCTTTCATTCATCTCCCAGTGGGTCTAAATAGGAAAAAAAACCCCTTGGAATTTAGCAACATACCCAAGGGACTTTCTTCCTCCATTTTAGTAAGTCCTGTTGCACATTCCTTCCATCTGGGATGGCCTAGCAGGATCATTCCATGTGCTCTTTTTATCTCCCTAAGAAATAATCTAGGATACAGCTTGCCTCCCTTCTTCCTTTCTGCCTATCCTTCCACTTTTTTTCCCCTTTTGTTTCAATCTGATTCTACATTATGATAATCGTAAGTTTAATGGAGTCACTTGACTTTTATAGCACGTACCAGAGCTCCCAAGTCGCCTTTTCATTCCTACTATGGTTCAGATGAATGACTCTAACAAATGGACTAGTAGAACACAGAGAAAAGCACTGATGCCATCTGCCCTGTCTTGTAAATAAATATCCAGTTAACCTCTTGCCACTTGATTTGACATTCCTTACTCTGAAGAGTCCAGCTACTGCTGAAAGACACAACACAATTTTTACTAGCTCTGATCTTTTTATATACAAATCGGAACAAGCAATGCATAGGGCAGAAAGTTTGCAGGTTTTCTCTGCATTGTCATTGCCTGCCAGTGAAACATCTCCTTTCATTCAATGTTTTTCATAGTGAATATCACAAAATACTTTGCAGATGAAGTCAGTGATATAAACCAAAGTGAAAAACAGAGGCTTTATGACAATTATTACAGACAGCTGACTCAACAGCTCATGGAGTGTTACAGAAAGATGGGATGAGGAAGAAAAAAAAAACATCTGGAAAGAATAGTTGTTTATGAAATCTGTCTAACAGCCAAAGAACAAACAACAGAGTAGACAAGTTTGTGTAAGTTTGTACCATGGGAGATTATTTAGGTGAAGAGTATCACAAAAACCTGCCTAGTCACTAGGTGTAGAAAAGTAAGAAATACAGCTAACAAGACTTTAAAAACCAGAAAAATTCAGCTTTCTCTAAGGGTACTCTTAAACTAAAAGATCTGAGAATGAAGAAAAGACTCCTTTCTTTTCCAGAAGCAACTTTTGCAGCCATGAGTAGCTAGTCCTGCCCAAACATATTTTGGAGTGCACAGTATTATTTTTAAGAACATGTCCACTTTTAGAGGAGTAAATTTATTTTAGTAAGGCTGTTTATAACTGTCAGCCTCTCTTAAATGCAACAAAAGCTGCAGTTCTATGGTCTTACTGGGAATAGGACACATTGTTCACGAGCAGGAGAGAATATGGGAAACATTTATCCAACAATTGCTGGTGGAGTTCCTTGAGCCAAACTCTGCTCTCTTGAACTACCCTTGAGGACCGTACAGACTGGTATATTTGCTCAGTCAGTAATGGTAGCACAATCCCAAATACAGGAATAAAAGCAAGAATTTGAATAGTACAGTTCAGGGGACTCAAAGACAGAGATGGGGTAGGTTGAATAATACTTGGCCCAGAGTCTAACTTTTATCAAAGGCTCTTGCAGGCCAGTGTGAAAGAAAAGCAGGGGCTGTTGCAGGGCTTTTGTTGAGCACACCCTTTCTGTGCTGCCGAGGACACTCTCTGCCTGCATGCTACAGAGGCTGGATGGTTCCAGCGACTCGGTTCACCTCAAAACACAACTATGCTTAGCAAATGTATGTCGGTCTAGCTCCAGATCCGCACAGCGTCGCCTGGCAGGCCAGTAACAGCCCTCTCCCGACTAATGCCATTTTTTTCTTTTGCAGGCAAGCTGAGTGCTTCCACAGAGGAGCTACTGCTTTTATTACTGCCTTTTCGAGTCTCTTGAGAGGTTGCAGAGTGCTGATGGGGATTTAAAAAATTCTCCTACTTGCTTAGGTAACACTGGGCATTTCAAAAAAAGCTGCCTTCCTCCAGCTAAAGCTTAGATCTGCATGAATGAGGCATTTATTCTGCAAGCAAAGAGCAACGGTCATGTTGCGATAACAAATCAACTCCCCCCCGCACGCGGGGGGGAGGGGGTGGCGCACAGACTCGAACATCCCGACAACGCAATCAGCTCGTTGTGCAAATGTACCCGACCGCTGGATTTCGGGTGGGTTTTTTTTTCCCCTCCACTTTTTTTCTTCTTTTCCTGGGCACAGGCAGCTGCTCGCATTTGCAAAGCCTGCTCGGAAAGCAACCGGTTAATTGCAGCGTGCTTGGGCCACCCTGAGCGAGCTGGCTGGGCACCTCCTCCCTTCCCGCCTCTGCCCTGAAGGGNCGATTGGCGGGCGGCAGCGCCGTGCCCCGCCCTCTGCGCGGCGATTGGCGGGCGGGCGGCGCTGTGCCCGCCCCCGGCGCGGTTTGTGAATGGGGCCGCGGAGGGGCGGGGCCGCGCCGCGCGCCCGCGCGTATATGTGTCTTTTTTTTGTGCCGGGGCGGCTGCGGTCTGGAGCTGCGGGCGGGCGGAGCGCGGCTGCCCTGGACGCACAGCCCGCAGCGGCGCCCTTCGGGAGCAGAGCCCAGCCGAGCCGAGCCGCGGGGAAGGTCGCGCAGTAATTGGATTTTAAAAGTTATTTAAGCCTCGGAGTAAAAGACGCGGCTCGGCCGGGCGCGGTAATAATCCGTTTAGCCGTAACCTAAATCCTCAGCGCCGGGGCCGCGGAGCCGGGCGGGGAGCAGCGCCGGCGCCGGGACACCCAACGCGGAGCTGGGCAGAGCGGTCGCCGGGCTCGGCGCGCGTCTGCCGTCTCGCCCGCAGCCCTCTCCGGCGGGAGCAGCTCCGGAAACTTTCGCCTCGAGGAGCGCCGCTGCGCTGCGTGCGCCGGCCCGGCGGAGGCGCGGAGGAAAGTCGCGGAGGGCCGCCGCGGATCCGCGTTCCCTCCGCTGCCGCGCCGCCGCCCCGCGGAAGGGGCCTCGCCTCCGCTCTCTGAGCGCTAATGCCCCAGGGGCGCCGCGCAGCTCGGCTCTGAAGGACTCCCCCGGCCGTCCCGGCGATGCGAGCCGGAGGAGGAGGCGGCGGAGCGGCCGCCGCCGGCCGCACCTTGCTGCGCCTGGCCGCGCTTCTGGCCGCCCTGCCGGGGACCCCCGCGGGCGCAGCGGAGCAGCAGTACCACGGCGAGAAGGGCATCTCCGTGCCGGACCACGGCTTCTGCCAGCCCATCTCTATCCCGCTCTGCACGGATATCGCCTACAACCAGACCATCCTGCCTAACCTGCTGGGCCACACCAACCAGGAGGACGCGGGGCTGGAGGTGCACCAGTTCTACCCGCTGGTCAAGGTGCAGTGCTCGGCCGAGCTCAAGTTCTTTCTCTGCTCCATGTATGCACCGGTCTGTACCGTGCTGGAGCAGGCCATTCCACCCTGCCGCTCCCTCTGCGAGCGGGCCCGCCAGGGCTGCGAGGCCCTCATGAACAAGTTCGGCTTCCAGTGGCCGGAGCGGCTCCGCTGCGAGAACTTCCCCGTCCATGGTGCGGGCGAGATCTGCGTGGGGCAGAACACATCGGACGCTCCACCGGGGCCTGGTGGTGCGGCAGGCTGGGGGGCCACTGCCCACCCCACCGCTGGTTACCTCCCTGATTTCCTCACCCCACCGCAGTCTCCCTCCAGCTTCTCCTTCTCCTGCCCCCGGCAGCTCAAAGTGCCTCCTTACTTGGGCTACCGGTTTCTGGGGGAGCGGGACTGTGGGGCCCCCTGTGAGCCAGCCCGGCCCAATGGGCTCATGTACTTTAAGGAGGCAGAGGTGCGATTTGCTCGGCTGTGGGTGGGTGTGTGGTCTGTGCTCTGCTGCGCCTCTACGCTCTTCACTGTGCTCACCTACCTGGTGGACATGCGCCGTTTCAGCTACCCAGAGAGGCCCATCATCTTCCTCTCAGGCTGTTACTTCATGGTGGCAGTGGCCTATGCAGCGGGTTTCTTGCTGGAGGAGCGAGTGGTGTGTCTAGAGCGCTTCTCTGAGGATGGCTACCGCACTGTGGCCCAAGGCACCAAGAAAGAAGGCTGTACCATCCTCTTCATGATCCTCTACTTCTTTGGCATGGCCAGCTCCATCTGGTGGGTCATCCTCTCCCTCACCTGGTTCCTGGCCGCCGGCATGAAGTGGGGCCACGAGGCCATTGAGGCCAACTCCCAGTACTTCCACCTGGCTGCCTGGGCTGTGCCTGCTGTCAAAACCATCACCATCTTGGCCATGGGACAGGTGGATGGGGATGTACTCAGTGGGGTGTGTTATGTAGGTATCTACAGTGTGGACTCGCTGCGGGGCTTTGTGCTGGCACCCTTGTTTGTGTACCTGTTCATTGGCACTTCCTTCTTGCTTGCTGGCTTTGTGTCCTTGTTTCGCATTCGCACCATCATGAAGCACGATGGCACCAAGACAGAGAAACTCGAGAAGCTGATGGTGCGCATTGGTGTCTTCAGTGTCCTCTACACAGTGCCTGCCACCATTGTCCTGGCATGTTACTTCTATGAGCAGGCCTTCCGTGGCACCTGGGAGAAGACATGGCTCCTCCAGACCTGCAAAACCTATGCTGTGCCCTGTCCCAGCCACTTTGCCCCAATGAGCCCAGACTTCACTGTCTTCATGATCAAGTACCTCATGACCATGATTGTTGGGATCACAACTGGCTTCTGGATCTGGTCTGGCAAAACCCTTCAGTCCTGGCGACGCTTCTATCATAGACTCAGCACTGGCAGCAAAGGCGAGACAGCAGTATGAGACCCCTTGTCCCCTCTGAAACATGCACACGAATGTCTACAGGCATGCACACAGAGGATAAGAGGGATACTTGGCAGAAGAGGTGGAAAGGGAGGCTTTTCCAAACTTTTTCTTTCTCCCAGAGAGTTTGGGGGGGGGGAGGGGCGGGAGAATCTTTGCATAAAGGATGAGATGGACCGGCCAGTGGTGTTTATACCCAGTGAAGTGGAAGAGCACCGAGAAAGGGGCCACTGGTTGGATATGAGAGTGCTTCACCAGTAAGAAGTCCCTTTACTTCTCTCTCCTCACTCCTGTGCAGGAAAAACACTCAACTAAAACCATCCTGCCTTGCTTTGGACAAGAGGGAGGGGAAGTCAGATGTGTTGAGCTGCCCCTGCTGAGAAGTAGCCAAGGGCTCTGCAAATTGCTGAGGTCAAACTGCAGCGCAGGCAGGGTAACTCCTGAGCCTGAGCTTACTGCCCGCTCCTTCCAGCTCGGCAGAGCAATCACGTGAGTACTGCACGCCTGGCTACAGCCCAGCTTGAGTGCTGCTCTGTTCTGTCAACTCACAAGTTCCTTTTTTTACCTTAGTAATACCTGTTGTAATTGTTTTAAAGTGAAAATTAGGCCCTCAGTCTGTTGTTCTTGCTGCTATGGGGAAGGAGGGAGTTGATTTTCCAGGCCCTGAAAAGAAATGACTTGTTGCCTTTCAGCAGAAGGCTTTTCCCCTTTGTCTTTGTTCTAGGAGACAAAGGAGAAAACAAAAGTGTTTTCTATGTAGAAAGGCATAAGCATGGGATCGCTTTTTTATGGGCAAACTAACAAAAAGAAGTCGTTGAGGTTCACTCTTGGATGTGAGGAGCTCGAAGAAATAAACATTCCTTTTACAAAAAAAAGGAGGAGGCAGGATGTTTTCCTACCATTCAATATGGTCGCTGAAGGAAATGCAAGACTTAGCAAGAGGAACATAACTGAGAGCACCTGCCAGAACAAGAGCCATTAAAAATATGTGATGTGAAGCTATGATTTTTTTTTTTCTTTTATTCCCTTCCCATAAACATGCTTTCTCACCTGCTTTGCAGTGAGTTTGCTGCAGGTAAAGTCAACACAGCTGGCTTCTGGGAGCAGGAGGAAGCCTTCTGGTAATGATGGACCCTCTGCTTGCTCCTTCAATTCCCTGAACTACATGGCAATGACTGTCATACAGGAGGGTGCTGGGATTGAGGTTTACAAGCAAGCAGTTACTGCAAGTGAGGATCCTTCTCCTTTCTGCTAGAATGTAGCTGAGTAAGTTCTAGTGATCACATCTGGGAAGGAAAGACATTAAAAAATTAATCACACGAATAGTTTTCTTCTTGAAATATGACAGTTCTTTCTACTCTGAATTTTTTTTATGTTGACTTGCTCATTTTTTTTAATACTACTTTACCTTTATATTCAGTGTAGGGTGGTTTTTATAAGTGTGTGTGTATATTCTTGCCTAAGGTCACAATAGGAAATTAGGGATTTTTAGCAGTTCTCCACCCTATAGCTGCTCTTCCTTTTTTTGGGGAGGAATAGTGTCTGGAATGAAACTTTATAAGAAAAAAAAAAATAACCAAACCTGCTCAGGGTGAGGAGGCAGACTGCTGCTGTGTGAGGGCAGTAGTATATAGTATGGGCAGGAGGAATGGGCCCATCAGACAAATTCTTCAGCAGACCTGATTTCAGACTTGTAGGGCTTCAGTTTTTGTCTTTTTCTTCCATGTGCACATTATTAAAAAAAAACCCAAACCAAACATGTAAGACAAGTGCAGTATGTATATTTTGTAAATCTCTTTTTGTAAGAAAATATGTATTTATGTTTTTACTTGATTTTTTTTTTTTTTAAGGTCTGTATGAGGCCCTGCTTCATCCCATGTACAGATCACTAAATAAATAATTTTTAATACAAGGGCTCCAACAAAGTTCTTTTAGTCTTTGAACACAGGTTATAGAAGGGTGGGTAGCTCTCTCTGAGTGGCCTCTTTCCATTGTGCTTTGTTGTGGGAGATGCAAGAGACTTTTGGGCGAATACACTACACTCGCCAGAAAAAAGTAAGCTGTGACTTCAAACTGGCCTTTCTCAGTACCAAATCCTCACACTAGGAGATCATATTTTGAGACCATTTCAAATGTTGAGGTACTTGTATCCTAGCCAGGTTTTCTTCCTGGCTCTGTGTCTCGCTGAGGGCAAGCTGATAAACCAGTTTCCTTATCTAGAAAATAAGGATAATGCTCTCTTTCCATTCCAAAGGGACTTTGAGATTGAGAACTGGAGGGTGCTACAGGTGCTGTAAATTAAATCCTTGCCTTGAGTGGAGTGTTTTAGGGCAAGACCTTTTCAATAGCTATTGAAGGGCGGTGTTTTGAACTGGCCTTTTCTTTCACCCCAAGCACCTTTGCTATCTTCAGTTTTGTTCAGGTGAATTTTACTGAAATCTTGATAGCTATCCTGAAGCCTACATTCTTTCTTATCACAGCCATCTGAAAGCTGATAGGTCAATAGAATGGACTGTTTTATTTCATTTCTTAAACTGAATGTTCAGATCTCTATCTGTGTTGCTACAATTTGGAAAGTACTCCAGCAACCAGAATCTTACACTTGAGAAATTAAGATAGCTTCCAGTTTTCCTCTTGCAGTGATTTCAATGTATTTATTAGGTTTATTGCTCTTCCTTTGCCTTAGTATAGCCATGGTTTAAGTTACAGAACAGAGATCTAACTTGCCTTAGCTGGATGCCATCCTGGTAGCTTCATTTACTAAGCACAATGTGCAATAGTTGCACTTTCTCTCAGGGTGCCATGTTCTTTGGACATTGTGCTCTCAAATGTAACCTTTTACATTTACAGTGTATGAACTACTGATTTGAAGTTCTCTTCAGAGCTAGCCCCTTGCATGCTGTCACCCTAGAAAAAAACACATTTTTTTGCTTGGTAAACGCCTCTAGCTGCTCCCCAGAATCACTTGTCAAGTTACCTTTTTGAAAAGACCTTTGCTTTCCTGCAAGTCACGCTGCTTCAAACTGCTCCATGACATCAGCGTGCTGATCCTTGCAGGAGAGGGGTTTCATTCCACTCCTTAGGAAACCTGAACCTTTCTATAAACATTCCCTCCCATTAATCCATCAGCGCTCACCAGAGTGATGGAAAGACTGAAACAGCTCATGCTCTGAGGGACTGGGAACTGATGGGAGCAGCAGTGTGACTGATGCCAGTGTGCTATGCAGCCACCGCTGCATCACTAAACATGCAACATACATCATGCAGAGCTAAGCCCACAAACCATGCAGGCAGCCTATCCCTCTGCTCTCCTCTTTGCTCACCACCCATTTTTTTGCTAGCTGGATGAGAAACTGCATTTAGGTGTCATTGCTACTATTTTGTCCAGATGGGGAAAAAAATTAACTAGACTTTTCTTTTTTTTTCTCAAAGGAAACATCTCTGTTTCCAGCAGAAACTATTAATGATGAACCCTTTTATTTCAATATTTCTTATTAGGTATTTCTAGATTTAAAGTCACTTAGGCAAAACTGTCCAAATCCTTGGATTTAAGTTGATTTTTAAAAGGTGTGATTGTAGGTGAAATTTGATGCTGGTTTAAAGTAGAAGCAACTGCTATTCACTTTTAAGCAGATGTGGCATGCATGAAGACTGAATTTGCTCACAGTGGAAACAATTTGAAGAATTTCAAGTAGTGATAGTGTCTCACCTCAAACAAAAATCTATCAGCATTCTGATAACAATTACTTTCATAATGGAGTACGATTTAAAAAATCACTTTGTGAAGCTATCTGGGAAAAAAAAGGAGGAGAAAGAAGCCTTTAACCTTTGTTAATCACTGCAAAGTTATTTACCCTTTGACTAATGTTTAAGTCCACTTTCAGTTAACATTTTTTTTTTTTTAAGTTTTAAGAAAAGTTTCCTACCCTTCACATTTGACTTTTCTCTATGCAGCATTGTTGGTTCACAAGACCTTAGCAAGTAGTAGTTTTCATTGATCAATATCCCTGTAAGCTTACAACATTTACTACATTTTCATGAAAAAGGTACAAACACTGGTTCTTCAGTTTCAGAGATGTTTGTTTTACTTTCTAGAAGAAAGTAGTATTATTTCAGGTAAGTTAAAGGAGCGGCTTAAACAGTTCTAGATTTCACAAATAGCAGCAACAACTGAATATCTGTCTCCACAGGGAAAAAAAAAAGTGCTTTTATAATACATCAGTGTTTGGGTTTATTTTTAGTGGAATATCCACACCAGTGATTGAAGTACTTCACCCACAACCAATAGCTTTGCATGCAAGAAAATAGCCACACATCTTTGGATTCACCAACTGGAAACAAGTAAACACTATTTATAATTTCCCAGGGATTTGGAAACCAAATTAATAGCTTGTATCTTAAATAGCCTTTTTTTTCTCCCCTCCCTGCATCTCATTCTCCCTTCCAGACCTTACAGGTACTTCATATATACCCTGCTCTCCATACTTGCTTTTGCTACTCCGATATTTGTTTAAAACCATGAACCCAGATGAAAGACATTTAGTCTGTTGCTTGGAGAGGAAAAGATGACTCTGAATCTTTCAGCACTATGACTGTTCATTGCCAAGCCTGTTCTGTATAAACCAGGATAATTGTTTCATGCCAACATGAGCATGTGATTTTGGCAGCTACAACACTACACAGAATAATATAGGGTTGGGAGAATAAATACAGTGTGTGGCAAGTTCCCAACTGCCCCACTTAGAACTGACACATTTTTTACTAGAATTATGCCCAAATTGTAAAACTAAAATACATGCATCAGTTTAACACTGCTCAGACAACCAGTCTGTGCTGTAGTCAGAGGAGGATGGGGAGGATTTTGGCAATGTTTAATCCCATATTCCAAAGTCACCTGGTTCGGGTGGCTGGACATGGCTTGTCTCAAAACCAGATCAGTGGAAGTAAGCATAGCACTTTCTCCTTATCCAGATGAGGCCCAAGCACAGCATTACCACAGCTGCAGCTCAGTGGGATTTGACTGAATGATGCAGTGGGAACAGACAGGACCAAACAGGATCATGAGTACAGATTCCTCTACATCACTTGCTCCTCTCTATACAGCCAGCCTAACAATGCCAGGAGACCATGAGACTGAGACAAATGAGAACATAGATAAAAAGCAGGAATAAGCAGGGCCTAGAGCATATTTTTAAATAACAACTGCAAACTAGGGGAGGATTATTTATCCGTCAGGAAATAATGCTAGCAACAAGTTCTTCCTTTTGTCTGTCCCAGCTATGTCATGATTCGGATTGATTGTACGCAATCCTTTGCTTAAGCACATTACTCTTACAAATATGGGTGGCAAGGTCAGTGTATGGTGTCTAGGGGAGTAGTCTATATGAGTAGGCTTTGGCTGCACTGGTCTTGAAAATTAACCCCATCATGTAGGCACCAGGGTAGCCATAACCTTATTATTAACGCTAGGATCCCAAAGACCAGGATGACAAGTGAAAAGAAAAGAGGCCCAGTTCTCCCCTACCTCCTGCTTTACTGGAGGTGTTAGCAATTCTAGCACCTTTCTCAAATTCATCTGCAGGAAAGCAATGACTTTCTCAGGACAGGAGTAAGATTATTCCAGCTGTGCTGTCCTTTTCCTTAGGCTAACATACAGAGGGGCTTCAGAAAAAAAACTTGTGATGAACAGGGAATTCTGACAGGAGCTGTAGCAGAAGAAAAATATGTTATCTGGCTCAGATGGACACAAAAGAGTGTTGGAGCAAGTAGCCACTAATCTGGGATTTGGAAGATAAGTACTTGATTACCTTCATTGTCACAGATGGTGGACAGATCACTTACAGCCAGACTTTCAGCAGTATTCAGGCAGCTAAAGATTCAGGCAAGTACATAGCAAGCACTTTTCCCACACACTTAAATTCCCAGGTGCATGTCTTGGTAATTGACTGGAAAATCTCATCTCTGTCTATAAAATTGGAACAGTGGCTCTTCCCTATATTATAGGACTGTTGTGAGAATAAATACACTCAAAATCAGAATAAATGAAATACAACTATAATAGTTTGTATAAATAACTCTGACAGAAGTATTTATACAAATGTATCTGTCAGATATATTTGTATATTTATTTGTCAGATCTTTGTCTCATAGTCTAATGTTTTGCAAGTAGGTCTCATTCTAGAGAACATCAAATTAAGACTATCAGTTAGAATAAATTATTTGTATGTTTTTCAATATTTTAAACTAGGAAGGCTGAGCACATGCTATCACAGAAATATCACTCTAGTCAAGAGTTCAAATATAAAGTGTGAAAGAGTATAAAGATACAGGCCAGGTAATTAGAAAACTACACTGAACTGGGTATACATGAAAATCAACAGCTGTTAACTACAGCAAAACAAAATGGACTTGTGTTATACTGGTACTTAGGCATAGCAGATACAAGAGTTTGGGCCCACCTGTGCTGGTGCTACAGTGTGCTTAGCTCTTCCAGTACTCCTTAATCACCCATTTTCTATATACTACAAACATGGTTATCAACAGGCTTCATAATGCTTCTACTGTCCCTCTTTAAATCACCATAGGATCATAGAACGGTAGGGGTTGGAAGGGACCTCTAAAGATCATCTAGTCCAACATCCCTGCCAAAGCAGGTCCACCTAGAGATCAGGTCTTGGAAAACCGCCAGAGAAGGAAACTCCACACCCTCCCTGAGCACCTGTGCCAGGGCTCCCTCCCCCTCACAGTACAATAGGGTTTTTTTCTGCCATTTAAATGGATTTTTTTGTGTTCCAGCTTCATCCCATTACTCCTGTCCTATCACTAGATACAATAGAAAAAAGGGATGCCTCAACCTCCTGACATCCACCATTTAGATATTTGTAAATATTAATGAGATCCCCCCACTAGACTAAACAGCCCCAGTTCCCGCAGCCTTTCCTCATAAGGAAGATATTCCAGTCCCCTGATCATCTTGGTGGCCCTGTGCTGGACTCTCTCCAGGAGTTCTCTGTCCCTCTTGAGCTGGGGAGCCCAGAACTGGACACAGGACTCCAGATGAGGCCTCACCAGGAATGGGGAACAAAACTCCTTCTGCACATCTGAAGAGGCCACCAAATTAGAGAAGTTAGGAGGTACTCACATCATATACTGACCTGGCAATTACATGAATTAAGATGTTCCTGCCCCTCTACCTCTTGCTGTTTCACCCCAGACCATGTTGCAATTCCCTGCCCTGTCAGTTGTGCCAGAATAGAAGAGTTTATAGGCTGTAATGCAAACTGGGTGCAGAATGATCTGAGGAAGAAATAATCCTTTATTTTTCTTCAGTTATTTTTACCATAATGAAGTAGGGTTTTTTTCTTTGGGATAATACAATTTCCCTACACTACCGTTAGCTTGGTACAATACTAAAACAAAAGAAAAAAGAAAAACCCACTGATTTATTTGAAACTGTTCTTGTGTCAGTAAGGACTTCAGAGCTTGGATTCCCAGCCTTGGATGATTGATCCCAACATCTGGTTTCACCCAAATCTGCTACAAATTGAATAGTAGACCCTTAAAATGCCAAAACAGAATCACAGAATGGTAGGGGTTGAAATGGACCTCTAAAGACCATCTAGTCCAACTCCCCTGCTAAAGCAGGTCTGCCAGATCAGATCACACTGGAATGCGTTCAGGTGGGTTTTGGAAACCTGCAGAGAGGGAGAACTTCACACCCTCCCTGGGCAGCCTGTGCCAGGGCTCCCTCACCCTCACAGTGAAACAGTTTTTCCTTATGTTTAAATGGAACTTTTTGTGTTCCAGCTTCATCCCATCACCCTTGTCCTATCACTGGGGTGTTGCCCCATCCTCCTGATGTAATTTAAAAATACTTGTAAGTATTAATGAGGTCTCCCCTCAGTCTCCTCTTCTCCAGGCTGAACAGCCACAGTTCCTGCAGCCTTTTCTCATAAGAATGGTACTCCAGTCCCCTACTGGACACGGGACTCCAGATGAGGCCTCACCACGCCAGAGGAGAGGGGGAAAAGAACCTCCCTCGACCTACTGGCCACACTCTTCTTGATGCATCCCAGGATGCCATTGGCCTTCTTTGCCACAAGGGCACATTGCTGGCTCATGTTCAGTTTGTTATCAATCAGGACTCCCAGGTCTCTCTCTGCAGAGTTGTTCTTCAGCAGGTCAATCCCCAGCCTGTCCTGGTGCATGGAGTAGTTCCTTCCCAGATGCAGGACTCTGTACTTGTGTTTGTTGAACCTCATGAGGTTCCTCTCTGCCCAACTCTCAAGACAATTAAGATCCTGCTGAATCAAGTTCCTGCACAGCTTCTGGGGAATCGGCCAGTGCTCCCGGTTTGGTGTCATCAAAGAACTTGCTGAGGGTCCACTCTGTCCCCTCATCCAGGTCGTTGATGAAGATGTTGAACAAGATTGGCCCCAGAACAGATCTCTGTGGAACTCCACTGGCCACAGGCCTCCAACTCGATTCCGTGACACTGATCACCACCCTCTGGGTTCTGTCATTCAGCTATCTGATTAATTACAGTTCTTTTTAGCTTGCTGCAAGCATGATCTAAATCAAAGTAGTAGGCCTCAAGCAGAGTTGTCCAAGGTTTCTTCCAAGCCCTTAGCAGTGAGAACCCACTTTCCTTTCCATGTTTTCACATGTCTCTTAATTCCTCAACAGTTTTTATTGTTATTATGACCTCCAACAACATTTTTCTCTTTACAGAAGATGGCCAAGTAGAAGGATTAGTTGTCTGTTTGGATGTTTTCCTGCCTCAGCATCAGGGAGCTGCATGAGACTACTGTACTTCTTTCACCAACTAAATATGGAGGCATCTAAGCTGACTGAACATTTTTGTGTTGCTTTGGTGCCAGTCTTTCCTGAGGGAGACTTCTGCTCCCATTCACCTTCATCACACATCAGGTTTTTATTGCTAAATTAAGTAAAGCAACAAGCTGAAAAGGGACTCCTAAATGCATCAAAGCATGCTCTAAGTTATAAATGCCCACCAAACAAACAAAAACTAGAAATGTTTTTATGGAAGACAGTCAAATGAAGCTACTTCCAAAAATATTTAAATAAAGCACAAGTCAGATCAGTTGCCTGACATGGATTCCTTCCACAAATTTTCCATGTGGGGTGTGTGTATGTGTGAGTGAACGCTAGTGTGAGAACTGTGAGTTACAACTGTAGGGAAATGATAAAAAATCCAGTGAAGAGAGAAACTAAAAAAGGCCCTTGCCCAAAACAGCTGTCTGCTGACTAAGCACAAGTGTTAATTGCAGTAATGTGCCTGGACCATGTGTTTGTGGAGGTGTCTGCATGAGCTCTGGATCTCTCAGAACATTCACATTCTCACAGAAAAATGAAACTGTATATGAAATGTATAAAAGGAATGAAAGGCTCTGATATGTACATATATCTATAGGGCTATTTTTAAAGAAAAAAAAAAAGATTTCTCTGTGTGTACTAGTTCAAAGCCAGATTTGATTATCTAATGCAAAAGTCAGTCTATAGGAAGGGTGAAAACCTAAATGTAAAGGTGGAATCTTTTTTATTTAATCTATGATGAAAAGAGCATTTCTTATTTGTAATGCTCTTGCTTCTCAATTCTTTTTTTTTTGTTTCTTTTTTTTTTTTTTAATTAACAGCAAAATGTAAAAGTTTCAGGCAGCATTTCCTGTCCTTACTTTACGAGATGTGCAAAGCAGCATTCCATTAGGGCTAACAGCCAGTAAAAGGGATGTCATTTGACACCCTTACACAACTATGCATACCAGGCTGGGATGGAGCAGGATTATGCGAGTGGATAGAAAGTCCTTCTAGAGAGGATTTACTCCTATGATTTTTTTTACACATTCTGCTCTCTGAAGATAGTAAATCAGCTCTCATGGCACCTAAAAAATTCAGACACAAAGTAGATGAAGGCAAAGATCTGGCCTCTCTAAAAGCAGCTCATAGTGACCACGGGAAGAGATCGAACTACATCCCTGTCTGAAGGGGCTAAACAGCGCCTGTGCCTGAACCATGTTGCTCTTCTAGGGCAGGAGGTGGGCTGGGTTTCCAGAGCTCAGGCCAAATACCATGGCAAGTCTCTGTTTTTATGGTAGGCTAAACTAACGTCCTGGATCTGAACATTGTAAGATTTTTAAAACTGTGCTTTACAGTTACTGTGAGACAGAAACTGTCTTTTCTGGGAATAAATCCCGTATCTGTAAAGATTAATTAACCAATGGATAGTTTTGCGTTGTAATGAAGGCACAGAGCTTTGCATCACTGCCCATAGACAGGCATCCCACTTTCTGTCTTTGAGGTTTCTCAAGGTTTTTGCTGTTTAACTAATAGAGTCACCATTAACTAAAAGAGCTAACATTTATCTCTGTGCCTCTTGTTTTCCTCAAATGAACATCTTAGAGCACTGAATTCTCAATCAAATCTTAATCAAAACCTCTTGATACAAAATCAGAAAAGAAATGATTATCAGAAAACAGATCTCAAGAAACTCAGCAATTTCACTTTAAGTGCCTCTTCTATTTTGCTATTGATTTTCATTAAAGCTGGCTTTATTAATAAAGTGTCCTTTGGTCAGCATTTCACCACTGCCCTCAGACTTAATACATTGCTTCAATAGAGATATTAAAGGTATGGTAACAAGTTATATACATAAAAATAAGCCTCTGAAGGATTGTCTCACGATAATCCTTATTTTCACAAGCTCCACCTCTCAGCTTCATCCTTGTCTGCATCTTATTCAGCTGGTAATGTTCTTTGTGCCAATACCAGCCTATTTTATTTGTCCTTGAATGTAATTCTGAACAGACAATGACATTTTTATTAGTAAATGAGCAGCAGTGTGTGCCAGCAGACAGGGCACCAGACTGGGGTCAAGAGACTGTCACACTTTTCCCAAAGTTGCCCATGGTTTGCAAATTCTTCCAATCATCCTTACCTCCATTTCTTTCTTGGTCCTTCTCTAAATAGCATCATGGTCTTTGGGACAAAAAATGTCTCTATTATCCCCACATATGTGTTGGTGCTGTTCACATCTTGCTGGAGCCCTGATCCTGACAGGGGCCTCTCAAGATTTGGCACAATGCAAGAGGTTCCAGTTAAAAATAATTGATCATTAAGAGGCAGAGAATGGTAAAGAGCTGGCACTTTACTTTCTATGGGGAAATAGTCAAACACTAAGTAGTAGGCCAAGTAGAGACATGCGTGATGACACCGAATCTTCCCAAAGAAATGAAAGTGGGAAGTGTCACTCATCACCTTTTGGGCTTTTGTGAAACATGCACAAGGAATGTTCCCCTCTCTGAAGAGCCTCTGTGGACTCTTCAGATCATGGGATTTACTGTCACGTGCCGTCTTTTGCCTGTCTTTTTTTGGTTGTTGTACAAAGTGTTGTCGTGTGGGGTCTGTGTGATAGCACGTAGTGCAAAATATCTCCAGACGAGTGGAATCAGTGCTGGCCAGTGAGATTGCTAGTTGGCTGACTAAGAATGAAAACCAGATACTAAGGAAACCATCTTGTTCGTAAAAGGAAAATCTTTATCTGCAATGAAAACAAACAAATAAACAAACAAACAAACCAATCCCAAACCAAAATAACTGCCTGGGTATTTCATTAAATAATTGCTAGGCAAGTGATTAAATAATTGAGCATCAGAGCAAGGAGGAAGCCCACTACTTCTCTACACACCTCCAAAATGTGGATTTTAATCAGGCAAAATAATTTTCCAGTTCACCCTGAACTGCTTCAATTCAATATGAAAACAAAGGGAAAAAATGTCTGAATATTTTGTTTAAACGCTTCTTAAATGAAGCAACTCCAAGTTCGAATTTGAAAGGCATTCAAAATGAGTGAAAAATATAAAGCAACCTTATAAGGTTCAGCTGGAATTAAGGGGCAGACCAAAGCTAAAGTGGACAGGTAAAGGTAGGTAGCTCAGGTTTGGAACTGTGGGGAGTTTGAGAGATAAAGGAGATGGATTTGCCTACAGTTTGCTCGTATCACTGAGAAAGTCTAACCCAATTCACCTGTACTATGTGGACCTGGTAAGGCAGGAACATTTTGCTTCATGAGATAAGAAATGGCACATAGGGAAAAGGGTTTGTGGAGAGCAGAGAAAAAAGACAGGAATAAAAACAACTGAGAATGAGACACGAGGCATATGGGCACAGCTACAGCTACATCTGCATTTGCTTTTCTTGGATTTCAGGCTGGCCATGAGGAAAACTCTGGTGCGAATGAAGCCCACTGTTCATGCTAGTTGTCCCTGCCTGATGGTTAATGTGAGGGACTGGCTTGTGGAATGAGCTGGCTCATACATAGCCAGCCATCCCAGAGCCCATGCAAGGCAAATGGGTGACTGACTGCCCCTGTCCAGGCAGGTGTTACTCTGGAATTCCTCATGGCTGCCTTTTTAACAGAACATACATAGCTAAGTACTGTCACTATCACCCTTTAAGTGCAGCAAAGTGCCCAGACTTAGAAGAACTTATTCATACATAGCTGCTGTAGCATCTCCAGGGCAAAGTATTTGCTACCTGTAAACCACTGTGATCAATGTGAATGCTCACCAAATAATATTCGTCCCATCAATTTTCAAAAGTATGAGGTTTTCTGACAAAGTAATTCATGGAGGTTGCCAGGAGCATGCAGTGCTTTTTTTTTTTTTTTTTTGTTGGTCCTAGCTACTCCCTTGGAAACTAGTAAATAAAGAGTTAAGGTAAGAGCAAACACAAATTTAACTGTGCTGTTTGACTGATGCCCCAATATGGCCATAACACACAGAGCCTGTGCTATCTCAAAGACAAAGTGCAAACATTTGGGGAATAGGGCACATGACCACATGATAGAGTCTAAAGCCTTCTTTTTTGGTAGGGAAAACTGATCTGTACTGAAGCTTGCAGGAACTGCAGGCAGGGGCAGTGCTGATACCAACCTTACTCAAGAGACAAATGGTTTCTTCCTCAGGACTAACAGCTATTCACTTTACAACCCTTGTCCTCGCAGACCACTACAGGACTACTCTCTCCACATTCCAGCACTGAGCCCACAGATCATCACCATCACACTTTTGCACATTTCCACTAATTCCCCAGGGAGAAAGAGCTCTGGGTGCTGTTATTACCTCAATTCACAGTCAAGACCAAAAGCAGACACACTACTGAACCACCCACACGAACAGAGGTGGCAGGGAAAGAGGCAAGCCACCTCCCAGAGGGACAAGGACTTTCTCATGTCAAAGCCTAGCAGTTTTCTTGTGCCATAGCCATAAAGCAGCTGACAGCTCACACAGCCAACCTGCACGATCCACAGCAGTATGGCCAACCCTAGTGAGAGTGTCAAGAATGTTATTCAGGCCCTGCTTTACAGAAGGCTTTTGACTTACCACATTTGCCAAGATGAAAAAGTATAAAATACTAACAGATGACTTTGCTGCTGTGTCAGTTAAAGATTTCTTTTGGCAGAGAGTACCATCCCTGTTATGGCACAAATGCTGCTCTGAAATGCTTGACCATAGAGAACCCTGCTCAAATGCTCTTTACCTTGTCAGATGTATACTCAGAAATGTTGTGCTGTCCCTCCCCTCTTCTCTATTTGTTTCTCATTCTCTGCTCCCTAGGATACTGAGAATCACATTAGCAGTCTGCCTCTCTTTGTCCTACTTCAAATGCAGAGTAGCTAGCACCCATTATTCAGTGACAATGTCCCATCTTACTGACACGTCTTGAATATGTACATTTTTATACTGCTTTAACAGTGCTATTTTAAACTTTAAAGCCCATCACTTGTCTTCATGAAAGTCAGATGGAAAATAATGCTATTCTCGTATTTTTCTGGTATTTACATCCAAAGCAGCAGTCTCTAGAGCAAGCCTCTGTCCTTCTATTGGTAAGATTTCCTGTAACCAGTTTTTGTAGTACTGTCCTGCAACTACAAATGAAGGGCAAAACTTAGTACTACAACTATTGCACATCTGCAGCATGTGAGGGCTTGTTCTGTGATTACTTACAACCCCTTGATTTGGAGATTTGGATGGGCAATAAATGCAGTATCAAATGAGAAATAAATATGGAATTAAAAGACTACAAAGCTAAATGCTGTATTTACAACTGTTACCACCTTTGTATGGACACAGGTATGTACTACTAGCAGTACATCAGTATAAGATCAAGAGGTGGACCACAAAACTGAGTCTTGAATTCAAACCTCCTTCAGTCCCAGAGGCCCAGACTCCAGTCGCTGAGTGCAAGCACCTTCCTATGGTTTGGGTTTTCCCCAATATCTCATAAGGAAAAGACTTTCCATCACCATCTACAAGGAGCCTAAATGCAGAAGCTGTACTACAGCAAGCTGACAACAGCATCTTGTGTTCTTCAGAAATAATCTTCTGACTCAGGGGTGAGATTGCAGAGCTGCACACCCGACACTTAGACCTTAACAATCTAAACCCTCAATCCCAAGGTTTGGGTGCAAAAACCACCTGACTGGCCCAGAAAAATCAGGCCAAGGCTTGTTATACTTAACAAAGAAATGCCCTGTGGTAGAACTGGCTGGTCATAACTGACATAACCTAGCTGCATATCACATGCAGGGGAAAAAAGGTTAGTGGACTACATAGTGTTGAAGTCCCAGAACCATCTGGTCCTCTTCCTAGTAATAATGACTGCATATTTCCTGGAGTATTTGTCACCAGCAAATTAAGAATTAATCAGAAGGGTGGACTGAAAAACATATATTTTATATGTCTCATCCTATAGTTCAAAAAAATCCTCTTAGATTCATGTGGAAATGTCCCTTTTCTTGACCTACAAGATATTTGCCATACAGTCTGTCTCTAGGGTTAAAAATCTCCCTGGCAGTAAGCGCTTCTGTAAACACTCCCACTTTACCTGCAGAGAGTGAGAATCCCAGCAGTACTGGAAACAGATATAAATGGAAACTTTAAAAAAAAAGAATTAAAAAATTATTCAGCTTATGCTAAGAGTAGCAGGGATTTCTGGCAAGAATTAATTAAACCAGATGAAACACTTCTGACACAATTTGTGCTATCAGATCATTTAATTAGTTCTGGCTTTTAGTTCATCATAACAAGCTTCTGTCTTGCAGGATACACTGTAGAAACGTCACCAAAAAAAAAAAAAGCCTACAAAGACACAAGCTTGCAATTTTAGAAGTAGGGATAGTAATTCCTGTTTCTTCTGATTGCTAATTTGCTGGGTGCCAGCCAGTGAAAAGGTCATAATTCCTGCTGCGTAAAAAGTGGTATGACATGCAAAGAACCCCCATCGCCCCTGTTCCCCACTCCTCCACCCCCCAAAAAGGCATTTCTGCAGTTTGAAACTCCATGGAAGCATACTGCAGATTTACGCCTAACCAAGTGCTCAATTATGGGTCACTGCTGTAAAAACAGACTTCTTTATGAATATAACAAGGTCTGCAAGAGAAGAAAAAGGCCTCAGTTTGTAAGATCTAAGGGGCTGAGACCTTATCTGCAGAGTTTCCTGTAAAGTTCCAGGTGCACGGTGAGATATGTATCATCAATTCCATGCTAAAAACTATGTTGTTTAAAACAGAACAATCATAGGCTGAAAATCGAAGCTCTCAAATATCACAAAAAAAGCAAAGCAAAGGTTGCTTAATGTAACCTTCCTCTGCCTCCAGGTTGTATGGTATACTATACCATTTCAGTCTCTGACCAGGTACTGTCCCCACATAATTTTTTTTGGCAACAGCTCCTGCTTCACTTCAGGCACAGGACCGACAGTGCTCTGTATACAAAGCAGCTCTTCAATATTCTTTTTAATCTTGTCTCTTGAGTGTGGGGCTCCAGCTTCATGTACTGCAACAATGCATGAACAATGATACTTCTGCATTCTATGTTGTTTTTTCTTTGCTTTTCAGCCCCAGAGCCCCAAATGCTTTTCACTAGTTAACACATTTATTCCCAAAACATCCCTATGAGGTGATGAAATATTATCCTTAATTTAGAGAGTAAGATTGAGTTACTTTGTAAAGAAAAGTAGAAAAGAGGTAGTGAAAGAGACCAGATCTCTGGAGTCCCGATCAACCACCTAAATCATCAGTTTTACAACAGGCCTCTGGCCTTTATTCACACCACACAACTTCTGCTGAAGGTTAGGCAGCAGTGCCAGAGACATAGCCCCATTCAGTGACATAGCATAAATCTACTACCATGAATCCAGACCAATGTATTATATGACCCTGTCCTAGGTTTACTTTGGGTGAAATTCAGTCCTGTGCAGACGGCCAGCATTTACATCCTTTCTCAAAGGTTTGCAGTTGTGTGTGTGCCTCACATTTACTCACTGATCTTTTTTTTGGAAAAAGTCATGCTGTTTATCCACTTAGACACTGTGATCACATAATTAGAGGCGCACGTGTACAGACTTTGATTAGAAGGGGCAGAGTAAAGGTTACACTGGCTTCTTGAAAGCCCTTTGGTAATCTAAAAAGTAGGAAATTAAATAATAACACAAACTCTACATTAAAAGTAATTTTACCTGATGAATTAAGAAACAAAATAATCCCCTCCTTTCAATCATTATGTATATAGCAAGAGTGTGGTGTGTACACTTGAATACCTTCAATCTGCAAATCAAGAGCCTTTTATATTACTTAAATGCATGTCTTGCTATGTGAAAGGAAAGGCGTCAGATTTCTTCATAGGTGCTCACTTAGTTACATTAAGGAGATGACTGAGATGACATACTGGTCTCATTCCTTCTGGGCTTTGCCAAGTTTACGTATTTTGAGCTGTTTGTCTGCATGGCCAGTGGAAGTCTGTGAAAACCCCTAAGTAGTGGAAGTTCCCTGTCACTTTACACCAGGAAGTGATTCCTAAAACTCCTTTGTTCCAGAGTTCATGGTAAACCAGTGTGCAAATAAATAATATGTTCCAAAATGGTATCAAATCATACCAAAGCAAATCTGAGTTTCAGCGGAGTAGTGACACGTACACCTACCCTACTGAAGTTGCTTTTTCATTGCCTGCTCTGAGGCCCGTAAATTAGTCAAAAGATTGTGTGGTGCAGAGTGTAGCTCCTCACATGCATGCATGCACATGCACTTCCCTGGCCTTTTGAAACATTCTGGGAGGGGGAAAGCAACAGCCCCAGCCCTTCTTCAGCCTCTAAAGCTAATTTACTAAATCAGACATTCAATATTCAAACCATATTGTTTTTACAGTTCTAGTACCTGCCATGGTCTCCTTTTTCACTTTATGGGTGTTTGTAAGTTTAAATAAATTTGTTGAACATTTACAAATGACTGAAGAAAACAGATCTGCCATACTCAGAATGCCCTTCTTTGTTGCTGTAATTTCTAATTTCAGATTTGGAACTTCTTTTAAAACACATTTTACATTTAAAAATATGCTAGACTTTTCAGGGTGGCTTTTAGCATCCCTTATATAGTAAGGATTTATCTTTGTAAGAGACTTCTAAATGATGTGAAGCAATCAATGTGACGCAATTTGTGAAGCTTTTGTGCCCTGCTGGTCACATAGGCGCGTCTGTGTGATGTTACTGACTTCCAGTCCCATGCCTGTACTACTATGGTATCTGGAACGGCCAAGATGCTCCTGCAGCAGCGTTAACACAAGGAGCAAAGGCTGCACACCAAGCAAAGACTCCGCAGCCAGACTGGAAGAGTGAACTGGACATTTGGAAGTCAAGACAGAAAAAGCTTCAGGCTTCTCCTCTATGTGGGAAAAACTGAGTTTTGCTGCCTTAGTATAAGGGGCTAGTGCCAGTCAAGTGCTGGGCTCACCAAGCCCCTAAAAACAACCACAGAAAATGATCTCAGAAAATCTCTTAATACAAAGACCCAGTGCTGGTTCAGAAACACACTGAGCTAAGTGCTAGAAGTGCAGAGTGGATTTTTGAGAAGACTCACCCTAGGATTCCTCCATTCTTATTGCTCTTCCCTGGCATATTTTATCAGGCAGTGTTGGAGACTGGCTACGGGCTTAGGTGTGTGTCCCTTTGACTCAAAGCACTGTATTCTCTGCATTTACACCACTATGTTATCTTAGGGCAGTTTAACCACAGGGGAAAGCTAGGACAGAGATGGGAAAGAAAGCTAGGGACTGAGCCTTGCTGAGTTGCACTTGCTGCTAAGCTGCCCCTGAAAAGATGAGAAGGCAATGGCAGCCAGCTGCTACCCTACCAGCTCTACTCCACCGTGGCAGCAGCAGCTACCATGGCAGCATCCCTGGGCTCTGCTGCAGTCAAAGAGTTACCACAGCTTCACTTCTGCCTTGTCTGCCCTTGGGAATTGCCTATTTTGCCTGTGCCTGGACCTTTCCAAGACCACACAGAGGGAATCTACTCCCAGATTCCAAGTCTCAATATAGTAGCTTAACCACAAGACTGTCCTCCCTGGCCTCCCTCTCAGGCATGCATTGACTCAGTCCATCTGTGCCAAATACAGTGTTGTGCCTTGTAAAACAAGGTTTCCTTCTCCCCATTCCCCACTTTACTGTTTACTTACTGTTTTAAAACAAGGGATAAACCCAGGGAAGAAGTCTACCAGGAGACTACAGTTTACCTTAAAATGTAACCAAAGCAGGCACAAATTCAATCTAATATTCTCTGGTAGGATATTTCACAAGTAAAGCCAGGCTGCTGAAGGTCTTAAGTGCTCTCTAGCACACATTCTTAAATTTCTTTTCACTCTCCTTCCCAATAGGTCTGAGATAAGCAATGAAGGGGGTTTTCTGGCCTGTGTGTTTTGCCTGGTAAACAAGTAACCACTGTAGCACATAGATTACAATGCACACAATCTCTCCTTGTGCTTACCCTCACCTACACCTCCACTCTAGCGGCACTGGCACCGTTCCTGTGGAGCACAATGGTCTCTGATGGTTACAGAGCACCCTGCAAGGCAATTTCCAGGACTAGGAAAATAAGGGAAGAATTTCAGCTGCTGAGTCAGTGAGAGGTTCAGTAATTCAAAAGGACATTTCTTACAGTGGAAGATTGATGTGCAGTGGAAGCAGGGTGTGCTAATGCCCAAGCTTGCCAATCACTCTCTGCCTCAAATTCTGCCAAACACAGGCAGGCATAATTGCTAAAGGCTTCTGAACTTCTTTACAAACTCTGAATTTCCAGAAATCCCAACATATGTAACCCTTGAGGAGGCTTAATGGGAATTCTTTGCTCCCATTGTTCTCCCGTTCACATATTGGGAGACTTCTTCCTGCTTCCTCCTTGTCAAGGGAGACAGCTCCAACAATATGGATTTTATTGTACACCCCCTACATCCCACTTCTGCCCCTTGTCAATAGCACAGAGGCCCAAATGCCATCTCAGCTGCAGAGAGGAAATGACTAGTCGCAAGACACAAAGGTTTATGGATTTCTGCCTAACAAAAGATTATTTCTAAGCAGACTCTTCTTGTCCTGATGTCTCATGTCTTCACCAGGAAAGCAGGCAGCCTTCAGAATGCCCGACATCAGCAACTGTGAGCACTCTCTAGGGCAGGTGTACTATGCAAGGTAGCCTCTTAATCTTCTCACATGCACAAGCACTATTTTTCATACCAGCTGCATCTTAAACACTCATTTAAGATGGTGATTAGTGGTGGTGGTAGGGTGTCACAGTGGGAGCTTTCTTAAGAAGAAAAGGCTTTGATTGAGCCAATGAAAGCTGTTGCCAGGGAACCAGATGCCATGAACACACCACTCCAGCAGAGCAAGAATACAAACCATGTGAGTGCTGGACTGAGCTTTAAATGCATTTGCTGGTTGAGGCCTGAACACACCATTAACTCTTTCAGTACCCAAAAGAGTTCACACAATGAGCTGGGAAGATGGGAATCTGTTACAAATACAGAGGAGTAAAACATCTCCCAATATCTTTCTATTACACCTAACGGAAAAACAAAGGGGGACAAACTTTTGACCTTTAGTTTTCAGCTGGCAAAGAAAGTTTGTTTGGTAAAGTATGTAAGGAAACTTCTCTTCAAAGTAATGCTTAATTTTACACTAATGTGAAAAGGAATCAGATAAGTGCTCAGATAACTCTATAAAAGTATTAATTTTGTTTTTGTAGGGGGAGTTACACATGAAGTTTGATATGCACAGTGTGTTCACCAGTCAGTTCCTCTGCAAGAGGAACAGAATAGCTTAGATTCCATTTTTCCCAGATCTGAGCTGGTTTCCAACACAAATGTTACCGATTTGAATTTTATCTGTTCAGTTGCCAATTTGTTTCAAAGTTAACTTTCCACTCTGATTACTAAACAGCCTTGTACTCTACTGACAGAGCATTTTTTCCCAAATGTAAATTCCACAGTGCTCTGCAACCCTACCAGTAAAATGCAGCTAAAGCTCTAATTAAAAATCATGCCTGCCATATGTTGATTCATAAGAGCTAAAATTAAACTAACGAGAGGCTGTAACTAAAACTTTTTTTTTTTTGAACAGAAGAGCCTGTCTGCTCTGCTCCGTTTTGAAACAGTAACATGTGGAAGCCTGGGTAGTTCTTGCAGGACATTGACTTGTCATAAACATTTTAATCTTTGGACTTCCGGTTCAAAACCAACATAGGCTCCTAAGTACAAACTCTGCTCCCACTCCATAGCTTGAGTTCCTATGTAGCCTGTAACTGCTTTCATTCAATGGAGTCATTAACTGTTTTGAGCAAGTAACATGTTGCTGGCAATATCATACTGAACTCCCCCCGTCTCCATTTCAGCCTTTTTATAATGTGTGGTAATGCCAGCTATCTAGCAAGCACTGGGTTGGAGTCCAGTGTACTCCTGCCTTTTTATGCCTCTCCTACAGTGCAGAAGGCCTGGGGAAAAAGGACATAGCAATAGCATTATAATGCTTAAGTGGCCATAAAGTCCCAGTGTGAGTCCTAACAATCTGAACATAAGGGACAATAAACCTTGGGCCCCTCAAATTTATTCTAACTGGCAAGAGCCAGTATTCTGCAAGGCTGATTTTAAATCATCATGCAACTTCTGTGCCAATTCCTGCCCAGACTGATGCTGATGGAGGACTGGGCTCTCATGTCTACTCACCATCCAAACAGGCACTACATCTTACTGTCATGATGACAGTTACCGTTCTTCCCTCCCAGCACTCTGGAGAGCCAGATAGCAGCTATATCAGGGCTATATTGCATACCTGAGGACGGAGAACATAGACACATGTGCAGCAAACTACAATCCTTCAGGATACACCATGCGCTCATACGGAGTGTTTCTGTCTCCCTGGATTCTGCGGTTATTTACTTGAGGGCCCACCAGTCTGCTGTGGGCTTGGCCCTGAGACCCTGCTTTAGTTATCCTGTTACCGTGAAGAGGGGCTGCCTGCCTGCTTACAATTTAACTTCTGGATTTGAACTGCAGTTATGCATGTCAAGCTTACTGCAGTTGTTTGCACTGCAGAGCCCCTGTCCCAGGCAGGACTCAACCGCCTCCTTACAAAAGTTCTTTTGTAACCCTCATAAAACAGGGAAAAATAACACTGCCCCTCAGTTTAGGTTAGCACTGAATAATTGAAGAACTGGACCAGATTTCTAGAAGCTGAGCAGAGTTGCCTAAACAAAACTTTGGCAATGTATGAGGGCTAACAGCCCAGTTTTCTAACCAGTTCCATACAAAATCTCTAACAATCAAAATCAGTCAGTGTCTGCAGTTTGTATTTTGAGCCTAAAACATACATACACACAGCCAGGCACTGCACAGTGGCAAAGAAAGACGTTCTGGTGTACTGGCTTAGTGGGACATCAGGATGAAAATGTTGCTTACTGAATAAATATGGTTCTGTGGCATGTCAGTGACCTCTGCAGAGCTGCTGTCAAAGATCCCATGCAGATGTGATCCTGCTCAGTTTGCAAGAGCAAACAGAACTGCAGTGCAAGATGCTGTTGTTACAGAGGCTAATAATCCAGTCTCTGCACTACAAAGAGGGACAGATGTACTGAAGTTACTCTGCCAGAGAGTGATATTTAACACTGGGTATTGCTGTCCCCCTCCCACAATGTGTTGCTCAGCTCCTCACCAAAGATAGTAATCTCAAAACATATGTATTCCTTTACACTTAGACACACACTCATGCTGCTGTGTTAGAGGAGCTTAATCAAATTTACAAACTGGAGCCTTCAAGAAATATGAAGTGCAAGATGTAGTTATTGTGTTTACAAAATGTATTTCCGTCCTTCCCATATGCATCAAGATATAACTCTCAGCTGACGTAATTGCATGTTCTCATGGTGAGGATCCAAGCCTCAGTGCAAAGATTATACCTACTCCAGGACAAAAGTCACAGTGTCATGTAGGACTCCAATGCAACCTTCGTTACAGCAAGCGGAAGATGCACAGCTAGTGAGGCAGAAGACAGTGGGAAGAGAAATAAGAGCTTCATTGACTGAGGGAACTGAATGCTGCCCTGAACAACTGGACTCTGTCCCACCACATGGCACAGAGTCTCTGTGCAATCCTCAGGCTCTCAAGACAAGTCCAGAGCCACCTGCCTAGCCCTCTGATCAACCTCCACAAAAAATCCATCTTCACTCTTCCCTGCAGCCCACATCCTCCTTCAGCTTTATCCTCACTCATCTTCCTTTTCTCTTCCTTCATGCCCAGTCTCTTCAGGGCTTCCCATGTCCTCTTCCTCTCCTTGGCACTAGCAATAGATTTTCCATTTCCTTCCTTTTCCAATTTCCATTTCCTGTTTTCCTTACTCGAGTTGTTTTGTTCATTTCTCTCAACCCCCCTGCATTCACATCAGCATCTGGTCCTACTTTGAGTCAACTCATTATTTTTTCTCAAGCAAATCTCTTACTACCATCACTGTTGCAATGAGATATACTCATACTCGCTGAAAATGCATGTTTTACATAGGCTTTCCATACCTATAGATTTTGAGAGTTTATTTCAAAAATACATTATTCTGAGTTTACATATCTTTATTTTTGACAGCATTTAAACAAGATCTGACATAGCACTCAAGAGTGCTGGATTTTCTGCTGTAAAATGGATATCCTTAGAAGATATAAACTAACAGTATATAACAGTACTCACCAATAAAGCCAACAATCAGAAGAAGGAAATGCTGATGCAGTCCCTTCCCATAGCATTAACGAAACACTGCTTAAAAATTATGCGGCTCTGTGTTGGAAAGGGATTGCTGAAGAAATGCAAAGCAGAAGATCAGTGATAGGCTTTGGAAGTAAATTTATATTTATATTCTCACCTAAACATCTAGTTGCTTAATATATTTTTTGCTCAATTCATTATGAAGTTACAAAAAATGATCATGCTTGGAAGAAAATTATCCTAAGCTGGGGAGAATTTAGATTGCCTCTGCCAGTACAGTTTGCTGTTCTGTTACAGAAAGTGTCATTTTTGCCAGCTGAAGAAAGCAGCTCCTCTGTTTTAAGATATGTTTGTTGTGTACATTTGCTATTGCTGTTTGTATATTGTAAATCACTTTGAGCACATGTAGAGTGAGAAACACTGTAAAAAATAAAGTTAAAAGTTGTTATGTTGTAATGTGCTGTAAGTCTTTGTACATGGCAGCAGGGGGCACTTCCACAGATTATTCTGAAGCACAGCTAAAAGATTATCCTGGCTTCAAGATCAGGCAGAAATGCTCACAGTGTGTTCACATCCCACTTCTGAAAGCAGAGCATGCTTGAACTGAACAACAGCTCCCCATCCCTCTCATTCCTACTAAAAATTATCAAAGCAAGTTGAGTAGCTCAGTGAGAAAATGAAAGACAGAGAAACCTATACCTTCAAATGAAGTATGAGAAAGGCAAAGCATTGCACAAGTGAGCACTGGAGGACATAAATATCTGTCATCCCAGTGCTGATGTAGGGGCTAAAGAACAGAACCCGCACCACGGGAGTCAGGAACATCACTGAGAGGCTGGGACTCTTCTCTTCAGTTACCTAGGAAGGGTAAAAAACACCCTTCAGCGAGAAAACAATTTTCAGCGAGAAAACAGTTGAAGACCCAGAGAAAAAGTCATTCAGGTTACAGGTTACATGAAGACCTAGACAAACTCACAGAGGATAAGTGTTCTACAAAACCTCCCCTAACTGGTTAGTTCCAGCTCTAGTAATACCATTTCTCTCCTTTCTCAGATAACAATGGAATTTGAACGGTGCCATATAGAAAATAAAGCAGCTTGGAAAGAATAATATAATTCTATCACCTTGGGGTATTTACTGCAGGGCAGTCCATGCCTTAAATCTCAATCTGGCTCTCAAAGTATTTGACTGCTTGCTTGCTCTCTCCCTAGCTGATGGAAGGATCCTAATTTCTGTTTGCCACCATAGCAACAGAGAAATAACCCCTGATTACAATGAGGAGGGTAGTAGTGGTGGTTCACAGATCCCAAGATGTTGCAAAGTAACCAGGACAGAGAGAACAACAAGTGCACAGGACAGACAGGAGGACAAAAAGTAATGAACTGCACCAAAACACTCTCATACTCAAAAAACCCAGGACACCTGTCAGTTTTTTCTGCTATCTGAAGTTTCAAGTTAGCAAGGCACAGGGCTAGTGCATTTCTAAACAAAGAATCTGGTTGAGCACTCTGACTGATATTAAGTTTGCAGTTATAGGGAAAAGACGTGAGGTTGCTCATGTTCCTGGGGCTCAATGCTTAATCTCCCTGCTAAGCAGCAGCATTGAGCAAGTGGTGAAAAACAGAATAGGAGAAACTCTAAGTTCATTATGAACCAAAAGTGAGATGCTGGTATAAAATTCTCCATAGTAGCTCTAGAGGTTTAAATATTTTCCATTGCAGTATGTTAAGTAACGTTGAACTAATCCTTTTATTAACAAATTATTTTACAATATTTTCTTTGTCATGAAAATCAAAATGCAAAAACCACCAATGGCATAATATAGTAAGAGATATACCTGTCTGTTGTAGCTAAAACTGGAGAATCTTAACAACATTTTTAGGAAGCAAAAACACACACCAAAAAATTAGTTTTCAGAAAGGAAAAATCTCTTCCTGTGTTGTCACGTGTCAGATGAACAGGTAAACCTGCTAGCTGTAGGATTTCTCTATGTTTTTTTGAGCCTACAGCTATTACACTCATTTAAAATAGGTTTGTTTGAATAGCACATTCCATCAGAGTTTCAGAGCAGCTAAAAGAACACTCATATGATACATTGCAGTGTTGTAATGAAAAGTGAACACACTGGAGCCACAAGTAAAGACAGCTTTTTCCTGTGAGTTCACACCAACATCACTCTGAATAGTGGCACTAACCTGACTGAGGGGATCTTCAAATTAGTTCTGAAAAGATCATATTTTGATCCATTTACATATTAAAAAACAACACCAAACCCTGAAGCCTGTAGGATGCAGATCAAAATTTACCCCAGACTTCCAGTTGCAGTGTCGCAGAGGGGCTAGGACTAGAGTCAGAGGGGCTAGGAAGAAAGCATTTTCTGTGTGTATTTTTCCTTCTGCTTGAGATGGATTTTGAACCTCTGCTGTACCTCCTGTAAGAATCAGGACTGTTCACTCTGTTAAGTCCTGATATCAGCAGTGATTCTAAAATGTAACTTTTGATCGCTGGGAGCCAGAATATGACACACAGGGATTTACATCAGGGAAAACATGTTAACATTGCAGTTGCAAGACTAATTTGGAAACACCTGCTTTATTAGTTGCATTCAAGAAAACAGAGTTTCCCTATAGAAACGTTGTATGCTTATGTTACAGCTTTCTCCCAGTGGCCCAGGACAATTCATCTATCATAGCCTTTCTCACTCACCTTATTCAAGGCACAGCAAGCAAGGGAAAATACTCTCAGAGCCTCTACTTCATCTTACAGCCTTTCTAAGGCTGCCATTCTCTAACCTCTGAGTGTATAGGGACACCTCTCAGGCTGAGACAGACTTCCCCAGCTAAGATAGTATAATGTGTTTGAGATGTGCATCTGTTGCTGCGTTTCCTGCACCAAAGCATACTAGAGTTTCTGAGGGAAACCCCAGGCCTTTAGAAGCGTCCCCATATTAAGACCATTTTACAGTAACATCCTCTTCATTGTGTAATTAATCTCCTCTTTGCTGATGATGACTTAAGAGGTGGTGTAAGGAAGAGAAACCTTTCTTGAGCTAGAAGGGGTCATATGTATCTATTCACAGAGGATACAGCATAAAAGAGCTGTGGACCACTTCAAAGGCTATGGTAACTCTCCCTGTAGTGTAACAACTGCCTGTCCCACATTAGGCCAGGGCCATGTTTCTCATCATGGAATAGCTTCCTTCTAAAGAGATCAATTATGCAAAGAGAGAAGGCAAAATGAAAAACATTTTAAACTGAAACAGGTAACAAGCTACAATTGGTTTTTATTCCTAAGACATTTGATCCCTCTATTATTACATTTCAGGTATATTAATTTCCCAATTAAGAAAAAAATGTTTCACAGTAATAGTGGTCATGGATGACATGCAATACATCAACATGAGTCCTCCAGTCTGTGACCCATGGTCTTGAGGAACTTGTGTGATACAAAGCCATATTGAATATGGATGTGAATATGGATCTAATATGCAGGCTTATCAACAGCTATCTTTGCACATTTCTCAGCCCAGCAACATACTATGCATGACACTGCTTGTATATAGAACACTTGTTTCTTGTGTTCAGTACTGCACCTGCAGTACTTCCTATAGTTAAGGCACTTTTCATATCCAAACAGGAGTATCCTAAAAGTACATTTGTTTCAATTTTTGCATTCCATAGCCTATCAGACACACTAGACTGGAGGTAAAAACTGTGAAGTATCCTTGAAGCACTTCTAAATAGTCATCCTTTGTAAATCTGAAAATGTAGAAGCCTAGTCCCAGAACTGTTCTGCCTGCTCCTCAGCACTGTGGGCAAAACAGATTGTTCCCCCATCTGAAGGGCTGCTGTGGCCACAAAAAGGGAGTTGTATAGGAAAAGTGCAGAGCTGGGAAAGGAAGGAAGAGAAAGCTCTGCAAATGTAGGCTTGCTGCTCCTGCTCTTACTAGAGTAAAAGGACACTGACACAACTACCACTGTCAAATGAAATTCTACCTTGCTGATGGTAGCAGCCTGCCTTTACGTGGCTGTATGCTCATAGCCGCTGCCCAGTACATCTGCTATCCTAAGCAAATGCTTACCATACCCTTGTCTGAGGCAGGACTTGTCTGGACCTAATCTGTAAAACCCTGTTGCAGTCGAGAAGGAAATTGAAGTCATGTAGTGTGTTACTAGATTAAAAATTAGCAAAATCTTGATAATTAATTTTCAGCCTGAACTCTGGCTTTTCAATACTTCCTGCTGCAGGTGGTCTGCTGGAGAAAACTGAAGCTCATGTTCTTGGTGTGCTGTACAGTAGTTCCTATGTACAGACAACAGCAGAGCTTAATTTGATAGATTTGTTGATGACGGCAGATAAAGCCACAATAGTGAAATTTCCTGTGCACTTAGTAAGCTACAAATTAACAAACTCCAAAGTGATTAACGGTTTTCTTTTGTTTTTTCCTCTCCAGTGTCTATCCTACTTATTCCCTTCTCTGTCTTAGGATTTATTTAGGATATATTTCATGAAAATTACTCCCATTTTAGCAAGATTTCAAATGAAAGACTCCTTTGGTTTGTCATTTCCAAGAACCTACAGTACAAGACTGGGTGTGCTGGTTCTGTATTTTAAGGATCTAGCTGAGCCTTCATGGAAAAGGGGAGGTAGGAGAACAGACCTGGAGGGCCACAGATGTAGAAGAAAACTACAGATGGAGTTACAAGAAATGTCATGTTCCAAGACATGACAAGAGCCATGCTGGCATATGGAGGAAAGCAGGTAAGAACCACCAGATTACATGAAGCCCCTGGCTCTTTTCCTCTAGATGTTAACTACCCAGAGACTCCATGAAAGCTCAAAAAGCAGCTGCTGTTAACAAGCTGCTAATAAAACTAATCTGATATTCAAACATATTCTTTAGCCTCATCTTCCCTATAATTTTCCCCTCTTTCTTTTGAAAGTTTTTAGCCATAGTTCATTTGTCATGATTAAATTTGTACCTGTTCTGAGGTTTTTAATGGTGCCAACATGGTCTCTGTGCCTTCACAAAGGGTGAACTATTTCTCAAACACATTGCCGTATGGACAGTTGCTTTCTTTGAAGCCCACATGCAGCCAGATTTTGACTCTTGTAAAGTCTGCTGGAATTTTGCCATCAGCAACAACAGAGCCAGTTCATGTTTGGATTTTGTGTCTATGAACCTTGACAAGGAACAAACCTTCTCTACTTCTCTTCAAGTGGGAAAAGGTTTCATGTAATTAAAAAAACCCTAGGGTTTGTTGTTTTGCTTTTTTTCCCCTTGGATTGGAAAAGAAAGTATCAGCCATCCTACATGATACTGATCACACTGGCTCCCATATTTCTCAAGTCATGCTATAATATGCAAAGCAATTACATAATAGGATTTTATATTCTGAATAACTCATTGCCATTAAAGCTAATAAGCTATATCCATGCCAATGACATGATTTCTTTCTGCACCGCAGCAATTCTACTTCAAAAAAGAAAGGTAAAAATCACAATGAGGCTTTTTAAGAAGACAAGGTTTATCTGACAATCTCTGATGGTGTGAGATATTGTAGAGCTGCTACTGGCATTTGTCTGGGAACACTTTGCTGAACTCATTCTTGGCTCCACCATCAGTGATGTAATGAGTTAATCTCAAACTTGAGGCCAGTTTTTTTTTTCCCCCAACATTTCACATCTTGATCTGTGCTATATATACACTCAATGATACATTCACAGATGTCTACAACAGTAAATTCTCAAATTAAGCAAGCTCATTCTGTGCCACTTTCCTGATGACACAGGATATTAGTAAGTTAAGATTAATATCAGGTTAGCAAGGATCCGAAATGCTTAAATACGGCTTGCTTTTACATTGGAAGACAAGTCAAAGCTGACTAAACTGTTTAAGAAACAACCACAGGTTGGCTCTTCTACCAATGATTTCCTAGTAGTTGTTCATTTTAATTTCCTGTGATGCTGCCTCCATGCTAAATGTGAGACACCTGAGGATTCAACATCAGGCTGTGTTGTGCCAACAGTGCCTACAGAAGATAAAGACAAAAACCTCTTATCTGCACTCTACTTCATGAACCACATACAGATCAGAATGAGGACAATGGCATGAGTTGATGGAGATTATATAGCTTATAAGTACTGCAGCAGACCTGATGGTGAACTGCACACAGTTTCTCATGTGATAGAAATGATCATGCACAAATATTACTTGACGTCATCTTTGTAGTTCCTTGATCCTTGAATTAAGTGACCTAATCATTGCCAGTACAACTTTGCTACTTCCTACCAGTTTCGAGAGTGCTAAGGCAGCTTAGGATTTTGGCAACATCTCAATGTCTCTAACTAAATCCCAGAATCTTGGGGAAGAGACTAAGGAGGTCGCATCTTGAATTTATAGTACTTCATTCAGGGATTTCCAGACAGTAAAGGTATCCCTAGGAATCAAATAACCTTGGAGAACAGTTAAAGTGACAAATTTGACTAGATCTGTAATTTCTCATTGCTGCACTAAAGTAAAAGTAGCAGAGCAGAGTCAAGGATCTGCTTCACAGTGATTTGATACAGTCAACATTTCCATGTTTGTTAGAAAATCTCTGCACTTATTTCTGGATATAATATTGCAGTAGGTTCATCTTAAGATTTCAATAAGGTATGGGTTGAAGCTTGCCAAATACATTTTAGAAATGCATTCTTAGGGTCTGGGAGGGCACAGAGGAAAAAGCAGAGATACTGCCTTGCAGAGTGTGCCACTAGCAAGAGCTCTGAAGACCAAGAGTATCAGGCCTGATATTCAGAAGCACTCTCAAGACCAGCTAAAGTCATCAACACCTGCAGGTGTTCTGGAAAAAAATCCTATCTGCACAGAGTAGATGTTTCATGAAACACAGCATTAGAAGGAGGAATTCAACTTTTAATTGGGAAATAAATTACAACACAACTATTTCCCCTCAAGTCTGTGACACAATATCTTAACCACCTGTGATCACAGCCCTTAAAGGCTTTCCTTTCCTTGGTCATCTGCCTATCCACACTATTATTCTGTTTTGTTCAAGAAGAGTAAACAACATAGTCTCGAGATTCTAGAAGAAGAAAATAGTACATAGATTTCAAAAACTGTTCCTGTCTGAGTGTGCATAGGGCTGTGTGGGTGAAGGACTGGGTATTTTTCTTCTTGTTTTAGATGTTAGCTGAAGTTAACTGATTTCTCGAAAGTCACACCGAGCAGGGAATAAAAGCACTGGCCTGGGATTCAGAAAACTTGGGTTTAACTAAATGGTGATTCACCACAGAAATATGGAGATATCAGAGCCTTTGACAAACAGCTGCATCACTGATCTGATGGCAAACAGCAAGTCTCTGATAAATCTGGCAAAGCTAATTAGAAGTTAGTCGGCAGACAACTCTGCAGTAGAAAGATCTGGTTTTGTCTTAATCCTATGACACGCTCTTACTGTGACAGCCCATTAAAAGAAGCCCTGCTACCATCTTTGACAGCCCTGGTAGCCCTGCACCAAAAGTAAGCAACCCAAAAGGTTTTTCAAAATTAATCCATGGGCAACTTCAGATATTTATGCAAGCGACACTCAAGAAAAAAAAGTAAAATAAAGCCTTCTGGTCATCCATAAGTCTACATACATCCTACCTGATATTTGCAGTGAAACACGTTTATTTATATTTATTTTATATACTTGCTCGTTGAACAAGACTGAGATTGACTTTGATGCATAAAGAGTCAACACTGCCCCAAGTCCTACAAGTTAACTTCAGAACCAGTGTACTAATGCTTAACTGCCCTCCAGAGCATGGCCTCCTTGCTAAAGTTTGTCAATAATTAAACAAACTATCTATTCAGTGCTAACTAGACCAATATGGCCACTTAATATTACGTTCTCTCTTTCACATACCCAAGCCACCAATTGGCAGCAACCTTTACTTATTATTAATCTGACCAGACTGAAAACAACAATCAAATCTCTCTTATGAGAATGCTAACTTCCATAATTTTTTTTTAAAGCTGTCTTTATTTTCTGGTTTATTTCTCATTAGTCTACAAGGTGTTTGTAAAATGATTCACCTACAAGGCAGTTAACTACAAAATACTCCAGAATAAATGTTGAAAGCTCAAATTTTTAAGGAACTACATCTTGCAGAATCATTTGGAAGCTTTGTCAGTTGCCTCATGGAAGATTTTATTTCTTGATAATGCCAGCCTATTATGTAGACTCCAGAAAAATCCAAAGACCTCATTCCTGTTGTGATAGGTACTACACCGGCACTTCAGGAATCAACAAGCTTTTCTTCTAAGACGCAATGTATGAAATTACAATCTTCACTGAATATCATGAGAAACTTAGAGGCATATGCTTGATGTTATTTGTAGGCAAATCATGAGGAGGATCCTAGAACTATCACAATCAGGTAGATTTGAGTGAACAGCAAGAGCAATGTTTAAATCACAGGAAGAAACTTGGCTAATTGTAATGACCTCAGATACCAAGTATTCTGCACAAAATACTTTGTATCCCAGCAACCCCTAAATTGCTGTTAAAATCTTAACAAACTATATGAAAATTTAACCTTTTATATGAGTGCACACTAATTATGCCAGCTGAATAGTTTGAAAGGTGCAACAATATCCAACCCTATTAGTATTCAGAAAAATGAACATTTGTCACATTACTACTGAAATTAACAGTAAAATCCACACATATGCACTGTATGGCATGAACAATCATGCACACACTACACATAAATACCTTTCAGTTCTAGCATTTATGTGAGTCTTAAGCTAGCTCTATTGCCTGAGTCTTAATAACCATAGTATCTGCAGAGATAAAAAGGGAACAGTTACAAAGAGAAAGCCTTTAATCAGTCTTCTAATCAGTCTGAACTTATGAGGAAAGTCACAGTACCATTGTGACAGCTCTCGCTTAACTGCATCTGACATTTTGGAATAGATTAAGTCCTAATGGTCTAAGGCAGAGCTTTCCCTTTAGAAACTCTGGGATGTCATTAATAAATATTGGCCATCATATAGGGACTCTACACCTCTGTAGTCGAGACAAAACATCTTATAGGAAATCACTGCCTACTGTGTTATGAACCACATCAGTGAAGCCAGGCGCAACATCCATCAAAGATTAAAAGACCAGAAAACGAACACTGCTGTGACCAAACACTTGAAATCATGTGCTGAGTGCCACAAACAATTAGAATTCAGCAGGGGTATTCTCAGGCATTCACAAATCATGACTGCAGGAGACCTCAGGAAATGGGGCCATGATTAACCCATCCTGCTGTCTCCAGCCATAACTGTTAAGGGAAGAAGCTGCAAGCTTTCTTGTCAGGAAATAAAAATACTAATTTTCTTCAAATCTCACTTGCTGATTGGGATGTGAAGAATAGTCTGTTATACACAGAAACTTAAAGTTACAGAAAGCAAGAAATCTGAGCTTAATTCCCTAGGTTTGACCATGTTGGGAGATCTGCATTAGGGTTCTCATTTGGCAGCAAAGGGGACATCTCAAAGGCTGCAGGCTTGGGGTCTCCAAGGAAGGCAGCTACTCTTGTCTCCCAGTGTCCAGTGACAATCTCAGTGCATCTCTGCAGCGTGCCAACAGCCTTTATTTGTTAGGACTCATCTGTCCTTATGCAGAAAGCTCTTCACTATATGAACACAGGCTGGACATGACATTTACTGATTTTGAGTGCATAAAAGAGAATGGAAAGCCCTTCAGAGCACCAAAGCATGCACAAAATTTTACAAATCTTAGAATAAAATTCCTAGGTTCAAATAATACTGGGCTCACAAAAGAAACAAGGCCAAGGTACCTACGATATTATGTCCATAGACAGACACAAATTGTGGAAATGCTTCACTTTTAATTTAAAAGTGTAGTACATTTACTACATTTTAAGATGGGCCAGTTGGACTTAGTCCTATATTCTCAAATCTACTGCAAGGCTCTCTGACATAGCTTGAGAACTGAAATTAGAACTTTTCTCACCTGCCATTTAAAAAGGACATAGAATTAGATATTTCCCAAAACAAAACCACAAAAGGGCTGGAAGGGCTGGTACTGCTGGGCAGCACAGTCTCACTGCCTCTTGAATACCTGTGCTGGCTCTTGCTTTACCTGGACACAAGAAGATCTGGAGCCCTCTCCAACCAGCTCTCCCATAGCCTCTTGACAACTGTGTTTATGTAGGCCCTCCTGCAATGTCTTATAAGCTGCAGCTGGCTGTGGAGCTGTGATGGACAGGAGCTCTCAGAGGAAAGAGTTTTGATCAGCCTTTGGAAGTTTTATCTTTTCTAGTGTAAGTTTAGGTTTCTCAATATTCTCATATGCAGGACATTTATTGGCAAAGGCCTGACATGCTACCTGACTCCAGCTGAAGCTGAGAGCACATAGTACCTTAAACTCAAATCTCACACATTTTAAGAAGTCTCTCGGGACTGAACAGGCTCAAAAGCAACAAACACTGTTGATGTTGGAGGTAGTTTTCTACTGCATGATACTAACATTTTGTGTACAATGGGTCTCACTAGAAGAAATGATTGAAAGGGAGGAGAAATATACACAGAGATGTAGGAAAAGAATAATTAAATGCAGTAATTGGATGTAGAGCAAAGGAAAATGGACAGGCTTCAACATGCTTCCTATACTGTGAAACACTTGAGCAGGTATAGGGTGGCCTGTTTTGAGAACTGCCAATAAATACATTTCATGAATCTACACAAACTAGAAGATGACTAACTGGCAGACACTATTATAGTTTTATAGAATTTGCAGTTTACACAGATAACTACTGTTTAGAGCTGTTATCCCTACAGTTAATTAATTTATTTTCTAGGAGAGCATTTAATTTTTCTATTTAAGTATCTTTAGATCTTTACATATCTTCTCACTGGGATATAGGGAGTCCAGATCCTTCCAGCCCATGAAGAGTAATAGATCTTCCCAGGTTGGCCCTCTATGAGCCACAGGAGTGACATGAGAGGCACTCACTCTAATCAGAGAACAAGTATGACACATTGCAGAGTACTTGAGATAAGACACCATGACCTCATGAACTCATTTTCTGTTCTTACACCGAACAGCTCCACAACTTGTTCGGGTCATTGGCAACACACTGCACAAAGGCAAAGCCTGTGACAAGGGCCAAAAACAGAGGAAGAGGCTAAAACCAGAACAGACTAAAAAGGTAACAGACCTTGATATAATTCTCTTAAATTCTTAGCGGCTTAGCTACTTACCTGTAGGCATCTTCCTAGGCACTTGCTGTGTTATTGATTAGAGTCTGTTAACTCAGCAGCAACAGGGAGATGGGACAGACACTGAAGTCCTCCCACGTGTATGATTGCTGCAGAAGGATCACAAAGGAACACCTTGCGACTCATTCCTCAATTTCCTGAACAAATCTGATAACTAGATTGACTAACAGATTTGTCCAGGCAGTCCGTCCAAGAAATACCTTTTCAGACTCTCCTGAAATTAGGATCCTGCCAGTAGGAGTCACAGGATTTTGAGTCCAAACCTGTTTCCATTCAAATCACTGAACATATACCAGCAGACAGAAGTTTAATCAGACTTCATATTATTCTTAATATAAATATACAAAGGGACATAAATTTGGGACTAACTCATAAGCTCTTGCTTCCATGCTCTCCAGACATACCAAGTGAAGACACAATAAAATACAATGGTCTGTGTTTTGAAAAACATCTGTGTTCTCCTTATTTGGCATATTTCTTCTCAAAGTTCTAGCGGATAGCCACAAAGCTTGGGTGTATAACCAAATGATAAACTTCTGGGCTATTGAGATATAGTATTTTGTTTGGATAGAGTCTCCAACTGGAAGATCACTTTGTATCATCTTCTCCAGTTCAGTGTCTAAACTAGTTTTTAAGCTTTTCAACCTGTACACATTCATGTAATTTCAGCTCCAATGACATAGCCCAGCATGAACAACTCTGCAACAGGTATTCACATTTTTGCTGTTACCAGGAGTGATTTAACAGTGTTTTAAATAAAAACAAGTAAATTAAAGATATATCAAGCATTTTCACTTTTTTCAGATAGTTTAACAGAAATCTGGTTTTCAATCCATTTGGATTGTTTTGCTTTTTCTCTCTTTGTATTTTTAGCATCAAAATAATAAAAGCCAAAGTGGGAGGAATTACAGTTTATTCCCTTTCAATGTGTGAGGGACTGGAATGGATAGAGCTCTTCAATGTTCCATTAGTCCCCCAACAATCTGTAAACACACTTTTTTTTTTTAATATTAACATCCTGTTTTCCTCTTTCATACAATCATTCCTCAATTACTGCCAGTATGATTAATATTTTCTGGACTCCTGCCTTAAACCAGACATCTCTCTACTTACAATCTATCCATTCCAGAGTGTAATGAGGAATCCACTACTACTACTACAAGAATATTCCAGAATTTATGGGAAGACACTATAGGACCTATCTGCTGGCCCTGAAAAATATCACTTTCTGTTTGTACCACCATCTTTCTGCAATAAACTGAGCCAACAAATCCATTTACGTATTGCTCAAAAATTTTTCAACAGAAATCATAGTCTAAGTCTATATAATCATGAGGAGCATGGAGAAAAGGACTAGGCATTTTATTTGCTGTTTCTCTAATGTTGAGGGACATTATACATTACCAGCAGGCAGATGGGAGAGGGGATGTTTTTCACACTGCGCAGGGTACCTGTGGAACTCAATCCAATTAATCAGTGACTATTAAACCTACAGACCTGCTCAGCTGCTCCTTACCAAGAACTAGGAGAATATAGTAGGAAGGTAGTTAATGTTTTTCTCCTATTCTCTTATTTCCTCCCACGCATCCATTACTTACCACAGAGAAGCAAAATGTTGTGCTGAAAGGACCTCTGGCCTGCCCCAAGCAAGATGCCCCAAACTTAGGTGTGGCTAGGTTTAGTTTCTCTTTAGCAGGGAAGCTGGCCACAGAAATGGTACAAAACTACTGAAATCCAGAGACTGTGTTCCAAGCCAAAGATTTCTTATATACTGCTGCTGAAGTAATGGAAAGGCCATATAAGCAAGAAAGTGCAAAGAAAATTCCTGTTACAATGTGCCTCTCCCTACATCTGCCTCAGGCTTTTAAAACTCATTTCCATAGTAATTTCCTTTTCAACTTGACATTGCTTTGCTCCTAGTTCAATGAATACCTCTCCTGTTTGGTGAAATTCCTGCTAGGATACAGGATGTGAGTGCTTAATACAGTTTGCGTTCAAATTACTTTTCTATGCCTTCTTCAGGATACATAGTTTTAAATTCCAAAATACTGGTCAACACCTTAAAGAAAAACAAAATTGCTGAAGTAAAATATCATTTCCTGGAATATAGCACGAATCCTCAATTAGATTATAACTTAACCTGCACCTATGAATGTTAAGACAGTAAGCAAGGATCCACAAGAGCCAAATATCAATTGTTGTCCTTGAGCACAGACTGCCCAAGCCCAGCCATATCAACTTCATGAATTTATAAACCAGCATCTTTCAGTTGTCACTGGATGCAGCAGGATGGATAAAGATTCTTGCAGCCAAACCCACAATGTACTATCTTACAAGGCAGCACAGCTCTCAGTGTTGGACAGGGATATAAACTCACATCTAAGCCTTAAAAAAATAAGCTTGATCTCCCATAGATGCTGCATTTCTACTTTGGACCTCACAAACTTCTCTTTTTTTATAGGACAGTTATTTGTTTCTCGAGGAGCCTGAGAACAGAGAAGAGCTTTCAGAAATCTATGGGAGCCAAGAAACCTCTGGCAGGAGGACAGCCCAAGTACCTATTTGGGCATGAGCAGAAGAATGGAAACCAGGGACTGCAAAGGACACTATATGAAGGACCTACTCAAAGCAAAGCTGCCTCCTGTTCAAAAATCCCACAGCACAAACCAGTACAAACCAGTCGCATTGCTCAGCATACACTAGAAGATGTTTGGAAACTAGAAATATACAAAATCTTAAAAGATAATAAAATGTTTGGAGCTATCTGACTGGTGGGAAGATGCAGTGAAGTTTACAATGCACTTAAAGTGTGTTCTCAAAACTGTAGGATCATTTTGCTAAGGAGTGTAGTGATTCTTGGGCTCGAATAATACATCTACTTACAAGTAATATATTGAAAACAGTTCTAGAGACTTCATAGAAATAAAATATCTTGCATCAATGCACCCACTGAAGTGACACCTTTTAGGAGATCTAAATCTCTTACACTGAAGTCAGTGAAAGTGCTGTTGAGCCCTTCTTGAGACCAAGCACAATTCCTTGGCTAAATAGCATATAAAGTGCAAAGAAAGAGTTAAAAAAGTTATCTGTATAAGTACTCTAACTAGAAACAAAGAAAAGAAAAACTTAAAACTTGATTCCTCTTTTTCCTATTCCAACTATACCGTCTCATTCTCTTTGTGCCTGCTGTGGTATTCACTTGATTCCTGGAAGAGCTGATTCAGCTCACTAAGCCAGCAGAAAAACATCCCAGCCAAGAGACAAACATGTGAATAGAACTCAGAATCAAAAGGGAAAAAAAACCCAACAACAACAACAAAACACCTTCTAGAAAACCTTCTAGAAAATATCATTTTGGTTGGAAACTGGGTTTTGGACTAAGTATAACTTTTTGACAGTGTCTACTTTCTGCAGAATATTTCAGGCTTGTCAAAAATGAAGACTGTCTTCAAGTTGAACAACAGAAATTCAAAGAAAACAAGAAAATCAGGTCCAGAAGAGATGGAACAGCTCACTGTTCTGATCAGTACTTCTGTGAAAGTTTTCCTTCTCTGGTCTCCTAGAGCATTCCTCTGAAATGTGTCCAGGTCATAAAGGCCACTATAGCAGAGCTCTGGCACAGGAATGAGCAGAACTATATAAAAAATCCAAGGAACATTGAAACTCCAAACAAATCCACAGAGGTCTTTATTAGGAACATCACTATTAATCTCTCTCACCTTCTGAACAACAAATCTCATTCTACTTCCTATGGAAGTTATTTCCCTGAAAGAAAGAAGCTCTGCAATGTTATGAAATGTGTATTTTTTCCATGTCACATAGCAGGCATATTTGTCCTGAACTTGATAGATTCCTGAAGAATGACAAGGCTTCTAAACATGTAGCATACAAGGAAGATTTGATTGGATAGCCACTACTGTCACTGTTCACTGTGACTACAGGGCACAGGGAATCTCTGAAGTATACATGACCTAATGGTTATGGCTGTGTGTGGCAATGCTCTGTAGGAAGGAAGCACTGTTGCAATGCAACACATTTTAAAGTGTTAGGAGGAAACATTTCTCCTCCACAGGGGCATCTGGAGTGCAGTGCCTTTTTTTTCCATAATAGATTCAGCAGCAGGGTAAGTCTCCCAGTTGGAGACACTGACCTGTTTTTATCTGCCATTCTTCTTTATGCCATCTCCAATTCTCTGATAGTTAAGCAAGGATATGTGAAGAGCCAGGATTTTAAAGCAAAAGAACTTAATTAAACCAGGTTTTTAACTTCCTATCCTGTTTGCCATATGCTCAAAACAAGATGCAGTAATGAAGGAACATAGAAAGATCAGGTCTGGGGATTTCATTTGTCCTTGAGGCTTTTTTTGTTTGTTTGTTTGTTTTTCAATGCTTCAGTAGTTGGAATAGCTTATAAAATGGTCTCAGGGGTCGTAACTTATGCATGACACAAAACATATGGAACTAAGATGAACTGGTCATTCATCTGATCCAAGATCTTATCTCTTGACAGTGGTTAATGTTGGATACTTCCCAGAAAGGGGCCAAAAATAAACAAATTAAGAAATTATAAGTTCTTAGTTAGTGGACTGCCTGTCCTTAAGGAAAAAGTCTTGAAAACCATTAGTTACAGATTGGTCTCTAAAAGATCAAGGTCCCAGAATTAAAATATATAAAAATTAAGCATGTGCACTATTTTAAAATAAAGTTTGTAACTCAGCAAGTACTTCTAGTTTCGAAAATAAGGATAAACTTTAAAAAGTGAATACTACTACTCCTTTAGACCTGCAGACAGCAGAAACATGCTGGAAGGGCTGTGTAGAGGTACTTTTAAGTTCATCCCTGTCACTGATCTAGGCACCTGGGATAATAACATGTGAAATGCAACAATAGCAAGTGGTGTGACTAGAAATATAGCAAGGAAAAGCACTTAAAGCCCCACCCAGTGCTATGAAGACAAACAGGGTTGTTACGTGACATTGTTACAACCCTGTAACTGGGCTATGTGTCTAAAGTTACACTCTTGTTAGAACATGACCAAGGTCCCAGCCATACCGCATATTTTAATCATACTGTAATTTCACCAAGGGACAACGGTAGGATAACCAGGTCCTAAGGTGCAGATATATTTGAGGTGGGGTTAGAGAGCAAGGAAATATCCAGAGAAGAAAAGGCAGCACAGCCAAAGTGCCTTAGGGAAAAAGACCCATGACTGACAGAAAGTCAGAATGAGATGAGTCTTGGACAGAAATTCCATGATAGAATTTTCAGTTATAGCTTTACTTGCTGATATAAATTCACTAAAACTTGTTCTTGTTAAAAAAAAATCAACTAAACAAATACCTTGCAATGGAGGCAAAATAAGCATATGCTCTCTAATAAGAACAGAAGACTGATGAGATTTCTCAAAGTCTGTATCAGAATTTTTTTTACTGACTTTACTACAGCATGCCTTTGGAGAAACTCTCGTTTCAATAGCTAGCTATTCCCTTAAAAGTACTGGATCAACCTTTTTATCCTGCCTTTACCCAAGAGGCTGCTCCTAGTATACCATAGTGCCACTCCTCTCTATGAAGCTGTTTCTACAGAAAGCATTGCTGCAAAAGAGAGTAAAATCAAATAACACAGTTGTGCTAGGAAAGGAGAGGAAAGGAAAGGAAGGGAAGGGAAGGAAGGGAAGGGAAGGAAGGGAAGGGAAGGAAGGGAAGGGAAGGAAGGGAAGGGAAGGAAGGGAAGGGAAGGAAGGGAAGGGAAGGAAGGGAAGGGAAGGAAGGGAAGGGAAGGAAGGGAAGGGAAGGAAGGGAAGGGAAGGAAGGGAAGGGAAGGAAGGGAAGGGAAGGAAGGGAAGGGAAGGAAGGGAAGGGAAGGAAGGGAAGGGAAGGAAGGGAAGGGAAGGAAGGGAAGGGAAGGAAGGGAAGGGAAGGAAGGGAAGGGAAGGAAGGGAAGGGAAGGAAGGGAAGGGAAGGAAGGGAAGGGAAGGAAGGGAAGGGAAGGAAGGGAAGGGAAGGAAGGGAAGGGAAGGAAAGGAAAGGAGAGGAAAGAGGAAAGGAAACGAAAGGAAAGGAAAGACTACAGAGATTCAAATTCATATTATGCAAGCTAACAAGGCACCCCTTTGGAATCAGTGGAAATTCTTCAGAACTTAGATCAGGCCAAATGTGCTTCCTTTTATGGTGTCGAGTGTTTGACAGGTATCTTTATTCACTGTCATCTCTATTGACCAAGTACTTGCTCATTAACTGCTCTTCTTTATTTATTTATTTATCCCCCAGTCTAATAGCCAAAGGTTCCATTATTTATCAGATTGAGATAAAAGCCAGATCTCAGGGTTCAATGAGAATTATAAATAGAGCTAATACATGACCAATCTGCAGCCTTGAGAATTATCTCCAAGTTTCAAAATATAGAAAATATCGAGCAAGAAGGGATAACAGTATCTGATTTGCCATCATGCAGCTTTTAATGTAGTACTCATACTATACAGCTACATCAAGAAATAAATTCAAGTAGTAATGCTATTTTTTTTGTGTCAAATATACAAAAGTGTATGCATGGGATGCAGGGTGACTGAGAATACATTGGCAGGAAATGAAGAGTAACCATGATCCAGCAGCAACTGGTAACTTAGGAAACCCAAGCTCCTAAGACAGGAGAGCACTCTAATGTGAAGCTCTTTCTCACGTATAATGTGATTTCTTCCCTTTCCCTACAAGTCCATTATTGATCATAGACTTATATTGAATGCTGGGCCTAATGGTCCTCTTGGTCAACCTGATACAGTCATTCTTGTGGTGGTAAATTCTTGTGGTGGTCTGAATTTTAAAAGAAAATGAAAAAGAGCTCTTTGCTCTTACTGAACAAGACTACAAAGCAAGGAATAAAGCTGAGAGCTAATTCAGTCATAATGGATATCTTGGGTACCTATTTTACAACAGATATCAGCAATTCTCAGAAATGTAACAATCCCAGAAGAGTCATCCAGGGTTTACATACTCCCTAAGAAACATCTGAAATGAAGTTGAACCTCAAAGGAACCCCTTTGTTGTCTTGCAGCAACACCCTTTCTGAAGCAAACAGACACTTCCAAATCTTTTGCCTATTCCTGCACAGCATATGAGGGCAGACCTCTTAGAGGAGGTAAAATTAGCATTTGGGTGAACCCAGAAACCAAAAGTGGAGTTATTCATAACCATGAGCTATCACGCTGTATACCAGATCCCATTGTAATACGGGATGGGAAATAAAAAGACAATTCCTTAAACTGAGAGGCAGAGAAAAAGGAAGAAAAAAACAGCCTCTGGCCAGAGCTGCACCTACTTTGCGTTGGTTGCAGCAGTTTGCAGCCACCTTTTTCTCAAATGCCAAGGTGTGGCTCACGTAGCTAGCATGCCCTTACATGCAACGCACATCTAGATTTAAGTGTGTTCTTATCAGATCAAAATGGAGCACTGCTTGCTGGAACCTGTAGTCTGAGGGCCATATCTCTTTACAAAAACAGACAGAGGGCCACAGGGCACATCGCAGAATTCTGCAGATTGCATGTGGCCCTCCCACACTTAGTTTGCAACATCACACACTGCCAGGAGAAAGATCAGATTTGGAATCTGGGCTTCCAAGGCAACGAAGACTGACTACATTATGAAGAGAGATTTCTTAGCTTAGGTAATGCAGAGAAAGAAAACACCTGAGATAAGCAGATCCTCCAGCAGGTACACTTGTCTTTTTTTGCCTACCACATACCAGCAAAGCAATAGCCATGTCTTTCATGGCAATCAGCATCCACATAATACCACACACACACACACAAAAAAAAGGGGAGGAAATACCTTTGTTCCCTCAGAAACCAAACCAAGTTAAGTTTAATATCAACAGTCCAGAACACTGGAAATCTGTGTCTGCCAGTCCTCTGGGTTATATTTACATATCTATTCCTGGTTCTCCAAGGGAACAAGCCCAGCAATTCACCTCAACAACTGGCAGTATTTTTTTGTTGTTGGTTATTTGATTTTTGGTTTGGTTGTTTAGCTTTTTTTAAACGTACCTTTTCAGAGTTAAACTACATTTGATATGATAGCATGACAGCTTTGGAGATACATTACTTGAGATGGCAAGGGGCATTTTACTTGTATTGTGAATAACAGAAATACCTAGGGAAAAGCTTGGTTTAAAACTGTTCCTCAGCAATCATTGTTTAATGCTTGAATGCTTTTCCCCTGTAAATGCAAAATTTGGAAACTATTCCTCTCGTCACTTACTTGATAAGGCAAGTATATTTCCTCAGTATATTTGGCATTAATATGACTCTCAAACCATAGCCATTACACAAAAAAATCAGAATCAGGATTTTTTTTCAAACTGAAAACAGAGTAAGAGAGCTTTTTCAGTATATACTACAGTCCTACTTTTCCCTTGAGTTCATCTCCCCTCAGATTCCTCACCACTACTGCCTGTGCTTTCACAGCATTTAAGAAGTAGGACTATGGAGCCAGTTGGTTTGCAGGCATCTGTAACATAAACCATAGTATTTTATTCTTCACTTGTGCTTTTCCTTTTCTGTACCTTGGCTGACACCCTCATCTGCCTGTCTATTGAGAGGAATAATTATTCCTGGGATGAACAATTTTCATTTGCTTAGTGACATCCACTCCCAGAAAAAGTGAACCTGATCAAAGATAGTAGATGGAGAAAAGAAAAACTTGTGTGAAGCCCAGCATGCAATCAAATAGGAATAGTAAAATCTATGTCACACATGCAACATGCTCCATTTCCCACTCAATTTCAAAGATTAAAAATGCTAAAACAAACACTCCAGCCCAGTGGGCTATCCTAGTTGGCAGCTTCCCGTTCAGCATTGACAAGGGTAAAGAATTAAGTTGTATTTGTGAAGTTCCTGATATCAACAAAAAGTTAAAGATGCCACTCAGAGGTATAGTGCATTCTGACTTTGCCAAGTCCAGTGTCCTCAAAAAAATACGAAAGAACAACAGGAACACAACCATTCAGAAACTAATTTTTCCTAGAAATTAGTTAAGAGAATGAGTCACTAAAACACTATTATCTCCATTTCATTTACCTCGCTTAATTCAAGGGCTCTTTGCTACACATCCAAGCGAGAGACCAGTGGCCATGAGAACTCATTGGCTCTTTCCCTGGATGACCTCATTTCTGGGCCAGAAAGTACAGCTAAGGAACACCAGATGGCCACTGGGGCTATGCACACATAGAGCATGGTAACTTTACCCTATCCTCAAGAGACATGCACGAGTTTGTTTTGGAGGAGGGGAAGGCAGAAGCAAGGATGAACACTAGCAGGTAGGGCCACCATAAGAAAAGCCAGTCAGCCTATATCAAATAAGGCTGACTAACTTAATTTCTAACTTAATCTCATTTGTAAAACTAACAAGTGCCTAACTACTCACCACTAGATCTCATCCCTCAGTATATCATCCCTCAGCAAAAGGCACCTGATTGTAAGTACATCAGATAGTCAGAAATAACTTACATAATATACCTGAACTGTGCTCTGCATCCACGTTCACGAGACAACAAAGTTTGATTACCAGCACTGCTGCAGTGTTAGTTTGTACCAACAATTTGGAAGACGTAAGACACTATACAATTTTTTTTAAATAAGATTTTATGTATCATAGAATCATGGAATGGTAGGGGTTTGAAGGGACCTTTAGAGATCATCTAGTCCAAACCTCCTGCAGAAGCAGGTAAACCTAGATCAGGTCACATAGGAACACATCCAGGCAGGCCCTGAAGACCTCCAGAGGAGACTCCACACCTTCCCTGGGCAGCCTGTGCNGCAGGTAGGGCCACCATAAGAAAAGCCAGTCAGCCTATATCAAATAAGGCTGACTAACTTAATTTCTAACTTAATCTCATTTGTAAAACTAACAAGTGCCTAACTACTCACCACTAGATCTCATCCCTCAGTATATCATCCCTCAGCAAAAGGCACCTGATTGTAAGTACATCAGACAGTCAGAAATAACTTACATAATATACCTGAACTGTGTTCTGCATCCATGTTCACGAGACAACAAAGTTTGATTACCAGCACTGCTGCAGTGTTAGTTTGTACCAACAATTTGGAAGACGTAAGACACTATACAATTTTTTTTAAATAAGATTTTATGTATCATAGAATCATAGAATGGTAGGGGTTTGAAGGGACCTTTAGAGATCATCTAGTCCAAACCTCCTGCAGAAGCAGGTAAACCTAGATCAGGTCACACAGGAACACATCCAGGCAGGCCCTGAAGACCGCCAGAGGAGACTCCACACCTTCCCTGGGCAGCCTGTGCCAGGGTTCCCTCACCCACACAGTATGCACAGTTTGTTTTTTCCCCTCTTTTCAGTGCACAAGGCAATGGTATCTCAGCTCACAGCTTCGTCTCAGCACTGGACCTCATTCCTGGCAGAATCCTAATGTGACAGACCTGCCTGGACAACAGATCACACTTCATCTTGTTACACAGTCAGTCCATAAACAGGCCCATTGATAGAGGCAACCATTTGCCAGGTAAAATACCTGGCAATTCTGCTGTGGAGGTAAGAGTATTACATAAGAAGCAGGAAGCCTGGAAGCCATCAGGGCTTTTACCCACATAAAGGGTGATAAAAGCTGCTACATTCCCTGCAAACCTTGTAAAACTGGCACAGGAGTTGATTGCACATATAATGTTCCATGTGCAGAACTTGGCAAATCTTAGCAAGAAAGTTAATAACTCACTGAGGAAAAAAAAAAAACATGGAAAAAAAGCCACCACACTCAGTGCAGCAGGCAAATGTTTTGTTATATGCCTGTAAAATACATGCTCTTGTCATTTGGCAGCTTTGGATTCCAGGCCAGGCTCGCCTCCAAAAACAAAGGTCAATTAGTATCCATACCAAATGCCACTCACGTATGAGAAAGACAAGAGAGTATAGAAATATACATCCAATCAGGAAGCTTAGAGAAGCAGCAGAAGGGCATGGAAAATCCAAATTAAAGATTCAGGTTTGTACATCACTTTTCATTTATTTATACATATTCAGGAATGGCACTGCTGTGCACCATGGATGACTATATCCTATACATGAGCTTTTGAACTGACTACTCAAATTGTGATACATTTGATAGTCATTTCTTGAAAAGACCAAAACTTAATGCTAAAGGGAAACAATTGTTACATTTGGAAAGACCTAATTTTTGTTACTTTTGCTACTTTTGCTCTACAGATAACTCCAGCCGTTTTCAATCTCATCACTTTCTGAATTACTAGATAACAAAATAAACAATTATTTTAAGTGCCTCTAAGAATCACAGAATTATACAATGGTAGAGGTTGGAAGGAACCTCTAAAGATCATCTAGTCCAAAATACCTGCAGAAGCAGGTCCACCTAGATCAGGTCACACAGGAACACATCCAGGTGGCTTTTAAAAATCTCCAGAGGAGACTCCATACCCTGTGCAGCCTGTGCCAGGGCTCAATCATCTGAGCAGTAAAATAGTTTTTCCTTATCATAGAATGGTAGGGGTTTGAAGGAACCTTTAGAAACCATCTAGTGCAAACTTCCTGCCAAAGCAGGTCCACCTAGATCAGGTTGCATAGGAACACATTCAGGTGGGTCTTGAAAACCTCCAGAGAAGGAGACTCCACAACCTCCCTGGGCAGCCTGTGCCAGGGCTCCCTCACCCTCACAGTAAAACAGTTATTTCTCATGTTTAAATGGAACTTTCTGTGTTCTAGCTTCATCCCATTACCCCTTGTCCTCTTGCTAGATACTATCAAAAAAAGGAATGCCCTAACCTCCTGACACTCACCATTTAGATATTTGTAAATATTAATGTGATCCCCCATCAGTCTCCTCTTCTCTAGTCCCAGTTCCCACAACCTTTTCTCCTAAGGAAGATGCTCCAGTCCCCTCATCATCTTGGTGCCCCTGTGCTGGACTCTCTCCAGAAGTTCTCTGTCCCTCTTGAGCTGAGGAGCACAGAACTGAACACAGGACTCCAGAGGAGGCCACAACAGGGCAGAGGAGAGGGGGAGAAGAACCTCCCTCGACCTGCTGGCCACACTCTTCTTGATGCATCCCAGGATGCCATTGGCCTTCTTGGCCATGAGGGCACATTGCTGGCTCCTGGTTAGTTTATTTTCAACCAGGACTCCCAGGTCTCTTTCTGCAGAGCTTCTCTCCAGCAGCTCATCCCCCAGCCTGTACTGGTGCATGGGGTTGTTCCTTCCCAGAGGCAGGACTCTGTACTTGTCCTTGTTGAACCTCATGAGATTCCTCTCTGCCCAACTCTCAAGTCAGTCAAGATCCCGCTGAATGGCAGCACAGCCTTCTGGGGAATCAGCCAGTTCTCCCAGTTTGGTGTCATCAGGGAACTTGCTGAGGGCACACTCTGTCCTCTCATCCAGGTTGTTGATAAAGATATTTGCCAAAGTAAGAACGCCTCTAGCATTTAAACCATTTTGTACCATTATTACAGCTGAAGATGTCTGACATTTGTGAAAATCGTTAAGGATTAATGTTATTTTGCAGACAGCATTAATGCTGCAGTAGATTAATAGAGGATATCAAAAAAAGAGAGACAGACATTTTTCATATGTCTGGTCACAGAAATTAGGATTTCCTACAACCACTGAAATATTTTTAAATCATAGCAATAAAATATAGCAGTGTGTACCTTATTAAGCTACTGGGATGTAATCCCAAGTAGAGAATCTTCTGTTGACTGCACTGGCATTTACAGAATCACTGAATGGTGTTTGGAGTTGGAAGGGATCTCTAAACATCATCTAGTCCAAACCCCCTGCCAAAGTAGGTCCACCTAGATCAAATCTCACAAGAATGTGCCCAAGTGGGCTTTGCAGACTTCCAAGGAAGGAGATATCACACCCTTCCTGCGCAGTTTGTGCCAGGGCTCCCTCACTTGAACAGTACAATAGTTTTTCCTTATGTATAAATGCAATATTTTGTGTTTCAGCTTCTTTCCATTACCCCTTGTCCTGTCACTGGATACAACAGGAAAAAAAAAAAAAAAAGATGCCCCAACCTCCTGACACTCACCATTTAGATATTTGTAAATATTAATGAGATTCCCCCCTTAGTCTTCCTTAGTCTTCCCTAGTATAAACAACCCCAGTTCTCACAGCCTTTCCTGATAAGGAAGATGCTCCAGTTCCCTCATCGTCTTGGTGGCCCTGCACTAGACTAGCCCAGAACTGGACACAGGACTCCAGGTGAGGCCTCACCAGGGCAGAGTAAATGGGGAAGATAACTTCCTTTGACCTACTGGCAACAGTCTTCTTGATGCCTAAATTTTCTAGAAAGCAGCCTTTGTTTTGAGAGAGAAAATTTATGCATATCATACTATATGTCATTTAAAACATATTTAAAGCCCAGTAATTAATGAAAAAATAAGAATGGACATTCTCCATTGTGTCTACCCTTGAATCCTACAATCAACAATTAACATTACTTTTTATCTTTCCACAAACATTTTTTCCCCTGATTCCCAATTTAACGTACTATTCAAATTGTCTCCCTCCTTCTAACCTTTTAAGTACAATTACAGAAACTCCACAAATATTTTCAGCAAAGTCAGAGAAGTTAAACATTACAAGCTCAGGAACAGCTAAAATGCAGCAAGGCAGCAATTAAATACTTATTGTCTCATCAGGCTTTTTCTGTTGTTCTCATTCTTTAAATCTAAGTGATGGCAATCACTAACTCAACACATATCTTTCATTCTAAGTTACCATAGCACTGCAACAAGGACCATAAAAAAACCCACCAAGTTTCACCTTGAGATCCATACACCAGAACAGATTTCTCTACAACTCCCAGTGCAAAACTCTTGCCTCAGTGAATTCAATGGTAAAATTGCCACCAGCATTGGAAGGCCAGGAGTTCTCCAAGTAGATCATGGGAGACCTTTTAAAGCCAGTAAATTCTGCACCAGCTCCTCTTTTAAATGCACTTTTTTTAAGCAACATTTGTCCCAGATAACACTCACTTCCTTGTGGGACTGAAATAGGTTAGCTGTTAGGGTTCTCTCCATGACTTAGTCCTCTTAACAACGCATGTGTTAAACATCCATTGGCACATACTCCCTTCAGACTACACTGATGGGCATATTTGAGTCTAGCACCCAAGCACCCCAGGATGACAGCACACACCTGTGACACACATGTGCCATTCAGAGTTCTTGCTTCATGTACCCTGACTCTCCCTGCAAACAAATGCTCATTCTTACCTGGTCTCCCTCCTCTTTCACCCAGGCTTCAGAGGAGAGTCCAAACTGAAGTAAATTATCACACCATCCAAATATCAAAACACTTTTCTCAGTCCCCTGAGGTAAGACATTCCTATGACAGTTTACCTTCCTGTCTGTGTGTTCACAGATCTCAGTCACACATTGTATGATGGTAAGCTCTTCAATATTGCATGGAAGGCGAGTCTTCAGTGGGGAGCTTTTCACACTCTGTTTGGCAGCAAGAAGCCACTCATTTCCTTCAGGATTCAAAAGGATTTTGCACCTGCAAAAGCAAGAATATTTCCATTAGTGAAAAGCTTCTTAGAAATGAAAACCTTTCCTGTGATGGTCCTGATGTTGAAGGGTATTCAACGCCACACCTTAGAAGTTAAGGAGAGTGGACTGATAGCACTTGCTACCCTCTGACACTACGTCTGCTAAGTTTGTAGGATGACACCCACCCGATAGACAGTAATTTCATGTTTGTAATAATATGCTTATAATTTGGCCACTTTATGGATGTGAAGGCAGAAAAGAATCACACATTTATGTCAAACTACATAAAAATGGTCATGTTGACTATTAACATTCTTGTCAGTTGAGAGGAAAAACAATCCTAACAGATTTATCAAGGAATAACAGACTAAGCTAGAGTCAACAGTTTGGAACAACTGGCTTACATGTTAGCTGAAGACAGAACAAAGATTTTTTTTCAAAGTTGGAATAAGAAAATCTTTCTAATTTTATTTGCAGTTTTTAAGTATTCAGAAACAGACTCTATGAAGAACTGACTTTTTTTTTTTTTTCCCCATTCTAACCAAGAGATTCACAAGGGATTTACAAAGGCTTTTTTAAAACAAGTAAGAGTCGTCAGGTCACAGATACCAAGTTGCCCTCTAATTGCAAAATTGTAAATGCTACTGGTCTACAAGAATAACAAGAATTTCCTCATTGTGCCACATATAAGGCAAAGTCTTTATATTTATTGTTATAGGACAAGCAGTTACAGGGGCCTCTAGTATTTTAGAGCAAAAGCACATGAAATTTTTAGCAGCCATTCTCTGGAGAGAAATTTCAAGGTGACTAGAAACATCCTTTATATGGATAAAACTATGCTTATAATTAGAACAGATTTCTTATATGATCATTTTGCATTTCTTATTCATGTTAGCACATTGCAGGAAAAGGTATAGACACTTGAAAAGATACAAAACTAAAACTGATGTTATTTTAATTCTGTATAATAAAAAAACCCAACCTATATAATCCTGTTTAGAACTAAAAAGCTATGTTGCTGCTTTCTTGAAAGTCTGAGCAGCTATGACAAGCTATTCATTAGTAAATAAGTAAAAGGACACACAAAGTTCACAAGTTATTCCTGAGTTTCACGGCAGCACTTAAAGATTATCACACAAGGTGCAGCAAATGAGGTCATGCAAGAATTTGAGAGGGGAGGAGATCGCAAATGGAAGAGGTAATGGCAAGCTCTGGCCTGTGGACTGTCACATTAAAATTGGCCATCTAGAGTTTTAAGTCACTTCTACAAGACTTTCTGACTGTGACCCTGCTCTCGGTAAAGCCAGTATTTTAATTATGGAGTCTACCTAAGTACACTCAGGCAGCTACTAAAAGGGCTTAGCTGGAGACAACTGCTTTCCCTCATCTGGTATCTCCGAGTTCAGCGTCCCCAGATAGAAATACAGAAGATCCACGGTACTCTCTGCATTAACTGCATACACAAGGAAAAGACACTCCACAGAGCTCCGATATGTGAGTTTTGTTTCATCAATGTGAAGCAGGCTGGAGCTTGGCTAGTCTCATCCTTGAGCCTGCCACCACACAACTGTCCCTGCCACTGCTTTGTTAAAGCAGTCCATGATCTACCTGCACCTTATCCCGTCTTTGTGTATTTTTTGCACATTACAAGGCTTGTATACTTGGTAAACAGCATCGCTCATGCTGTCCCCTTTCTAGAAGAGAGAAAACAGATGAATTTTGGTTTCTGAGGCTGTCAGTCTAGCTTAATTGCTTGTTCTCTTTGTGGTTTCACATTGGATTTTGTTGTTGGGTTTATGTTTGTGTGTTTGTTTGAAGCCACAAGGCTGTTAAAACGTAAGCAAAAACTTAAGCAAAAACTATATAGACCCCAATGAAGATGTTCTCAATTTCATTGCAGGAGACTCTGAATTACCTTTTGAAACGGGAGTCAGTCTTCACAGATATTCACAGACATGAGTAATAAGATACAAACCATATCTTCTTATAAAATTCAGTATGGGGAAACATAAACACGTACTGTATTAAGAGAGTAAGTAGTTAGCAGACATGGAGAAGTACTTTAAAAAGGCACAAAAGCTTATTTATTCTCTTTCTTCCCAGTTATATCAGTGCATCTAATAAAACAAATTGTTTCTCACTACAAATTTTCTCTTGCACAAACTTGAACCTATTGTCTTCTAGAATATTCTGGTCATTCCTCTCACATACACTTCTTTGTGGTTTGTACAAATGCCCAGATTTAGTTCTATTCTGTCACATTCAGAAGAAAATTAATTTTTCAATGGACCTACAATAACAGGTCATCCTAAAGACAGCGGATGCAAGGACCACTGAGTCTCATCTGAGGAAGGAAGTTTTTTCTAACAAAATTTGTGGACCAGCATCTAGGTAGATTAAACAGAGGGAGAAATGAAGGACAGCAGATGGAAAACAGAAGTTAAGGTAGAGGCTGAAACATGAATTATTAGATTGGAAGATGTGCATGATGTTACACAAAGGTTAGAAGATGGAAACCAGTCTAATTTACTGTGGTGCGTCACTTGGTGTCTCAATTTACTAAATTAAAGGCTATTTAGTAATAGTGGAAAGATTATTCCTGTCAGTCACTCTTCAGTCTAGGTTCTCAATAACCTGAGAGCACAAATTGGGATATTACGGTTCTGTTGCCTCAATATGTCTTGTATAAAGAGATGCAAACAAGAAAGACTCGTATTTGAGTTGTCAATAAAACAAACTTGCAAGCAATGCTTAAAAAATAATAATTAAAAAAAGACAAGTATGTCATAAAAGTAGTTATTTCTCTCCCCACACACTTCTACACACTTCAATCATTATTACTCTGATCTGCAAAACCTTCTCACAAAGCAAATAATTGAGTGTCAGCAGAAGGGCATGACTTCTTTATTTATGCATTTTATTTTTTGTTACAGGAAGCTCCTAGAATGCAGAACGGACAGTCATTTCAATCTACCAAAAAAATGGTGAGCAAATAGCTACCTGAAGACTCTTCAGAATTTATGAAAGTAATTGTTCTCTAGAAAAGCTAGATTACAAGGAAAATGAGACCATCCCCAATGCAGCAGACAGAAAACATGACTGCGGTCACTGTAATCCCAGCCTAACGTATAAATCTGTCACTTTATGATCAAAAATCAGTGCCTGCAGTCATAACCACTGTCCTGGACCTGCATATTGCACAAAATTGTCCATGAAATTACTCATGTGTATAAGTAGTCCCACATGGTTCAGTGGGTCTCATTACATAAGTGTTAGCAGGGGTCTTAGGTCAGGATGCTGCATTCCTTAAACCAGACAGAGTCCCATTGAAGTGATTATGAGTGCTTCATTTGCCAAATAGAAAGAATTCACAGGTATTTGTTTGAAGTGTGATACAAATTTACTTTGACCACATTTCCACCTTTCTTCAATGTTTGCAAGAAAAAGCTCTCAGTGCCCGAGCATCACTGAGCAAAGCAAACTTCAGACTCAAATTCACAAGTATTTGCACCAGAAATTTCTGTACACACCTGCTACCACATGCATTACTTATCTGACCAAATTATAACAAAAGACCAAATAAAATTTCTGTCTCTTTCACACACATTTACTGATTTCCGAGAGTATGTGAGATTTTTTGTAATTTTTATACATATCGAGAAATTGTTGCCCTTTTGCAACTGAAAAGTTGGCTACATTCAGTGCCAGGTGAATAATTTGGACTGAGTATTGAGCAAGAACTGCAAGAGTGAAACAGTAAATTAAACAGACATCTTGCTAAATCAGCAACATTGGATTGAACCTGTAGTGCTATTTGCTACAAATGGACCTATTGGATTATGGGTCATTAGTTTAAACACTTGTAACACCAAATAGGAATGTTATTAAACTTTTATCTTCAGGGGCAGATTTCCTGAAGAAGATAAGATTGCAGAGACTCTCCCTTAGCTCTGCCTATTTCAGCATGCATTCCTGTCGTAAGCACCTTTCCTTCATAAAAATATTCCAGGAACCCAAAGCATCCTACAGATGTCTGCCTTTCCATGCTGGTGCCCACCCTGGCACCCTCCAGATGCTGACTGGTTATTTCCAATACACATAATTTGATAATCTCTTGATGCTTTCCTACCCCTTGCTGTCAAGATAAAAGGAGCAAACTTTTTTTGAAAGAAATACAACCCAAAAGCTGAATTTCCCAATATTCACTAAGGACACAGAGACACTGACCTTGCTCCTAACAGTAGGTCACTTCGCATTTTTTGAAAATCAGAACAACCATTTAAAAATATAACTTCTATCTCCTAAGGGTTCACTTAGTTCTTAACCCGAGCCTCCGTGTCTGAGCCCTGCCTCGACCTGACCGACCCTTTCACTAGGTAGAGCAGGAAGGCAACATGGCAAAGAACAGAGTCTGAGGGCCCAGGGATGACTTAGAAAATAACTAAACAAAGGAATTCTCCCAGATCTTTTGCAGGTCTTAATGGCAGGTCTTAAACAGACACCCCCAGCCAACCTGTAACACAATGGCACCAACAAAATTGGCAGAAAGAGATCTCCCTTAACAAGAATGGTTTGTCAGGGCAAGGACAGAGAAGGAACATTAGAAGAGAAACAGGAACAATTTACCACAGTGGATGCAGAGAGGAATGGACCTTACTAACCACAGCTGAAATTGGCACTGACTTACTAAGAAAGAGGGTAATTGGACACACAAATGCAGTCTCCTTTTTCTCTAAGGTCAGTTTGGATTTTGTACCTTGGTGCATGTGCTGTACAAAAGTAAGGAATTAAGCAGGAAGAGAGTGGAGTTTTCAGTATTCTGGTCTCTATTTCAGCCGCTGCAGATGATAATATTTGTCCCTGTTGCAGTTTACCCTCCTCCATATTCGCAATTTGCCCACAAGAAATTAAAATTATTTAAATTTCCATTTAAATGTCAAATTCCTGAAGAAAATAATCATGCAAGGATTGGGTTGGGAGGCTTTCTCTTGCAGGTTCCAAGCAAGGAGGCTGCAGCCAAAGGCAAGGTGTAGTTAGCTTATTCTAATGGTTTTCTCATTGTCTTGAAAGGAGAGATTTTATCCTAATTTTAAAAGTTGTATTAGTCCTTCTAGGCTTGAAGCTATGAAAAAAGAAATTTCCTATAGAATCTCAAATTCTTTATGTTATTGATAGACAAGAACTCGAAAGAAATTAGGCCTCTGTTAGTTAAGGTTAAACAAAAAAAACAATCTCATTCCACCATACCTTATACATTAACTACAACATCAGTAATTAACTACAACATCAGTAATTTTGTTACAAAACAGTTGTGACAACCAGGTCAAACAGCACCCATGACTACGCACCTAGTCTCTAGAGAGGCAAATCTGAACCCAGTTTTTTGAAGACAGCACCAAGAACTTTAAGAAGCCTTGTCTTCCAAGAGTGAGTCTTAGGCCTTTTCACATCCCTTTAAACGAGTCAAGACTCACACAAACTAGACTGTTATTCCATTCCAAAAGCCTCAGAGTTACTTTAAAATAGTTGCAGAAATACATAAACTGCACCCTAGCCAGCTTTGTGATATGAGCAATAGTTAGGTGAGAAAGAGAACAAACCAAAGCAAAACTCCATGTCCCAGAATCAACTCTTGAAATTCCCTAAAAGGCAGCATATTTCAATGATGAAAAGTGCATTTTTATAGAAGGGTGTTGGCTCCGTTATCAACCGCCATGCCCTTACTAGCTCTTAAAAGCAGAACAAACATTAGGAAGGGTTTTATGAGTGGATGGGAAAAAGCAGGAGATAGACTATTAAAAAAAGGTATGGGAAGGAGTTAGCACAGAGCCAAAACCATCTTGCAGCTGCATTACATTACCCCAGTGGGAAGTTGCCAGGCTGGCAGGAAAGTTAAGCTCTCTCCTCATGAAAGTGAAGCACTGATACCACCAGCTACAACTTGCATGAAATGAGCCTCCCACATCTTAGTGCCAATCCAGTTCAGTCCTGATCTACAACAATTCTGCTGTTCCAGCCCTGGGCCTGTTTTACACAAAGGCTGCCAGTCAGTCTGAACAAACTGTACATTCAAATTGTGTAGTGATTTACAATTAAGCTTCTTTCAAACCATCACGATAGTGATGATTGTTCTACGTAAGCAACAGCTAGCTGGATAGGAACTTCTCTGCAAGCTGAGACCCATCCCATCACAATCTGATCATAAGACTTGGACCCTGTATCCCAAATGAGTTCTTATGTTACTTTTTAAAATACAAAATAGATACGTTATCTTTTCAAGTTGGGAGAATTTACACTAATCCAAGATAACACCTTCATAAAATTCATAGAAATAACTGTGGTAAGAAAAAAACATCCTGGAAAAGTTTCATAAGGTAAAGCAGGATCAAGAAGCAGTAAAATGGATAAACATCAAAAGGACATGCTATACAAAGGATAAGATATGGCAGAGAGCCTGGAACTTTTTTCATGTCCTTGTTGCTATGACAGAGGCTTAGTGTGCCAGCTGAACGCTTTATTTCACCTGCAACTATTGCCATGGTCATCCATGGACCTCTCAACACGTCCAAAACATACTGCCTCCAGCAGCTGACAGAACTTGTGGAGACATTCCCTGCTGATGTAAAAGTGAGGCCATAATGCAAACTGTTGTGTGGAACCACAGAAATTCAGCCAATCTACTTCTAGTTCTTTATTGTTTCATAGATACACAGGCTATGCTGTTGGTTTACAGTTGTACAGCTCCTCCAGGTTGCACAAGTTCTCACGGAGGAACAGCCATCACAATAATACAGATTTCTATGGAATTTAATTCAAAGCACTGTATAAACATTAGTGAAAAATAAATTCTGACCTATTAAGGCATATTATAGAAGAGATCACCTCACTAGTGAAATGCAGTTGCCTCTGCCCTGCAAAATTGTAGCTAATGGTTCACAGCTACATTACACCACCATTCAAAGCCAGGAAAAGGACTGGTTATCAAGCCCCATTCAGGAATTAACTTTAAATATTTGCAGTTATGAGAACTATTTCTGAAAATATTTAAAATATTGAATGTAATACATTGTAGGTCACAGCTCTGAATTCTTCTTGTCATCTTCACAGAAACTCTGGTCTTTAGAGGCAGCTGCCCAGAAGAAAGGAGAGCCTCAGAACTTTAGAAATATAAAAATGGTACATTTGCTTTTTGCGTGTATTATTTATGAGAGTGTGTTGTCTTGTATTTGTCATTTACCTTTATGACAAACTTAACTTGCTAACTCAAGAAAAGGGAAGCTTTCTATTCTAAAATCCAAAACAGTAAAATCAATACACACACACACACCACAGAGGACTGAGTTGTTCAGTAACTAGTGGGCTGGATAACACATTTCCAAACAGCAGGGCAACTAGCATAAACAACTCTTGTAACATAAGATATGTAAGAATCTGGGCAAACTTTCTGTTCACTGCCCATGTCTTGACCAGATAGGAGTTTTTGCAGTCAGGCAGAAATCAGTTTCTTCTCAAACAGCACTTCTTTAGTGGTTTTATCTGAATGCTTAGATAAATATGTAGAATAATGACAATTGAGCAAGTTATAAGTGGTTATACTCTAGTACTTCATTTCCAAACTAAAGTTTTGCTAGCTTGAGGCACATTAGAAAGGCCAGATTACCTTTTCTTTGTTTAGTGTCAACAGTCTACCCTATGCTGAGAGAAAAATAACTAAAGACCTTATGCAAGTAATCTTATAGTCCAAGGACACAACAAAATTTCCATAAACCAAAGTCTACTCTAATAGATTTTATTACAGAAGCAGTGTCTGAGATGACAGCCAGAAATCTTAAAAGACATCGTTTGCTATAAATTTAGAGGAATGGGAAAGGAGATTAATTCCTCTTCTTGCACCATGCATCCTTCCACAATCACATAACACTATCTTGCAGCTACAAATTTGCATCTGCCACCAGAACAATACTGAGCACTTTGAGAATGCAAAGAGCAATACAAAACACAGCTTAGGTCATCTAAACACATGGTTAATATTCCCACAGAGAAACTTTCTAAAATCTAAATAAATTAATACAACTTCTAAATTCATTGACTCACAGGCCCCAGTTGAGTGCTATTCTTGATATATTTGACCTCTGAACCGTCTAGTAAATAGGCTAGAGTTAACACATCAGTGTTGGTGAGTTTATCAGTTCTTTGGTTATAGTTTCACAGTCTCCAAACTCAAGTAGGCGTTGCATCACACTGGCTTACATTAAATGTTTTGGGGTTTTTTTTCCACAATTATGTAAAGTATAAACCAGGGCTTTGTTTTGATTAGATTACTCTAGATCAGAATTCCACAAGAACTGGATTCATTTTGTACATATAGAAGACATGAAGTCCCATATACTTCACTGTATTTTTCTATAATATGTTGAACCGACCACCCTTTTTGCCTTTAGAAGCCAAATGTAAATACATTTCTTTATTACTTACTATGGTACTCTGGATTACACCTTCCTGACTTGATTAGTTATGGCTCTTTTACACTAGAAAATCCCCACAAAGATTCAGAATTACACAGGCAAATGATTTAAGAATGTTCTTAAGAACCACTAGGGAACATTTATTTGCATACAAAGAAGGTTCACAGTTGTTCCATTTAAATCTTCATCAATCCCTAAACAACTTTAGCTTTTGCAGTAGAAAAAATTTCTTTTTCTAGGTTTCAAATGGATGCACAGATTCCTTCTCAAAAGTATCCAGCCAAAACGTAGTAGCGGTGGGGAGAATTTGTTGGAAAAATGCCATCTGTATTTGCAGAGCTTTATAAATGAAGATATCACCAATGTGATACTGTAGGTCAACTCTTTCTTTCTTTAGTGTTCACTTTTCAGCAACTGAAATCACAAGGCATGAAGTCAATAGAAATTTAAGCTATTTAAATATCACTGAAGATAAAGGTCATGTTTCTAATATGATTTATCTTCACAGGAACCCATCCAAATCTTGGAAACCTCTGCCTTGGAGATAGGGGGTTCTAGGGGTTGTGTAGATAAGAGGGTGGGATATCCAAACTAGAGATAGATTTTTCCAGGGTGTATTTAAATAGCTTAGAGCAAGGCCTTAGGTTTAAAAAAAAAGAACAAAACAAAAAAATACCACAAAAAACCCCACCCAAACAACCAAAAACTGTACCATCAAAAAAAAAAACCAAACCAAAACAAACCAAACCAAAACAAACAAACAAACAAAAGCGAACCAGGATGATATACTCAGGAAAGTGCCCATGAAGTTGTGGACAATTGTTCCATCTTTCACAGGCCAACAGGCTGATTTTTTCCCAAGCCTGTCACAATACAGAAAACCAGCAGTCAGGTCTTCCAGTCAATGCTACCTCATACCAGCACTGTTTTCAATCATGCTCCTTGCTTTACTTCTAAGGTAAAAATGATCCATCTGTGCCCTAGTAGTTTGTCCCTAGCCTAAAAGGAAGGAAACAGATTACCTCTTTGCAAACCTCAAGTACAGTTCAGCGAGCCAGGCCTAACAATAACCAACAGATATCTTCACTAAACACTGCCATCTTTCCCCAACCACATGCTCCCATACCTCCTTTATGCCAGAATTGGCATAAGGCCCAACTTCATGATTCCATCAGCTTGCTCACCTAGCTGCAAATTAGCCCAACAAAAAACCAACCAAACAAAC
>WBNH01008092.1:217052-237828 GCA_013401255.1 Urocolius indicus | reverse complement strand
GGAACTTTTTTGTTCCAGCTTATATGTCCATTACCCCTTATGTCCATTATCATAGAATGGTAGGGGTTGGAAGGGACCTTTAGAGATTATCTAGCCCTTTAGGTTTAAAATAACAGCTGAAATGTTCCTTTTTGAGCAAAGGGCTTATTGTGCCTCCCTTTTACTGTCCATTTTTCATCAGATATGGGCCATGATTTGTACCATCCCTTCTGTCTTTTTTTTAAATTTCTGTTCTTCAGAATTGAAAAGAGAGACAGCATTTCTTCAGTGCAATTGCACAACAGAGGCAGGTGTGACCAGCATCTTATTTGGCTTTCAGTGCTTAGAACATTGTGCAAAGTCCTAGTGGACTCCGTGAGATGTACGTCTTTGCTTTAACATCTGATTACTGGGGTTTGGTAACAAATGCACCCATGTATTCTTATTGAATAGCTTGTAAATAAGAGACACTGATGTTCTCTAAACAAATATTTTGTTAAAACTTTTTTTCTGCTTGTTTATTATGGGGCTAAACAAAGATACCCAGCAGTGGGAGAAATGGGGCTTGTTATTTCAGCCTGCTGCTCCAAAGAAATCGAGCTGTATGGGAATCAGATTTGCCTTGAAAAACTTCTCTCTGCCTTTGTGAATCTTTCTTTGAGCTGCAGTGCCTGAGAAGAGAAAACTGCACAAAACCAGCTTTCAGCTCTCAAATCCCTGCATTTCTATGCTAAAGATGCAGAATAAAGGATGCTAATGGTGACTGGGAGCATAAATCTGTTTCTCTGTTCATTCTGCCACTCAGCAGCAAATCAGAATGAAACCATTTTTACCTGGCTTGACTGGGCAAATGCAGTGACTGTTGAATCATTGACAGTAGACTGAGATGAGGAGCTTGTTTGGGGCTATGCTGTCCTTGAGCTGGTGATGTATGGAGAAAGTGAAGGGATAAAAGGAGCTTGGGTAGGAAAGTTTCCTAAAGCTCCCTAGTACTTGGCAGGTTCATAGGTGTGTTGGCCAGCACAGGGGTGGTTAACTGCACCGATTTAATGAGGTTACTTTGAAAGAAATAACCTATAGCAAATATAGACACTTGGAGATTCTGCAAATGCTCTTCAGCTCTTTTTTTCTTTATGATTTTTAGGAACCAGTTATCCTCTTCTTGCAAACAGCCTGCAGAATTGGCCACTGCTGTCACTGGGAAAAAAGTATATGTTTGCTGTAGTAATAAAAAACTTTAAACAGGAGAGAGGAATCCACCACACTTCATTAGAAAGTATGGCCAGACTCTGCTTTCAGAAATTCTTTGTCCATCCCTCAAAAATCATGAGCTTGATTTTTCTTTTTTTTTTCCCCCCAAATCTCACATTTAAGCCAAATAATTTCAACATTTGAACTTTACAGATCATTTGCATCAGCCTATATATGTCTACCAGTATGAGAGTTATCAATCTACCAGCTCTGTCATCTGTTATATACTATGTATTTGCATATAGAATCCATCAAGACTATTTCCTCTAGCTGGATGCTTGAAAGCTTGCTCTATTTTATCAAGAAGTTCATAGTGAAAGTATCTGACTGCTGGAGCCTTAGGGAGAGCACCAAGCTTAATTAAATGTAGGCTGTGCCTTCACAGTGCAGGGACCTGTCACCCCTCTGCTATAACCTATAATGCTACAGCATACATCACCTGTCCCCAGTCAGGCCTTCCTAGCAGCTACACAATTTCCCTTTTCCCTTTCCTTTCCTCTTCCCCAGCAAACATGCCATCTCTCTGCTGTGGAGGGTGTTAGAAGAAGTGGTCATTGAAGGGCTGTGAGCTAAAGCAGCATGTAGCAGTTCCCAGGGCAGCAGAACCTCTCCCTTGGTGTTACAAACTGTCTGCTCAGCTGCTTCACTTTTGAGAAATGCATCGAGGTTTGCACGGTGTTCCTTGGATAGTGGTTTAGAAAATCAGCTTCTGAGCTTCTGTGTGAAGCTTTCCATGCCTCATTTTGAGGATTGGTATCTTGCTTGTGTCTAAGGAAAGCTACAGAAAAAATGTAACTTCAACCCAGATTGAACTAAAGTGTCTTCTGCTTGATGGCCAAGCTGATGGATTAATTCTTCTCAATCCTACTTTTGTACTTTTCCTTTGCAAAATAAACCCTGAAACTGAGACATATGTGTGTTTTCCAAGAGTCAAACTGACTGATCCCACGTATTCCACGTGTGAGCTGTGGTCAGCTGGATGAGGCCGATGGTTTTCCTTGTATGTGTTCTTGCATGTAGCAGTTTCAAAATGTAGTTCCAACAAAAGCTTGTGCAACGCTCTGTTCTTGGTATATGACACAGAGCCAGTTTGCAAGAATAATTAGAAAAATAAGCTAACTGGGGAATTAAGCATCATATGCAGATTGCTCACTGAGGGTGACTAACTGGCCTGATGATTCCTCTCCTTTGGGCCAGAGCCTCATCTGCTTGAACTGAGTCATTGCAGAAGATAGCAATATGGTAAGCAATAGCTGGAGAGGAGAAGGCCACTGGTTGGGGAATGGAATTCAAGTTTTTTAATATCTTCAAGGCAATGGATAAGCTGAATGTGGTACTATTTTTCACCAAATCTCCTTGTATTAAAACTAGAGGGCAGAACCAGTGGAAGACCAGTTTGAAATAGGTATTAGAAAGAGCTGCTTTGGGCAGAGGCAGCTAACGGTGGGACCTGATGCCATGGAAAGTTGTGGAGACAGTGTCAGCAGGTCGAAGGAGGAGCTGGTCAAAGTCATGAGCAATAGAAGGATTGAGTCCTCACTGGTGTGCAAGGTGACAAGCACTACCTGAAATGTGGGATATATTTCCTTTAGGTGTTTGTACAGCTCAGGCTTGAATGTTTGTGGAGCAAGAATGTACCATGAAGGCAAATTTGCCTGAGCTGAATTAATTTGCAGCCTCCAGGGCAAATGTGTATGGAAAACTTGTTGGAGCTGATCCACTGCTCAGCTGACACTCCACAAATGGGATCTTCATCCTGCCTGTGGCCCCTCATATGCATCCTGTCCACTGAGACTTGGCTGCATCAGATCCAGCCTCTGAACATTGTGGATGCTGGGGTGTTGCCTGGGCTCTCTGGTCCCTGTTAGGAGCGGAGTTTGCAGAGTTTAGTGTGGGGAAGGGGTATAATGTAACCAGATGCTGCTGGAGGTTACTGTTTCTGATCTTGCTAGTTTGTGCTCTTGGGTACAGGCAAAGACAATCCTTCCCCTTGCCTGTCAAACTCCAACACCAGCACCATGGGAAAAACACCAAAGCCTATTTTTCATCTGGCTGGGGTTATTTTGGTGGTGTGCAGTGCTCCATTGCGCTTCCCCAAGCACTGCCTAGGCATGTGTGAGTGAGCTATGGGGTGAAGCCTGGGTGAATAGGCCTGGGTCTGTTCCTGAATAGCTACAGAAAATTCCTTTGGAGGTGTTATGTGTACACAGAGTCTATTGCAGGCTTCCTGAGGGCTGTTACACCTTCCCTCCTTGATGAATCCATAGGGTTTCGCACACTGGATTATTACAGGGTGCCCTTTTAGCCCCGTCTAACACGACACCATTTGCATTTGTTCTCCCTCTGGAAAACAGGCGGGAAAGAACAGTGAGATATTCAGGGAGTTAAAACCCCTGCACTTAACAAAAATGAAACGGGATCTCATGCCAACTGTGTGATTTGCACTCTCCTGGCTTTGTGAGCGACTTCGGGCCTCTCCCCCTGCTCTCTTTTAGGTGATTAATTCCACCTCCTGCTAAATGAATTTACAATTAAAATGGGCTTATTTGTAACAGCCACTGATTTTTTTTTTCACTCTCCTTTTTTTTTTTTGTTTTAGGAAAAAAAAAATAATTGAAAACACACCCAAACTCAAGCTGCCTATAAGTATTAATTTTCATTTCCACAGAATGCTCTGTCTCGGGGCAAGGAAGGAAATTCCAGAGAGTTAGCCAAGACAATCAGGGTTAATGTGCTCTTTGAAAAGTGTGGTGCAAGCAGGACCCTCACTTTCTCATCCAAAAAGTCAGGCCTGCTGCTGGGACAGTGGTCTGGGTATGGGAGGGAGAGGCTGAGTGTGTGTTTTGCTCAGGGTGTAGTTAGGGAGTCCATAATCCATGTGCAGCAACCATGGGAACAGCGATGTGACTTTGCAAATAGGCTGTGGATCACTCAGGGGAAACATGTGCTCCTTCACAGAGGAACAAAGACTGTTTTCAACTGTGTGGCAGATGCCTGACTGCAAAGCATAAGCGACGTTGTACAATCACAAGTGTGGGCAGCACTTATGGAGATGCTGCTTTTTGGTTGTTGCTTCTTGGCATCCAAAAGAAAAAGTGTAGACTGTTTGGGTGAAACCTCATTCAACTTAGTTCAATGTCAGCAAGGGAAACAGAAATGAAGGCAGTGCTAAAAGAGACAGCACGGCCTTACCACCTTACTAGTCAAGGAAGCACAGCATTGTTTCAGTTTGAAAAGACCTGTAAGATTATTAAGCCAAACCATCAACCTCCCACTGCCAAGCCCATCACTAACCTATGTCCCTCAGCTCCTCAGCTACATGACTTTTAAGTATCTCCAGGGTAGGGAGCTTTACCGCCTCCCTGGGCAGCCTGGAACAGGGGCTGACAACCCTCTCAGGGAAACAGTTCTTCCTCATCTCCAACCTAAATATCCTCTGGTGCAACTTGAGAGCATTTCATGATAGTCTTACCACCTGTTACTTGAGACCCCACCTACTGACCCCACCTACCAACAACCTCCTTTTGGGTAGTCTAAGCAATGGTCTGGATCATTCAGTGAACATTCATTTACTCATGGCCAAAGTCATCTCAGCAGCCTGGGTACTGATGGGACTAACTTTATGGTGCTTCATTCCATGATACACACAGGTTCATCTTGCTTTGGTGCTAAGATTTCTAAAAAGCTCATCCAGGTACTTTAAAGACCCTGCAAATCTGCTCTCACAGTGTCCTATATACTTTCAATGCCTTTTCTCCCTCCCTCCATCCCCATCATGCCAATAAACTGTGATTTCCTCCTCACTTAGAGACCACACTGTCAAAACTGTGTTGAAGAGCACTGAAGCTTCCTTAAAACATAATTTCAACAAACGTTTTCATTAAAAGATCTCCTTCTTCCTCCCCACAACTGCTTTAGGCTTGGAAGCCTAAACACAAATGTGGTTTTGTGCATTGGTATAAAGCCCTCAAAGTAAGACTAACTTGCTGTTCTTCCACCTCTTCGGTTAATCAAATTTGGTTTGTGTGTTTTTCAGGTCTCACTCTGCTTCCTGGCTCCCCTCTCCCCCTGTGGAAATGGGCAGGAACACCAAGTTCTGCTTGTGTGGTAAGTTTCATGGTCATTTACCTAAATTCCTTGCCTCCTCCCAGTCCCAATAGCTGACCTGCAGAGGAGTGCCAGGGCTTGTAAGAACACTTTCAGCTTCCCTGCAATCATTCAAGCCAGCAGCACAAGGCCTGTGCTAGAACAAGGCTCATCTTTTCCTTCCCTGTTCTCTATCTCCTGTTAAAAACAAGGATAAGAAGTACATTTAATCAGTTTACCAAACATTTTTTTCCTTGATGAAAAGGCTGTAATGGCATTTAGGCTGAGATTCAAACCAAAACTACACTTACCTCATAAGCCTCCGTGGTATGAGGCAGAAGCATTTTGGAAAGCACACCCTGCATTGGCAACAACACATAAGACAGTTTGGGGAAAATGACCAGCACTACTAATGCCTATTTGTATGTCCTCTGGACAAAGAGTGGCCTAAGTGAACAGAGACTTTCTAAGAGACATACTGCTAAAAGAACCTTTCAAAATAAGGTGTTTTTTTTCCCCCTCATTTCAGTCTTGCTTTTGTAAAGGACTGAAGGCCCAGGAACATAATGCCCTAAAAAAGCTGCTGCTTGTGAGAACATCACTCTGTTACTCCCTTGATCTTAGATACCAACTTCTGCACAAAGATTAAATCAGACCATTCAAGGTCACACTGTAGCACTTAATCTAGCTGGGCAACCTCTCCTTACATGTGAGATGGGGACAACACGTACAAGGCTGATCAGAAATAAAAGGAACATCATCAGGTGAGGTAGAGCAGTAGACTGTTGCTGTTCATCAGGGTCATGTGTAAATTCTGTTTTCCTGTGCTCTTTCTGGAGGTGACATTGCCATTGATACAATTGGTAAAGCTGGTTTGATGCAGTTGCTGTGATGCTGGTCTGGCAGCTTGATAATTAATAATCTAGAAACATTTCATACCACTTGGAGCACTGGGAAAGAACAGAGCAGTGTGGCAGTTTGGGTGTGTGTTTATTGCCATGATCTCCAAGAAAAAGAAAATCCTAAGAGATCCAAACATTGCTCTCTTGATCCCAAATACTGTCTTACGCACAAAGATAAGATTAGACTCTATTTCTACATGAAAATGCAAATGGAAGCACCCACAGCACTAGTTTTTCTGAAATAAAATCTTGTTCCTCCATGCTTGCTTTTGCTGGAAATGCTCCAGGATGTTTGCTTTGATAGGATATTGTTTGTGTCAGATCTTAAGAATATGTACACCTTTGTCAAGATGTGTAAATTAAGAATCTGTGCAATTATGACAATGAGCAGCTTCATTTTTTTTTTAACTACTCCAAAACATCTAAACAGAATCATGAAAATGTGACATTTTCATCTCCAGTGATCCCTTCGAGGTAGATTTCAAAAATTTGCTTATGAAATGCTGAGGTGTTATTGGTGGCAAAGAACAGACCTGCACAAAGTTACTGAGAAATATGAGCTGGAGGGATCTTTGGAGACCATACAGTCCAACCCTCTGCCCAAAGCTCAAAGCATCAGCATCAAATTTGTCAGTGTAAAACTAACTGCATAACGGGTCTGTTACTGCCATCAAGTACAAGGCTGCTGAACAGCCATGATACTGATTTTTTTTCCTCAGGTTCAGTTGTTAATTTGAGTTGGTTTAAATGTAATGTGAGAACCATTGATGTGGACAAGTGTGGATATGATATGGCTGCAGTTTTGGGCAGTTTGTGGTTCTCTAATGTTTCATTTCTGAACCTTTAGCCTGTGTATATTGGGATGATTGTACTCTTTCTCTAACGACATTATCTAACCCTCTGTAGCCTGTACACCCTGTGATGGCCCTCGGGAGAAAATGCTGTGCCATCGAGAAAATGGCTTTATGACTTATGAAAAAACGTCTTAGTCAAGTCCCTACACGGCACAAAAAAACTCAGTTCCATGGCCTCAGCACAGTGGCTCCAGGCAAGTTAATTATAGCAGGGTTATTATTTCTTCTACCTTTGCAGCATCAGATTTGATTAGGAGTCTGGGGTATTGCTTTGACAATAGTGAATAGCAGAACGTTATTCCTTTTACGTCTTTACACAGAGCCAATCAATCTAACAAAATGCATATTTATATAGCATGCCAAAAAGTGATTATGTCTAATACTGAACTTTTTGTGTCCAAAAAACCCCACCAGGTTAGAAAAAGAGCAGTTCAACTTTACAAAGTTGTCATTTATAGAGAGCCAGGGCAGGAAACTGTGCTAACGGCTGGGGTCAAATTTAACAGGACAAAAAACACAAAGGCTAGTGCCCTCGTTCTGGCCCTTTGTGCTGAGGAATCCAGCCCAGTTTGAGAATGTGTCTTCTTTAAAACTCTTTGTCCTCATGACTGCAGCCACATCTTTGTGGACCAGAGTTAACAAATCTGATGCAGACCTTTCAAAAGGCCCATTTGTGTTTGGTCAGTCTGTAGGTTTATTCTGTTCAGATTCTGACTGTGCAAACTTTGCCATGGAAAAAGGCCTCCTGGTGAGAAGTGACACACACCACTGTGAGAGTCTCCTTGTTCAGAAATCCCCTTCAGCTGACTGGCAAAAAAAAAATGCCCCCTTTCCGCCAAAACACTGAAAATTGAGGCAGATAACCCAAACCCTTCACCTCAGGCAGGACTTAGAGAGGAGATTTAACAAACCGCTCTAAGAGCTTAACGACAGCTGAATTTTGCAAATAGTAGCACCCTGTTCACATGCTCAGGATATAGATCAGGAGCAACATGTGCTGGAGCCAGCTCACAGACGTGGTGTGCTGGTCAAGGAGAAAAATATGTATATGTAATACTTAAAACACAACAAACACTTTGCAAATAACGTGTGTCACACTGTGGCTTTTCTAGCTGAAAGCTGTGAACCAGTCAAAGTTTGCAAGGAACGGTTCTATCTTTTGTTCTCCAAATTGATATAGCTGAGGCAAGAAATAAAGGAAAATGTGCAAATTGTCCCAAGCATCTCACAAGAACTGGGGTTTGAGGAGAGGCAGGTCCTGAGGCTGGACTCACCAGCCTCTGCACTGGTACGTGGTGAGGGACAGCTGTATGTCTCCATGCTCTCCTGTCCTCTACAGCTGCAGCTGTCGAAGGAGGAAACAATCTGGGGTCTGCTGAGGGGGGCTGGGTAGGTTAAATAAACCTCCTCTGGCCAGAACAGTGGCTGGGGGGAGCTTCCCTCCTCCCCTTTGATTGCTCAGTAAAAAATATTTGTGGCCATTTGTTATCCCTCTGTTGCATGCTTGCTCGTTGGTTGTTATAACTGCGATTGTCTATGGTCCCAGCTCCCTTCATTGCTCAATTGCATGTGTGATCCAGTTGATGGTGACAGCACGGCCAGGATCTGCCCATCCGTATGGGAACTAGGCAGTTTGGGCTCTTTCACCTCTTTGCATCATTGCATTCAGTTTTCTGGGAGATCTTGACATTTGGAGATTCAGCAACCTTTCAGTGCAGCTTCAACGGCCTCCTGTACCCAGGGGATATTGCTGGAGTAATCACTTGGCTTATGTTATTATTTTAAACTGGTGTGAATGAAGTGCCTGGGAAAGGTAAAAGACCACTCACTGGAAAAGCAAATAGTAACACAGGAGGAAGGGAGACTCTTCACCATCAACTTTCCCATCCTGCACTATACTGACCAAAGAAGAAATCACAAAGAGGTGAACTGGACTAAAATGGAATGATATTGGTGTTCACTCCTTGGTCACAAGACTGACGCTAAGTTTTTTAAAACTGCTTTTTTTTTTAACAAGGAGAAAATGAAGTCTTGACTAACTGTTCAGTTTAAGACAATTAGTTCCACCTTTCCCAAACACCAAATAGCTGAAAATTAACCATATGGACTTGGAAGCTTGAGGACTTTATGAAACAAAGTGAATAGGGAAGGCTCTATTTTATTTTTTTTAAGTTGACATTATTGGTAACAGTAATTTTCTTCTCACCTTATGGTTTTGATGATGAGTCTTCATTCTGGTTTGGGCTGGAATTCAGTTAATTTTCTTCCTAGTAGCTGGGTATGGTGCCGTGTTTTGGATTTAAGATGTGAATAATGTTGATAACACACTGATGTTTTAGTTGTTGCTGAACAGTGTTTATGCTAAGTCAAGAACTTTTCATCTCCTCACTCGGCCCTGCCAGAGGAGGCTGCAGGGGCACAAGACACTGGGAGGGGATGCAGCTGTAGCAGCTGACCCAAACTGGCCAAAAGTGGTCCCAGACTGTAGCACATCATGCCCAGTATATAAACTGGGAGGAGCTGGTCAGGAGACATCACGGCCCAGGGACTGGCTGGGCATCAGTCAGTGAGTGGTGAGCAACTGAGGTGTTTTGTCTGTTTTATCATTATTATTATTTTATCATTATTATTATTGCTATTTCCCCTTCCTTTTCTGTGACATTAAACTTTCTTTACCTCAACCTCTGAGTTTTACTTTTACTTTTCCTGTTCTCTCCCCCATCCCACTGTGGGCAGGAGCGAACGAGTGGCTGTGTGGTGCTTAGTTGCTGGCTGGGGTTAAACCTCATCACTCTTCCAAGTGCTGAGCTGAAGCTGTCACACTGTTCATCAAGCCATAGGTCAAATATCTGAATTGCTGTGGGTCCAGGCTCTCTCGGAGTCTGAGTCAAAACAGTGGAAACCTCACCCTCCTTGGCCAGTCTTTCCTTCATGAGAGGTTTCCTCAGGGAGGACTTCCCACAAAGCTTTTCATACTGGTGAATTTTTCCTTTCCCTGTCCAGTCTGCTGATTTTTGTCTCTGTGTGGGAATGGTGCAACCCATGGGCAGCTATGTCTTCTCTGATCTTGTTCATGCCAAGAAGGTCAATGACATCCTGGTTTGTATCAGAAGTAGTGACCAGTAGGACCAGGGCAGTGATTGTCCCCCTATATTCGGCACTGATGAGGCTGCACCTCGAATACTGGAGAAGAGCAGGTTGAGGAGAGACACGATCACTCTACAATTTGCTGACAGGACATTTTAGCAAGGTGGAGGTCAGTAATAGGACAAGAGAGAATGGCCTCAAGTTGCTCCAAAGGAGGTTTAGATTGGATGGTAGAGAAAATCCACTTCTAGCTTTCTGAGTCTGATGCCAGAGTAGCTCCAGGGAGCACAAAGTTCATCAGCTGGAAATTAGTCTGGTGTAATCAAGCCCAGGATTTGGCCATGTGTCACTGTGCATTGATTTGTCTTCTCTCACCTCTTGAACAATTTCTGAGTGCATTTTCCCAGTGTACATTAGAAATAATTCCCTCAACATCAGAAGTGTAGGACTGTGTAAAACTGGTGTGATGATTACATTGCTCTTAAATTTTTGATCCAGCTTTCAGTGTACCCTGAGTTCCTTTGCTGTTTTCCCCTGTGATATCATAGTTCTGTATTTGGTTTCCCTGTGCTACAGCATACGATTAACAGATTTGCTGTGGTATCTAAGAGTATATATAGTCTTCACTTTATTTTCTGTTGATAGCTCCTTTTGAGATTTGGGCAGCTCCTTTTGAGATTTGACCAGTTCCAAGCAGTTTGCTGATGGCTTTCTATATGAGCAGAATGTAAGTTTTCAACAAATCAATTCCAAGGCTCAGAAATCCATAGGAACCTAGAGTCAGATGCAGACCTTCTTTTAGAGATCTGTAGAAAATCAAAATATCCTTTTCCAACCTCTTAGCATGCTTCTGGGTTCTCAAGGTATCAATGTGCCAGCATCATCCCAAGGAAAGGTGTTATTGTAGCAACTGATTAAATTTTGAAGCTAATAGATATGCAGCCTTGAAAGGGAGATGAGATGCCAGACTAAGGCTTTATGGTTCTCAAAACTATCTAGGATTTCTCATGTCTCAGTTATGGAGCATTCTCATGGCAATCTATCAGTTATAATCACATCAGCAGTTCTTACTGGCAGACACTTGATTTCCAGTTCGGGCTCAGTAGATAAATCTCTCCAGTGAAGCAAATCAAGATGTCTGAGAAACCATGAGATTTCATCTGAACCAATAGGTGAAGTTTCTGATGGGCATATTTCCTTTTCTTCATGTAATAAAGCTGCTATGGACTACAAAAAGAGCACATTGAAATCTCCCTTCTCTCTAAAACAAAGATCAGATGATTCCACAGGCTATATCAAATATCCTCCTGGTCAATAACTGCTCCTTTCCTGTTGTCCTTTCTCAGTCCATCAGCTGAGAAATGTGAGTGAATGGCTTCCAGGACAAAGGCTCCTCCTGAAGGGTTGTTTAGACCCTTGGCTTCAGATTTGGTTGCAAAATGAGCACACTCAGGTCTCTGAGTACACAGCCTTGCATGCCTACTGTTTAGGTTTGGGTTTTTTTATTGAGCTGCTGGGGATATCTAAGTAAGCAGCTCAGTGTTTGGTTAGGATTGACAAATACATTAGTGCATTGCTCTAATTAATTAAACTAATAAACTATATCTGTTCTTCGTGAGGAAACTTCCCAGGGAAATGTATTGATTTCCAAATGTTTATGCTACATTTTAAATGGATTCTCAGGGTAAACTTGAGCAGCAAGGGGGGCATAAAATTAACAGTTGCAATGTGTTTTTCCTCTAAAAATGTAATATAAAATGCAGGAAGGGCCCTTGGAGTGGAGCAAGCAAGAATGACTTCTTCCTCCTCCTCTTCCTCCTGGCTGAAGCTGCTGCATGTTCCACAGCTATTCTCCCTGTTCTCTCTGTAGAGGTAGATGTCGAGGTGAAATGCAGCAGTAGTTGCCTTGTTGCTCCTCACACTGGCGCAGGAGCTGAACCCAAGATCTAGAACTGCACAAGAAAATGCTACAGGGGCAAAACCATTGTTCGAGTGGTGAGCCCCTTCTCAAAATGTGTTGGAAGGAGGCCTGAGATTCTCACCTTGGGAGGAAATAGCTGCAGTGCACCTAAACTTGAGAATGGTCTGGGACTGCAGCCGTGTCCCTGGGCATCATGTTACCTTGACCTGAGAAACCAGCAGATTCCTACTAGCAGCAAATGGGCTGTTTCTATCCTCCAACTTCAGGCAGGACACCCCACTTAGTGACCCTGACTGAGCAGGTTGAGGCAAGTGTCTGTGTTATAGCTGGAACATCTAATAGCATTGGTCTGAATTTAATTTGCTAAAGCAAAATGCCAATATAATAATTCACGTAATTCCTCAGCTCACTGAAATCAAATCTCCAGAGGTCTCAATGCTCAGAAGTTGTTCTTCAGCCTGAAGATATCTTCACTGGGAAGAGCAGGAGGTGGGACTGGATCTGTGCAAAGATAAATACAGTGTGGTGAACCTTGGCTTATTTCATGGCTTGGATCTTGTGCTTGGAGCTTAACAGGGGTTGTAACTCCAAAACAGCTGTTCCACAAGCACAGTCTTTCCCAGTCCGGGCTTGTGGCACAGAAATCAATAATGTGATTCCTTTAGCAGGGGGAAGCAGGGGAAGAGCATGTAGGTACATGTATATGCACACATGCATTCATGCTCGTGTTCTTTACAACCAGAAAAGGAATGAAACTCAAATGCCATCCTGTCTGAAGGGACCGTGATCACCACATGCTCTGTGCTCTGCAACTCTCACTGCAGCAACCTTGGTGCTTGCCAGCAGGTTAAATCAAACACAGTCCTCTCAAAACCTGCTCTCCATTGCTTACAAGTCTACTCACAGTATTTGGGCTTTGAACAATTTCTCTTCCCTTGGTTTGTTGCTCCATGCTCCGTGACACCCAGGGCTGGTGCAGTGTCAGGATTTACGTGGCTGCTGAAGGATGGCAACAGAGGTGAAGGTCAGCAGCCCTGAGGAGTAAAACAGGAGGCTGAAGGGAAAGGGTGTGGGGGGGAAGTAAACTTCTAAATTAAGGGACATTTGGAAACAATTTCCTTAGCAATTTGCTATGTGGCAGATGGAAGGGAATTCCCCCTCACTGTATGCTGCCCATCAAACACCTGCTGGGCTCTTCAGAGGTCCCGAGGAGTGGGACTGGCTCAAACACAAAGTCAAACTGAAGGAGCTGCTGGGCTTAGGGTGCTGACAATGAAGGTAGTGTCACCAACACTGGTAAACTTGCCAGATTCAGCAGAAAAGCCTATTAGAGCCTTATCGTAAACAAAGCTGCAGTTTAGTGATCTGAAATCATTAATCAGGCTGATTGCCGTTCACATTTATTGGCCTGTAGCTGCTGTGTAGCCACCAACAGCTGAACACACTGAACTTATCAGTTGAGTAATTGTCTCTGATAAATGAATTGCCTTCAAAAGAAAACAAGTGATGCCAACAATCCATCATCCAAGTGTCTGAGGGAAACCACTGGAAGTGTTTGGTTCTTACAGGCGCAATCCTACTTGGTGTTAAATAAAGACCCAGGGCAAATTCCTACAAGGCCCTAAATCCTGTGCTTACATCCTGAGGTCATGCAACTTTTGGTGCATGTGATGAATTCCTTGTCCAAAAAGAGTAAATGTATATATATGGCTTGTGTCAGTCTCTCTGTCTCTCTCTCTCTCNTTACATCCTGAGGTCATGCAACTTTTGGTGCATGTGATGAATTCCTTGTCCAAAAAGAGTAAATGTATATATATGGCTTGTGTCAGTCTCTCTGTCTCTCTCTCTCTCTCTCTCTCTATGTCTGACAGTGCCTTTCTCATCTGTTTTAATTTCTTTATGCCTTCCTCACTATATTTTCAGTCCCACAAACTCAAGGGGCTACAGTGCTTTGCCCATGGCAAGCCAACTCATAAGGGTGAGAGGTGCAGATTTTGAGAGGTGGTGGCACAGCTTTCCCATCTTTCTTCCCTCTCATTGCAGTGGTTTCTCCTGGATGACTAATTCAGCCTCAGAATTACCGTAGAAAGCAATGGAAATTTTGCAACTGTAAATTCTGGCTGCCACAATGAGTTTAAGTAAGGTTCTTGAGTAATTAAACATGATACTGCAGGCAAATATTAGGGAAATATAAGAATAGGACTCGGAAGAATTGGAGGAAAAAAAGTGATACCATAGTCTCCTAAAATAGGAGAATCCAAATCTAAGCAAACTTCCATCACTGCCCCACAAATCTGCAACCGGGCTCATAGCAACGCTGCCAGTGGGAAAGAACGAGGGGGGTGGGCATTTCTTCTTTGCAAATGGCCACATGAACCATGTGTGTGAGAAAAGAAATAACTGGAAAAAAAGAAGGCATACATACCTGCTTGCAAAGAAAAGCCTGTTTGTGCTGCTAGCACACTGGAGGAAATTGTTGAAGAACAGTTCATCCATGTAAAAATATGACCCGTGCGAGGCTGCCAAGGCTAGTTAGAGCTGAGTGGATTGGTCGTCTAAATGCAGGTCAGACAAATTATTGGTGCCTGGGGGAAGCTCTCAGTTACACACACCATTTTTTTCTCCATAATTTATAAAACTTATGGACAGCAGGATGCAGGCAAACAGCTCATTGGGGTCCCAGTTTCTCCTTCCTCTTTCGAATTCCTTGGGCTCCTTGTGGAAATGCTCTTGCTATCGCTGTGTTTATCTTTAGACTTGGAGCAGTTCCACTTGCAGATCCTGAGCTGGGCTGGGCTGGAGGAAGAGGAATCATTTTCTACAAGAGAAATCACCTTTGTGCTGCCCTTTTTTTTATATGTCTTTGGTAGTAGAGAGAACAAATGGTAACTTGTTCTGGTGGTTTTGGTGCTTTGAGTTAGCAGGAAGATGTGATAGATTTGTCAGGTTGTTTTGAAGAGTTATTTCAATGATCTGGTCTGACTTCCTAGCTAACACAGAGCTCATTTCTGCAGCAAGGCCCCAACTATTGCTAGCACAATAGCTTCTTTAAATACAAGCATGATGTGAGAATTTCAAAAGGTGGCAAGCCCCCCCATGAATTTCCACATAGTCTGTTTCAAACTCATGTATCAAGTTCTAATATTAAGAATCAATATTTTTCTTGCTGTCTTAATAATAAGGCAGACTGAGTGAAAGGAAAAGCTGTGCTGCCACCCTTCTACTAGCTTAATTTCTGTTTTATAGAGAAAAATGGTTTACAGCCATGGGTTAAGAGTCAGGACTCCTGGGTTCTTTTCCCAACTTAGCTACTGACTCGTATTACATTTGGCAAGTCGTTTAACATCTTTGCTTGGCTTTCTCTTCCATAAGAGAGGTGTAATAATACTTCAGTGGCTTAATTAACTTGAAAAGTATTTTGAGATCTTTGGATGAAATTGTTCTAAATGCTATTAAAACAGCTTAATGGTGCAAAAGGTGTGATGGTGAAGTACAACATTTACCAGGTGCTATGGCAGGGAGAGTCCCCCACGCAGTGAAAATATGGAGAATGCTTGGGAGGAAGGAAATGTCCACCTGTCTTGCCAGGTTCTTGCCTTGATGGATGATGAATGTCACATTTTTAGAGGGGTATGGGGGGAAGATACTTTTTGAATAGAGGGCAGCTTAGAAGCCTAAGGCTGAGCAACAAGCCCTTCAACTCAAGTTCAAAAGCAAGAAAAAATTATCCAGAAATGCAAGAGTAGGGCAAATCTGTGTGCTTTGGCTATTCCTTTTGCAAGAAGTCTGTGGGATCACCTATTGTCCTTTTCCCATTTTGCAGCTCTCCTGAAGCCAGTGGAGCAGCTTTCCTAACAGCTCTCTGTTCCTGCAGAGAGCCCTGACAGCTTCAGGGTATCCTCCAAACAAAGGTGTGGGATGGAAACAAGAGTGCTGTGGCTTCTCTGTGATTCAGGGCTAGCCCATAAACCATCCCTGTCGTGTTTCATCAGTCAGCAGGATGGCATAGGTAACAAATGGACTGTATCACCTTGTCTCCTTGGAAAGGTGTGTGGGTGATGGATTGCAGATGTAGGAGCTCCTCCCAAGACATGTGAAGCCTCACCCGGTGTGCAGCACAAGGTACTCCAAAGTTAACATGATTTCAAGGGAGAGACCCATACTGTGCTGCTTGCTAGTATCCATATTGCCTTGGATCTTAAAGAAAAAAAGAGGCCATAGGGTATTTCAGTACTGATTATGTGCTTATGAGAGGTCACAGCATCCCCAAGCAGGATCAGGGGCCTACCAGATGGGCACAGGGGAAAGCCAAGTGCGTGCCTCCTATGGCTTAATTTCTAATTTTGACAAGCAATCTGGCTTGCAGCAAGGAGGGAGTGAAACAATCAGGGGGGAAGAGCGGGGAGAGGGCAGGAACTGTGAGGCATGTGGTTTCACAGGCTTGCTGGGTGCACAGCCACAGGGTGTTGAAATGTTTAAAGGGATTCAAGACAAATAAATCTCGCCTAGGCTCTGTCTCAGCAATGCTTGTTAGTGTAACTCAGCGTTGGAGCAGAAAGTAATCTGCTCTTTGTAAGGGAGACTGTGACTTGGAATGGGTTAATCCATCACTCACTGCTCCCCCCTTGCCCTCGCCCTGATCTGTCTGGGATAATTTCTAATCAGTGCCTGGTCCAGACACAGTCTCAGCAGCTGGCCCTGATGCAATGGCACAGTAACCCCCCCACCCCCCACCACATGCAAGCCCCATCCGTGCTTTAGTTACGCCGGGAGCCAGCCCCATTCTCTGTGTACCAGTTCTGTGCTTGGATGGTGCTGCCCTGGGACAAATGCTGCCATCAGGGCCACTTGTCTACAGGTCCTCTGGGTGTCCTCTTGCTTTTCCCGATGCCTGGTGTAACAATTTTTCCTCCTCTGACACAGGAATGGCTATCTTGGCCTTTTTCTTGAATGTCTCCACCGACTCTTTCACATGATTTAGGAATCACAGAATCACAGAATCTGAAGGGTTGGAAGGGAAATTGAAAGATCATCCAGTTCCCTGCCAGAGCGGGACCACCTAGAGTAGGTCACACAGGAACTTGTTCAGAGAAGGAGACTCCACAACCCACCTGGGCAGCCCATTTCTGTGTCCGTCATCCTCACAGGGAAGACATTTTCCCTTGTATTTCTTTGGAACCTTTTATGCTCCAGCTTGTATTCATTGCCCCTTGTCCTACTATTGGCCATCACTGAGAAGAGCCTGGCTCCATCCTCCTCACACCCACCCTTTACCTATTTGTAAACATGAATGAGCTCACCCCTCAGTCTCCTCCAGCTAAAGAGCCCCAGCTCCCTCAGCCTTCCATCATAAGGGAGATGCTCCACTCCTTTCATTATCTTTGTGGCCCTGTGCTGAACTCTCTGGCAGCTCCCTGTCCTTCCTGAACTGAGGGACTCAGAACTGCTGAAGACTCCCAACCCAGTTTCTAGTTCCCAGCAAACAGCTCTCACCTATTTTCTAATGATCTTCTTCAGCTTTGAACCATACATATCCTCTGAGACTCCCAGTCTGTGGTGGATCAAGTGTGGATCACTTGCATGGCAATGCTGTCTCTGCCTTTTAACAGAGATGCATTTCTCTATCATTCACATGCTCATTGCTCCATCATTTCAAAGGGTGCTGTAAGACCCTTTTGCTGCATCGTGCATAGGACTGGCCTATCCTCCCTTGGAAGTAAACCTCTGTGGTTTTGAATCATTAGTCACCTCCCCATCCTGCCCTCCCCTCACTGTGAATGCTATGACATGAGTCATTTCTCAGTTTTCTTGGCAGACAGACCCTTCAGGAGAAACAATTCAGGCTGCATTACTGTTGATTGTGTCATATGATTAAAACAGTGTTGAGAGATTCTCTGCAAGTCAGAAAAGGAGAAAGTGCCTTTCCCAGTGGATGCTCTGCTTCATTAGTGCCTTCCCTTCATGGATGGTTCGATAGTGTGGTTGGACTTTTTTCAGTACTCATGTCAGTTGCGATTTAGAGGGTGTTAGATCCAGCTCCAGAAGGGGCTTGGGCAGGGTGGGCATGCCTGAAGTGTCCTTTCTCCTCTGCCTTCCTGGGAAACAATGTCCTGGGAGAGGAAGACCTTCTCCTTGCTTTGCAAGATACTTGGCAAAGCCACAGGCTTTTCTTGGTCTGAGCTCAGTGATGGACTTGGCTCCTGTGAGATCACATTAGACTGTCAGCCCTTTGGGTACATCTGTAGTCCTATGTTTACCATATGGAGGTGCCAGTTTGTCCACTGCCAGTGCCATGTGGACAATAACCTCTCTGAAATAGTCCAGTGTTTCCTTCATCTGTATCATGGTGCCCCTACAGCATCAGTTATTTGGAGTTAACACTGTGGTCAATCTGGAGTAGAAGACCAATTGTGAGTTCAAATCTGGCACAGCCTTCCCTCAAGGCTGTGTAATATGGGCACCCTAAAAGTCCTTCAAAGCCTGTGTGAATCATGAGCTGGACAGTCCAGTTTGCAGCATATTTGTTAGGCTAACCTGAAGAACAGGAGTCAGGCTGGATGAAGTGTGGTGGCAACCAGATGGATTCTCACATGCAGAAGTCATAGACGTCCTGGAGGTTTCATGATGTGACATATCTTTCTTCCCTTTGTTCCTGATTGGTTATGTTAACTAAATGACAGAGATGGAGCCTGCACACAGAGGCTGGTGTATATGCACCTAAATATGTGTGTGCATCCCCCCATACATCTATTTTTTGTGCATAAATGAAAGTAAACTGCATGACAGGCAAGGAGAGCAAATCTTAAGTGACAATTTCCAGCAAGGCGTGAGGGAAGAGAGGATGCCCCAATCCAGGGCTGATCTGTGTGCTACAGATGAGGAGACGGGTTGGCACAGACACATGTGTTGCTGGAAGGATTTGCACTGTGCTGAGAAGACACAGCTTGGTCCTCTGGTCAAGCTCTGTTTGGCTAGATTAGAGATCTAAAGATGGATAAGCTCAAGGCATTTCAGTCAATGACCTTACTAATAACAGAATCACAGAATCTTAAGGGTTGGAAGGGACCTTGAAAGCTCATCCAGTCCAATCCCTCTGTCAGAGAAGGACCCTCCTATGTCGCACAGGAACTTGTCCAGGTGGGTTTGAATGTCCCCAGAGAAGGAGACTCAACAACCCACCTGGGCAGCCTGTTCCAGGGCTCCCTCACCTGAACAGGGAAGAAGTTTTATCTTGTGTTTCTTTGGAACCTGCCTGTACTCATTGCCCTTTGTCCTAAACTGTTGTTTTCTCTGTTATATGTGTTTTACAGCACCTAGATGTTTGACTTGTTGTCCAAGAGGGATTTATATCTGTTCACAAAAAATATACTCAGAATTTTTTATTTCAATCCAACCTCAAGGAGTGGGACTAAAAGAGGAAGGTAAAGTTCTCGAGGAAAGGTACCCAAGCTGTCTCTCAAAGGGTCAGGGCTCAAAATGAAGCCCCTTGCTTAGTGATGTGCGCCGGGAATCATCCTTCTTGCCCCAGTGAGGTTGGTGAAACTGGTTCAATACACAGTTTTTAACCAAAGACCTCTAACCTTAAGTGCTGGGAAGAGTCCTGTTGTTTTTAAAGGGAAGTTCACAGACAATGAGAACCACTCGGTGTCTGATGTCTGGCCAAAGTATCTCCTAGCAGGATTGTTGCCTGTGTTTGTAAATTAAACCTGCAAGACATGGAAGGGTTAGTGCTCTGCTCTCTATCTGACCTCTCATGTGCAGAGTGTCAGCCCTAGTTGTAAATAACTTTTGTCCCATGAGCAGTTTACTTTTTGTTGGGTCCTACAGCAATATTATTTTAAGAAATATCTCATCCTTCTTGCACTTTCTCTTGTTGTTCACACAGATCAGATCCAGGTTGGGTTTAGGAAGCTGATTTTTTTTTTTAAGATAAGGGGGTTTATTTTGGCTTAATCTCTGTCCCCACTTATCACTTTGTTTGAGCACAGACTGTTGTTTCTGAAGTGAGAAACACATTTCAATAACGACATAACCATTGTGTCTTCTGTCGCCTTTTCTTTTTGCACTTGGGTGTTTTTGTTTCTCCACCAAGGCAAACTAACTATTTCTCACATAAATTAACCGATGGAATGCACCCAGGGGAACTGAAAAAAGCCAAGGCTGCATCCTCTAGCCCTTGATCAGGCCAAATTCTCTTTGCCATCAATGTGAATTGGACAACGTGAGAGAAACAGACATCTAGTGAGGAAAAAAAACACCCTATCAATGAAAATTAAGTCAATAAATCTCCAGGCCAGAGGAATCTGAAGACCGGCAGCAAACAAATATGGTACCTGTCTTTAAAGAAGACCGTGAAATCACTTCTTGGTATCTCCTGTGTTATTAGCTGGTTATCTGTTTTGAGGAAGTGTCCAGACTTCACTGCATGTTGAAGGAGTTTGTGTAGCAACAGATGACAGAAAAACATCCAGTAGCCAGCAAATAACATGGGTGTATTAAGAACAGATCATGCTAAACAAATGTATAATTGCCTTCCTGGTTTAATAGACTCAGTGAATCTAGCACAGCCATAACATCTTTGGGATTCAGTAGGGTATTTGATATTGTGCTGTGCTAGAAACTGGATAAAAATACTAAGTGGTTAAAAATACACTTGCTCAGACTATATATTACCCAGGAGCAGAGAGCTGTTGCTA
>WBNH01008092.1:75403-216967 GCA_013401255.1 Urocolius indicus | reverse complement strand
TTGGCTAGATTAGAGATCTAAAGATGGATAAGCTCAAGGCATTTCAGTCAATGACCTTACTAATAACAGAATCACAGAATCTTAAGGGTTGGAAGGGACCTTGAAAGCTCATCCAGTCCAATCCCTCTGTCAGAGAAGGACCCTCCTATGTCGCACAGGAACTTGTCCAGGTGGGTTTGAATGTCCCCAGAGAAGGAGACTCAACAACCCACCTGGGCAGCCTGTTCCAGGGCTCCCTCACCTGAACAGGGAAGAAGTTTTATCTTGTGTTTCTTTGGAACCTGCCTGTACTCATTGCCCTTTGTCCTAAACTGTTGTTTTCTCTGTTATATGTGTTTTACAGCACCTAGATGTTTGACTTGTTGTCCANTCATCCAGTCCAATCCCTCTGTCAGAGAAGGACCCTCCTATGTCGCACAGGAACTTGTCCAGGTGGGTTTGAATGTCCCCAGAGAAGGAGACTCAACAACCCACCTGGGCAGCCTGTTCCAGGGCTCCCTCACCTGAACAGGGAAGAAGTTTTATCTTGTGTTTCTTTGGAACCTGCCTGTACTCATTGCCCTTTGTCCTAAACTGTTGTTTTCTCTGTTATATGTGTTTTACAGCACCTAGATGTTTGACTTGTTGTCCAAGAGGGATTTATATCTGTTCACAAAAAATATACTCAGAATTTTTTATTTCAATCCAACCTCAAGGAGTGGGACTAAAAGAGGAAGGTAAATTTCTCGAGGAAAGGTACCCAAGCTGTCTCTCAAAGGGTCAGGGCTCAAAATGAAGCCCCTTGCTTAGTGATGTGCGCCGGGAATCATCCTTCTTGCCCCAGTGAGGTTGGTGAAACTGGTTCAATACACAGTTTTTAACCAAAGACCTCTAACCTTAAGTGCTGGGAAGAGTCCTGTTGTTTTTAAAGGGAAGTTCACAGACAATGAGAACCACTCGGTGTCTGATGTCTGGCCAAAGTATCTCCTAGCAGGATTGTTGCCTGTGTTTGTAAATTAAACCTGCAAGACATGGAAGGGTTAGTGCTCTGCTCTCTATCTGACCTCTCATGTGCAGAGTGTCAGCCCTAGTTGTAAATAACTTTTGTCCCATGAGCAGTTTACTTTTTGTTGGGTCCTACAGCAATATTATTTTAAGAAATATCTCATCCTTCTTGCACTTTCTCTTGTTGTTCACACAGATCAGATCCAGGTTGGGTTTAGGAAGCTGATTTTTTTTTTTAAGATAAGGGGGTTTATTTTGGCTTAATCTCTGTCCCCACTTATCACTTTGTTTGAGCACAGACTGTTGTTTCTGAAGTGAGAAACACATTTCAATAACGACATAACCATTGTGTCTTCTGTCGCCTTTTCTTTTTGCACTTGGGTGTTTTTGTTTCTCCACCAAGGCAAACTAACTATTTCTCACATAAATTAACCGATGGAATGCACCCAGGGGAACTGAAAAAAGCCAAGGCTGCATCCTCTAGCCCTTGATCAGGCCAAATTCTCTTTGCCATCAATGTGAATTGGACAACGTGAGAGAAACAGACATCTAGTGAGGAAAAAAAACACCCTATCAATGAAAATTAAGTCAATAAATCTCCAGGCCAGAGGAATCTGAAGACCGGCAGCAAACAAATATGGTACCTGTCTTTAAAGAAGACCGTGAAATCACTTCTTGGTATCTCCTGTGTTATTAGCTGGTTATCTGTTTTGAGGAAGTGTCCAGACTTCACTGCATGTTGAAGGAGTTTGTGTAGCAACAGATGACAGAAAAACATCCAGTAGCCAGCAAATAACATGGGTGTATTAAGAACAGATCATGCTAAACAAATGTATAATTGCCTTCCTGGTTTAATAGACTCAATGAATCTAGCACAGCCATAACATCTTTGGGATTCAGTAGGGTATTTGATATTGTGCTGTGCTAGAAACTGGATAAAAATACTAAGTGGTTAAAAATACACTTGCTCAGACTATATATTACCCAGGAGCAGAGAGCTGTTGCTATTGGTGAGCTCCCCAGGGCGCAGCAGCGTGCCAAGGAGGTCAGTAGTGGAGGTGACTCTTATTTCATGCCTTCAAGACAAGGCCAGTTCCTGGTTATCTGGGGACTTGCACCTTCCCAGAAGATATCAGAGAGATTCATGAGCTGTGGGCACCATCTGTGATGTTTGCAGTGACAGCTGGAAGTGGTAAATGGGAGTCCGGTGGCAGGGACTTCCCCGCAGTGAAGTGCTGGAGTATTGCAGGTGATGAGCAGCAAAAGGGCAAAGGGAGAGGCAGGACAAAAACTCCTTCTGCAGTCAGAGCAGGGATGGAAGATAAGGGATTGAATGGTATTGTCCTCTAGGAAGGGAGAATGAGGCCTTAGGCCATGTGGTCCTACAGAATACACTAAGGGCAGGTGAATTCATCAGCACTGATGACCTGGCAGAAAACCTTAATTTGGCTGTCAGCTTATGGTGCCAAAGTGGTGGAGGACAGAGCCAAACTGGAGCAGAGAGGAGAAAAACTGTAGCAGCAATGAACAAATAGCAACCCAGAAGCAAACTAGGGGGGAAAATGAGTTCAAAGGACCTTTGAAATTTACAGTAAATACATGAAATAAATACAAGTTCAGGCTGAAGCTCTTGGAAGCCCACAACCCCAGACTGAATGTTTGAATCAGCTTTGGGCTGTATAATGTGTGAAATGTAGGCACAGGAATGATTAAAAGTTTAAAAGCTAATATGTAAGGAGGGTTGATGTTTGGTATGCTTACAGGCAGGACAAGCACTTCATGTTTTAACACTAATATGTTCAAGCAACGATACAACTGTAAGGAAGCATTTGCTCATTCTCAGGAGATGACTGGATAACAGCAGCTGTCAGACACTAGCCAAGCTTATACCTTGCCATGAGTTCTTGCCATTTCAGTTCTTATTTCAACCCATTGAGTATTCAGCTTCAGGTCCAAAACCCTTCTGCTGGTGTTGATGATCCTGATGTTAGCATAAGCTTAGCCTCAGAAAGCGTACTCCTGCTGTACATGTCATGCACAGAGACAACACACACTGCTGGACTGCAGTGTGGTGCAATCCAAACTCACGTGCCAGGTCATTGAGGGTACAGACCTGCCAAATGCAAAATCTGGATGTGTTCCTGTATCTCCTCCTGATGACAGACTTGTGCAAGGAGAAACCTGGCAGGTTAGGAAGTGTAGGCAGATTGTAAGTGGGCAGAAGAGGCTGAAGTCATCCACGGCTTGTAAAACTCTGTTTCTGCTTTTACTGTACGAAATGACACCTCAGTCCTGGCTGATACCTGTGTGCAACATCAGTAGGCTGCTTTCATAATGATCCAGATTTGCCTGGAATTTCAGAGCACTATGAAAAGATATTTTGAGACTGAACACATTTACAGAGCTCATTACAGTCAAATAATTAAGTATTACTAGGATGGTAAAAGCTTTCAGCCACCCATTTGGCAGATCCCATACCTGTGGTGTCTGAAAGGCAGCGACTGTTTCCCCTTGTTGGAACAGATGATTTCATCCTTTCATATTGCTTCCTGTAGCAAAATCATTACATGCCAGCTTTTTGGTGGGGACCACTGTGCACCTAACTCATCCAACTCACAGTAGTACTGCTCATGACAATACCTAGCACAGATCTTCCCTGAAGCTGTATTTGCTTAACCAGCATTTAGAGAAGGCCTTGTTTCTAATTTGTCTGCCTAATCTGTGCCTAATTAGCTCCTTTTGAACTCACCATCCTGCACACCTACTTCTGTGAAATGATCCTGGTAGATGGAGGAATGTTGCTGTTGAAATCGAGTGAGCTACGTTTGTGCAAGTGAGCTCCAAGCTTGGCGTGATGTGGCAGTGCTGGAAACTGCTCTGCTTTCAAGGGCCATGTTTTAAAACTTGGACTATAAACTGTGCTGCTGAAAAACAAGAGGAGTTATCAGTTTGGTTTTTTTTTTTTTTTTTAACATCAAGTCTAGGCTTGCACATTCAGATCAGTAATTTCTCCACAAAGAGATCTTTCCAAGATCACATATCCCTTTGCAGTTGTCTATCTTCATTTTTTTCTGCAGCAAAGGGTGGGTTGGGAACATCTAGTTCCCCGTAGTCATGATCCAGATGAGTAATTGGCAGCTGCTCTGAACATGTGTCCTCATGCATTTATGGATATTTATGATCTTCCTTAGCAGAGGGATGAATATGTTTTGTCTCTAAGGACCCTGCCGACTCTACTTTCCTTTTCACTTTCCTGTGGCTTTGCTCATCAAGTGGTTCATAGCTGCAAAGCTAGAGGTATCTCAATGTCATGTTGAAGAGATGTGCTGAAGCATCATTTCTCCTGGAGGAAAGAACAAGAGTCTGGGCAGACCAGGGCTCTGTTTGGCAGCTCTTACATCTCCGTGATTGTCACAAACTCTGCCTTGTGCTTGTGGTTGATTATACCATTATACCACAACAGCCCAGACATCTCCAGATCTCATTTCTTGAACAAATAAGAAAAAAGCTTTTATTTTGTGCTGGAGATTCCCAGGGAGGAAGTCCACAGACTTTAACCAGAAGATGGCACAATGTAACCGCTGTATGAATCTGGCTAGTCTGGTGGCCCATCAGCGCTTTCTCCTTAAATAAAAGAGCAAAGAGCTGCAAAGAGTAGAGATGAACTGCCAGACGTTTTTCAAGGGACATGTAGTGGTTCTCAGGTGATTGCTTCTGCCTTTCAGATCACTCATCTCTCTTTCCTGGGGTCTTGTGCTTCTGCAAATGTATCCAAGCCAGTGCATGCACTCACCTCTTCTCTCTCCCTCACATGTTTGTGTGCAGGCATGGGTGAGGATATTGCATATACATCCACAGGTCTGCATGATATCCAGAGAGTTACACCCACTTCCAGCAGGCTTGAATTTGGCAGACGTGCTGGACAGCCAGCAGTCCACCTGCTTAATTATCCCCTCAGCTCACAGCAAACCTCAAACCCTCCAACAGATGCATGTGAGACCCCAAGAACTAATGTATGAGGGACCCTGAGCTGTCATCGCAGGGATGTGGTCACGGTCCCCTCGTCTGTGTGGTGCACACCTGGGCTTGCTGGCAGTGCAGGGTCCCAGGTGCTCCTCGTGCTGCATTCCTCTGCTCTCCTTCCTCTGAGCTTTGGGGAATTTCTGCCCACATTTGCATGACTCCTGTGGATTCTCAGCTTAGCCGTGGCTTCTACGTCTGGTAACAAAACTGCTTGTGTTTTGTTTGTACTGAAAGAGCTGGCAAGGAGCTTCAGGAGGTAGAGAATTGCTCAAGAAGGGCAACCTTGTTGAAAAGTGAAGGAGTCTCAGGTATGTCCACCACTGTAGATAACTTCTTTGATCTAGAGGGATTTTATGGCTGGTATCACCCTGCCCTTGAGCAGACTGAAGTTCAAAGCTCCTTTTACAAATGGAGGTTTATAACAAAATATGGGAGTCAGTACGCAGAAAAGACACAGCAAAGAGCTGGAGTCCTCCCTCTATTCCCCGAGTAGCCTCAGCTGTCTGTAGTGCAAGTTACTTGGCAAGTTACTTAGGGTCAGTCTGTCGAGTAACAAGTGATAGAACAAGAGGAAATGGCCTCAGGTTGTACCAGAGGAGGTTTAGATTGGAGATTAAGAAAAAAACATCTCTGAAAGCATTGTTAAGCACTGTCAAAGGCTGCCCAGGGAGGTGGTTGAATCCTCATCCCTGGAGATATTTAAAAGCCACGTACCTGAGGTGCTGAGGGACATAGGTTAGTGATGGGCTTGGCAGTGTGAGGTGAGTGGTTGGACTTGGTGATCTCAAAGGTCTTTTCCAAATGTAAAGATTCTATGATTCTATGAAGTATGCAGCTTTATTGTGGCAAGCACACCTACCCCTATTGCACCTCTGACCAAATTCTTGGGCATATTGTGTTACTTAAACAGTCAGGACATGTAATGCCCTATGAGAGTCTTGTATGAACAGGCCCATAGGAGTGCTAAGTGTTGTGGTGTTGAGGATGGATTATTTTAAAGGCAGGGCCCAGTTAATGTAGTTGATGATAATGATATGACAGGCAGTAGCTTAATAATAGATTGTAGAGACGTAGCTGCACCGAGGTGAATAAGCAAGCAAAGGCCAGATACTCCTACAGCTTTCCTCACCTTTTAGTTCAGTACTGACATCAAAGTTGCACCACTGGGAATCACCAGAGATGAGTCCTAAATAAAGGTTTTATGTCTATCTCCATGGACAGAATTGATTCCTAAGGTTCCTTTGATTGCCACTGATATTCTCATTTAACTTTTTCACCCTACTCAAACAAAAACTCTTTATCTAGGAAGATACAAATCCAACAAAACTGTGGTGGCAAAGAAAGCTTAAAAAAAAATACCCCAAAATTGCTTGTTTTTTTCTTGTCTCTCTGAAATTTGCTCTTTGGTGTGCTTGATAATATTTGCATTCAATTATCCTCCTCTGAACAGAAATTGTTGGGACTAATTTAGGTTTCAGGGCACAAATCCAACTTTAGAAGACTATAATAACGTGGCAGCTCTTTGCCATGAATTACACGTTAAGTATCTTACAGTGGAACTGTAATTACATGCTCACTCCAAGCATTGACAAGTAAACAGGATTATAACAGTCTCTGGAACCAATGTTTGCATGAATTCTTCAAGAGAAAAGAGGACACATATGGGGTTTATTTTCTGGCTGAAAGCATATCTCTGTTATTTATTATTCACACACTACTGCTATACATCGTGAAACAGGGGCTGGGCAGCACTTACCAACTAAGAGGGAGATATAGATAAGAAAAGAAGAAATGAAAGTAAATGTTGGCATTTTCATTGTTTCCTTTATCTATGAAGGGGTGGGGGAAATAATCAGATATTGACAAAAACTGAGGTAGCTCTGGAATGCCTTGGGAGCACAGTAGAGATATGCCTGCACAGAGTCCAGATGCACTGAACCATGTGGGCCTTTCCACCATCCATGTGGGATGATCAATTCCTGCCTTAGCAGATCTGGAAAATTCTATGCAGAGCTTCTTACCTGGTTTTTTTTTTTCTTTTGCTCCCTAACAGTTCCAAGTCTCAGAGGACTTATCCACATGTGGGGTCTTGCTAATGACTTTTGACCTGGTCCTGGAAATGATGTAGTTTAGTTGTATGGAGTGAAGCAGTGGGATGCTGCAACTGATGGAGCTCAGATGGAAGTCTACATCACCAGGAGGGTTTAACAGCAAGGGATAAACCACATATCTGTTACTCACCCATAATTGAGACTTGGTGGCACTTATTTCTCCTTTTCTCTTTTGTCTTAATGCTAGGGTGAGGAAGGGAGCTTTCAGGGCTATCTTCAAGACAAACTGGGATGAGGAGATGAATTCCTGGCAAAACTGTGAAAAAGTGTCTGCAAAGCTTCCCTAAACATGATACTAACACAAGAGAGTTGGTGAGAACATGTCAGGACAATGGGAGGGGAAGAGGGAGGAGATGTTTGGAGCATCACATGCTCAGGTAGGTATTTGGATCAGGCACTAGAAATCAAAGCAACACGTGTCCCACAGTGTCCTTATGAGAGCTTCTGTCTCCAATGGGCTGAACAACAGCTCCAAGCTCAAATGCTCCTGAGCTTTAGAGAAATTTGGACTGGGGCTGTGGCTCCTCTCTGACAAGTATTTGTCATCCTTGGCCTATGTGCTTATGTTTGCTCTTTGTGCAAACTCTCCTTGTTAGGGGATGATGGTGTCAGCTACTTGCTCTACACCTACACCTCCTGCATCATTAAGAGACAGTTTCACACCATGTGTCCTGCACTGTGTGGTGGCATCCGGGGCTTCACACAGGCATTCTCACTTCCACATCCCAAGGCTGATGGTATGACTTGCTATAAATCAGAAGCCTGCATGCAATTAACATTTGAACAGGCAGCGCAAGGAAAAGGACTGGCATCTGGCTTATGCATGCTCTGTGCTGAAGCTTGGGTACGTCCTCGATGGCTGGGACTCTGAGGTCTCTCCTGCAGTACATATGTTGCAGGCAGACTTGTTCTTACATTGCTCTTTTTTTTTTTTTGAAATGGGAAATGTCCATAATGAAGCACTAAGGTTTATGAGGAAGGGCTGGAAGCCTGGGCTACAGAGCTGCAGCTGACTGGGGGAACTCAGCCAAGAGACTGAACTTGCCAGTGCATCTTGTTTCTCCATCAAATGGAAGTACTCACAGATCAGTGGAAAAGGAGGCTTAACTGACATTTAATTTATGAATGCTAGTAAAGTGATTAGAGATGCATGAATGAACAGACTAGTGTCTGTATATAGCAACCAAACAGCTTCTTACAGAAGCCTGAGAACTGATGGCAAGGGTTTGGGCTATACTGGTGTCCTGCTGCATCCAAAGATGCAGAAAACACAATAGTAACACTTGAGACATCACAACATTACACATGTGGTACTTCAGCTTGCAGTTCTCTGTGTTTCCTCTTCTCTCTAGCAGTTTATAAGGAATAAGGAGTCCTTGATTCAGCTCCAGAACAAGGATTTGTTGATTCAGCTGCTTTTTGCACACCTGAAATTGTTTTGAGAGCGGTCTGATTGGGAAAACAGATCTAAACTTGTGATGTTTGTTTATTACTAGAAACATTTGAGCCATGTCTGCATTCAAGTTTGTGTTTAAAGCAATTTTGTATCTAGTATTGTCAGGGTCATTGTCCAACTTATCCAGGTACATGGCTGACCTGATGCATAGGACTCCAGTGATCCCAGTTATAAAACCAGTCTGATACTCAGCTCTGCCCTGGATGGTTTCCTACAAAGCCACACCTACAAGTTCTTTTCCAGAGCAGCCACCATGTGCCTTCCTGTGTAGGGCAATGAGACCTTTGTTTTCAATTAAATTCCCAGTATCACTGTGGAGTGATACCAAAAGGGCCTCAAAGTGATGGGAACAACACAGCACCTGCTTCAAGAACCTGCACTCTCTTGCAGGATTGTACCAGTGATTTACATTCTTATTCTGCTTCCTGAAGGAAGCAAAGCCAGAAGAAGCAAACCTGCCAAGAGTTGAATCTGGGAAGGTATCAGTTTCTTTAGGTGTCAACATCAGATGGATTAAAAGAAGCAAGGTCAATTTACACGTTCTCATCCCCAGGTGAGGAGGATCAAGAGAAAAAGCTCAAAAGCCCTTAATAGATGGCATTGAAAAGCTGTGTAGCTGAGGTGCTGAGGAGTGTGGGTTAGTGATGGGCTGGGCAGTGTGAGGTTAGTGGTTGGACTCGATCTTAAAGGGCTTTTCCAACCAAAATGATTCTACAGAAGAGTGACTTTAGGATTGCATACCTCTGAGGAGGCTGTAAGGCTAGGAAGGAACCCTTAGCTGGTGAAAGCAGAATGCTCTGATGGACTGTTGCCATTCACTAACATCCACTTGCCAGGTATACTGGGATTCACAGAGCTTCATGTCCCAGCAGAGCATACGAACCAATGTGGATCTCCCCACCTGGCCTCACGGTTAGTGATTTGTAAATGCTGATCTGCAGTTTCATTTCTTTTTTTTTTTTTTTTTTTTTTTTTTCTTTCTCTTGAAGCTTTTCTGAAATGGAGCTTTGGTGAAGCTTTCATGCAGATGACTTTGTAACCCAAGTCACTCACCTTGGGGCTGGATCACATGACAGATTCAGACTTACTCCATTTTGTTTGAACATATGGCTGAGTCTATGCCCTTTGGATTATTGAGTTTGATCATCCTCTGCCTGGCCTTGATGTGAATTATTTTTTTCCCCACAATGCCTGCCCTGGATTTCCTCATCTAAGGTTTGGGATGTGGCATTCCTTGAACAATTCTTTTGTACCATGTAAGTTTGCAACATGTATAATTCCTTCTCTCCATTTGTTTACTTCAAGTGCTATGCTCAGGTAGGGGTGCTTGTGTCTGTAATCTGAATATCAGAGTTAATGGTCACATAAAGACCCCAAAGTGTTCAAAAGTTCTTATCCTTTTCATGTTAGCAAGTGATTTCTGAAGAAGACATTTGGGGTCTGGTCAGAAAAATGACTATATAAAGTTGCATATGTTTTTTTTTGTTTCTGCACTTGTATGTATGTTTTCAACTGAAATGATGATCCCTATTCCCTTGTTACCAGAGAAGAGGTAATACAGCTGTAAAGCTGAGCCGACACGTAACAAGATGTTATGTGTTATCGAAATTCTTCATTAAAGCTCTGACACTAAAGTCACTGTAGAAATGGGGAAGAGAACTTCAGTTTTTGCTCCAAGATTCACTGTCCCATTTTCCCAGGGGAAGGATTCTCACACCTTGCAAGGGCAGAGAATTTCCTCTGCAGCTGATGGGAAACAAATGTCCCTGAGTTGTTCACAATGAACTTTTTCTGATGCCACTGCCTGAAAATGAGGATGTCAGCTCTGAGAAGTGACTCCGTATATGTTTGACTCCACTTGGAAATGTACTGCTCGTATATTCAGGTGAGAAATGATGTTAAAGTCTTTTCCCCTCCTCTCTGCAGACCATCCCAGGGATAGAGGAATGGAGATAGACTAGGATCCACTTTGGATTATTCAGGTAAGAACACAACTGGAATCAGACCATGGCTTGCAAAAAAACCCAAACCTTTCTCACTTGTTTAAGTCCCAGAGAGGCAAGTACTCCATTTCTCTTGCAGGGCTCCTGAGGGATGCTAAATACTGGTTGAGCAGGGCAGGAATGCAGTAAGCTTTGTACCATCTGCTTCTCAACTTCTTGCTAGGGATAGAACAGGCTGTGGAGGAAGACAGATCGATAGACTTCAGTGCTGACCTGATTTATGCCATCAGATAACCATTCCCAGAGTGGGAATCTGCATGCTGAGGCTTCCACGGAGCATCAAATCCTCCCAGCCCTCTCCTGCCCCAGGAAATGCTGCTGCTGGCCTGGACAGGAGCTGCTGGTTACTCTTGTAGGATTCCCTCTGCTAGGAAAATCCCATTACTGCCTTCAAACGTGCTCTTGACTTCACTGAAGTAGCATAAAAGGAAAAGGTGAGGTGAAGCTGAGGACTTGACCCATCAGTCCAGGTTGAACTGCAAGGCTGACAGTGAGGAAAAAAATAACATTTCTGCTGCTAAAAAGACTTGGTCTGGAATTAGTGAGGAATTACCCAGAGCTAACCTTGCTTCCTCTACACTCCTCTTAGAAAACCTTTACAGATCACTCACAAATTGAGTTTCTTCCCCAGCATGAGCCTGCCTCACTTTTTCCCCCCTACTTTTCTGTTTCTCTGGTACTGTTTCTTGTGTGGATTTGAAGACACCCTCAGAACACCCTCTGCTCCCCTTTGGATTTTGTTGCATTCTCTTTCTTGCAGAAACAAAGATCTGTGTTAGGATTTTAGCAAGGGCAGTATTTTCTCTTTGATTTAGCACGGCCAGGAGTTATTCCATTATACCCAGACTTGTCTATTTACTCTTTAAAGCATATTCCTTTTATTTACTCCTCTAGAGCTGCCTGTTTAATCCAAATCTCTTTTCCACTGAATTACACTAGCACAATAACACAGGCCAAACAGGTTCAGCGTGGGTCATGGGTGGCAGAGGAAGGGGCTATATTCTTGTCAGATAAGAACTCTAATATTAAAATAAAGATAGTCTTTATGGATACTGGTGAGATTTATAGCAAAAAAAAAGAGTTGCTATCCCTAGCTGGTGTTTGCAATGGCTTTGCTGCACCTACCCTTGCAAAAACTAAGAAAATGACCTGAAAATGAGGGTGGGGTCCAGTTTGTTTTTGCAATAAGCCAGAGATTTGACAAAAATGCTGGTAAATGGGTAGTGCTTGGTCAGCTGAACCAAGCTGGACCTCTGAGAGAAAGGAGACAGGTCCTCAATTCACACTAAATCTCCACACCAAAACCTTGGTATAGCATCCACGTGTTTAACCTCACAGTCATGTAAAAGTTAAATAAAAGCCCCTCAGTGAGCCCCCCTGGGACTCAGAGGCAGTGCTGTGGTGGGGGCTGCACCTTGGATCACCAGCATCTTTCTTCTCTCTGGCCTTGGATTTAAGAACCCTGTGACAGCTGAAGCCACTCTTTTATGTATTTATGGCCCTTTTTTTTTTCTCTTTGACAGTTACATCTGCCTTGTTTTGCAATGTCTTTACATTCTTCGTTATTCTTTTTGAGTAGAAGATTTTTTTCTGTTCATTATTAACACTGTCTCTTAATTGCTCTCTTAAGTAAACAGACACCTACACTTTACAGAAATATGGGAAGATAAGTTCTCTGGCCCATGGAGGTGAAGTTTTTACTTATTTCTATGATACCAAACTTTCTCTGCAGCCATTTTTCTAACAAGATACTTTGTCACCTTGTAACTCCCCAGTATATACCTGCTGCTCACCAGGGCACCAGACAGCCCTACTCTGCTCCTGTCCTTTTGGAAACCTGGAGCTGTGAGTTTAATAAAGGCTGGGTTAAGTAAGCAACAGATTTATCTTCGTCTAAAGATAAAAGTGTTTGGCAGTAAACGTTGGCAGCTCCTTGCATATTTCCAGGGCTCCTTAGCCTGCGCTCTGCTCTTCCCTTGATGTGGGGATGGCTGTGGGGGTGGCTCCCCAACCAAAGGGGCTGTCTCCAAGCTCCCTAATCTGAGCAGACTCTGTGTGGTTAATACTTAACCCTGCCTGTGTCTGGGGAGGGTGGGATAGAGGCTCTGCCACGTAGTATTTGGTGTGTCACGTCCTGGTGGATTTTGCAGCCGTTTTCCTTGGGCTGTGGGCAAGCGGGCAGAGCTTCTCAAGTCCATCAAGATTTGTCCTTGTGGTGTGAAAGTCCTCCCCCCTAACCTTGCCCTGTGCTCACAGCTGCCTTACCAGTGCTGTAGGATGATGTCATGGGCATGGCACCAGAACAAGGAGGGTCTGGTGAATGTTTGAGCAGCTTAAGGTCCCAGAGGTCTCCCCTGGGCTCCAGAGAAGCCTCTCTGGAGACGCTTCACTTGTTGCAGCCCCCATGCCCTATGTCCATAGGAATCCATCTCTGGAGGCAGTCAGTTTCCTTGAGCAGCTCATCCCCTGGCATGAGTATTGCCAAGACTGAGCTGTCAGTGTTGCAGTTGTATGGGCTGAGAGTCATCCACAAGCCAGCACTCTTCCTGTGGCATTTGCTTCAGAAAAAACACATCTCCAAGAGGCATGTCCTGCAGGGAAAGCATTGAGGAGGTGGATGTGCTTTCCCTGCAAACCCTATTGCTGTACTAGAGCAGCCTGTCATGCTTGGATCTGTGCTTACGGAGAATCAGGCAGAGTTTCCAGAAAATCCTGGGGAAAATGAAGCTTGTGCCAATCAGGCAGGATGGAGCAAGAGGCTGCTCAACACCCAGCACTCCTCCACAAAGGCACAGCCTGGTGCTGAGCTCCCTCTACCACACTTGGGAGACACTCACTGATATCTGACCCCAACTGGCTGCTTGCTGGGGAGAGGGCAGCAAGTCCTCCCACCCCATCTCTCAGCAAACATCCCATTCCAGCCCCTCCTATTATTTGTATTTGCATACAGATAAAGACAAAGAAGAGACATTTCCTACGAGTATTGTTTCCGTATGGTTTTATGCATGAGAGTAAACAAGGCATAGCTATTGACTATAGAGTTAACATTTTTGGTGGTGTTCCCATCCAGAAAATGCAGCTGCATTATATTCCTGATAAAGTGGAACTAATGTTCGGCTTCAGCAAGAATGTTAATAAATGAAAGACATTTCAAACAACACCGATTGAGGCAAAGTGTCGTTCCCTCCCACCTCTCCCTAAAAGGCCTTTCTTTTTTAATTTGCAGAGTTGCAAAAAAAAATCTGGGAATCAGGAATTTCTGCTCCTGGTTACACGTGTATGAATCTGAAAGGGCTTTATTGGTGTCAGTGGATCTGTCTCGACCAGCACCTCAGTCCCTGAGAGCAGAGGCTGGGCCTGTTGCTTGCACCCTGTTTGATTACAGGTTCTTCCTTCAGATGCTTTGATTTCTCTTCATTACAGAGACCCAGCCAGGAAGGGGGAGGTTTTGCTGCTACCACCTAAACTTAGCCAGTGCTCCTGACATGATGCATGTGGCTATTGCTTAATATCCTATTGCTGACAATTAAAACACAAACATACAGTCATATTTTTGGATGAAACTGTACAAACATTTCAAAACAGTTTATGCATGCAGATTTGTATGTTATCAGAGAGCACCACACATGCACATGGAATTTATGGAAAATGCTGGGAGATTTGAAAGGAAATAGTTTGGGAAGTTGTCTTATTTTTTTGAACATAAATCCCCAAACAGTTTCCCTTAACATTCCTCACATCTGTGCAGCAATTAGTACTGGACATTTGTGTTTTTCACTCTCTCTGCTGATCTTGGGATATTTTTGTTTTGCTTTGTTTTGTTATTATTTTTCACATCTCTCCTTTCATGTTTGCTACATCTGTTTGTTAAACCTGACATCAATGTGTACAGACAAAATTCCTTACACAGGGTAATGATGTGAGGGAGCAGTGAGAGGAGATTTAGGCCTTCAAAAACTGTGGTCACCTCTCCAAATGAAGTATTTAAATTTGGGGATGGCAGATTCAGAGCCTTGAGCTCAGACTACCTGAACTGAATAGTTGCTGCACAGACGAGTCTGTTGGCTTGACCAGGTTTGTTGGTTTTTTTTTTGCCTCACTTACAACCATTGCAATGGCTCCAGTGGGATTATTCTTGCACTAGCCAGATGCAAAAGGAAAGCAAAATCAAATCCTTCATACATCAGTGTCAGACTGACTCCAAGAAACCAGTGGTGAGTGATATAAAGGATAAGGGGCCTGAGGAAGGATGTGTTTATGGAGAACATTTGGAAACTTTAACTACTTGTAGTTTGAGCAAATACCTAGTAAAGGAACTGCCTGAAAATATTTAAGAATGGGAAAAAAAAAAGCACAGAACATAAGCAAACCGCTTGAGGTGATGTGAAGCAATGTGAGGAAGAAGAATGAGACACAACTACTGAAAGCAGAAGCATAGCTCTTTTAAACAAGTGGCAATCTGGTCTGCCATAAGCTTTTTACAGCATATTCCTCTCCCAAATATCTGAGTACTTTCCAGCAGCGTGGAAATGGTGTGCTGAGTGTCAAATGTGGTTTACTCCTGCTGTAGCAGTTGTGATTGTGTCGTCGTTGGGTGCAAGGAAAGCACATTTTCTTGGGAGAGGTAATATTTTTTCACTCTACTGAGAGAAATCAGACAAAAAGCAGATGAGGTCTGGAACTTTGTGTCCAAAACCTTCACTGTGTTCTTCCATCTGTTTTGCTTGCTCTGAAACTCTTCCTTGTGAATACCTTTCCTGTAAGGAAGAAGAATTTTGCATGTATTGTAGTCTCTTATTAGACTAGGACCTTCTTAAACACACTTTTGGACCAGGTAAGGCTGTTTGAAACTGTCACCCAGGGAAATACTGATCTGTACTTCCCTGAGATGCTCTGGCTGTCCTGTCCAAGTGAGCTTTGCTTTTAAGAGGAAAGTTCAACTTAGCCTAGAGATAGAAGTCACTCTCTGCTATAATCCATCTTGGAGACCTGAACTAAGCTACTGAGGAGTGTACTCTAGCCACCATGACTTTGAACTTCCTTTGGCAGCCTCTGGGAAGACAGTGTGGGGTACTTGTGCTGCCGATGTGATGCATCCTGCCAGGCTGGACTGGCCTGGCTGGTGTTCCCCAGAGCGCTGCCCATGTTCTAATCGAGGCTGTCACGTTTTCCTGGTGCCAGGGAGCAGTGACACGACACGCCTAACCTGGCCAAGGGAGATAGGGTCTCCCAGCCAAGAGGGGATGGTGGAAAGCATTTCCTGCAGATGCCGTCATGTGCAAATTTAGCAGCAATGAGAAATCCAAGCACATTCTCCAGGCACAGCAAGACTGGGCAGCATGTGTGACCAGTCCTTGAGGGGAAAAGCTGGGAACCCTCTCCTAGCGGTACTTCAGACCAAGGCAGAGACCACAAGGTAGTGGGTTGATCATCTGTGCCTGCCAAAAGCCTCAGCAGCCTGATGCAAGGGCCATGGACACTGGCACCTTCCAAGTATCCCACACAGAACCAAAGTTGGGGTTAACAGGTCATTTAATCCCACGTTACCATCTTTTCTTCTCTGCCTGACAATGATGTTCATACTTCATATATAAAACTTGCCTTATGTGTGTGATGCACCATTTGTTTTTTTGCAATACAGCTTAGACCAAAGCATAGTCTCAGGGAATAAGTGTATATGAGGGGAGAAGAAAAGTCACCTTTTAATTAAGGAAAAAAATTACAGATTTCAGGACCATATAACCTCCAGGACTATATCCCCTTTCCATCTGCCTACAACCCCCCTGTGAATACTACCCAGGTTTTAGATAGGTTTTTGTTACCACAGATAGGGGAGGTGGTGAGTCAGCTCTCATAAAAACATTGTTTTCTGTGGAAAACACAGTTTCGACCTGAACCACAGACCCAAACAGATCAGCACAGTGGCTTTGGTGGTGTGCAAACAGAAAGGTGGGTGTTGTGCTCCTTATCTGCCTGGTTGGGACCTTTTCTGTACTGTCTTTGTCGCATGCCAAGTGTTTCTATGAGAATGGATCTACCTACGGAAATCTGTCCCACAAATCACGTTAACTTACCTTTCCCTGTGTCCACAGGGATTCCCTCAGCCAGGCATCCCAGATGGATGCTCAGGCTGACCCCACGCGTCTGCTCCTCCCAGTAACCCGAGGAGGGCTGCACAAATGGGTGGAGGGAATGTGCCTAATCCTGGCCGTGCCCTTCCATCACCTTCACGTGCTCCGTCAGCTGCGCCCGGTCTCGCACAACCCTCCGCCCTGGTGGCATGTCCCTGTGGACCCGTGCCATGGGGCCTCGTGTTCCTGCAAAGCACTGTTGCCAACCCAAGTGCTTAGATGGCCCGAGCCCCCCTCTCCTGGGTTGCTGGATGTGATGGGGAAAGTCATCTGTGTGGCTATCACCTGCACTCTGAAAAAAAAAAATCATTGAAGCAGGTTAGGAATTACAGCCCAGAGATGCTATGTCTCCCAAATTGTCTATAGAGGAAAAGAAGAGGCAGAGCAATCAAGACAGATGGGAGAAAATGGGGAAAACCAGAGTTCTGTGGTGATGAAGGTGAGCAGCTCCTAGGGGAAAAGAGGTAAGAAAGCTGGAAAATGTCCAAGTTGTGGTTTCAGAGACATGAAGAAAGTCGTTCTGGGGATGGAGGTTCACTAGACCATCACAGCTCTGCACAATCTGAAAAACCACGGTCTGGAAACAGGGCTTTGAGGACAAGGGGGAATACAAATGAACTGTTAGGCTGCTTCTTGGGCTGTGCAGAATCATGTTGCTTAGTATTCAGTTTTGTTTGTCAGCTCCAGAAAGCTGTTTTCCCACAGTCTTGTGTCAGGACTGTGAGGTGCACAAGCAAACTGGGGTTGTTGACTTTCAGACTACTCAATCATCCTGCAAGTTACAGCCAGCCCAGAAAAAAAACCACAGCTCTGCATGTTTCCTTATTTAGGTAGAAGTGTTGGGAAAAGAGCATGAGATTTTGTTTCTGATAAACTGGGAGCCATTTCAGGAATATTAATTGTTTTTGCTGTATCAATGTTGTTCATTTATTCCTCCACTGCGGTATGGGGAATAAGATGGATGAAGTCTACAGCATGTTTTCAAAATGTCTTTCCATCACTCCCAAGTCCATGTAAAAAAAATAGTAGTAGTGCTGAGATTTTTGGAGTCATTTTCTGGTTGTTTTAGCCTGGAGTATGGAAATTGTGGGCTCTGTTTCCATCCCCACATAATCCATTTACAATATCACTTGGAGTCAGACTCTTAAAAAGCTTCTTGATGTCTAAAGACAGAGGCTTAAGGGGAGTCTGAAGGTGTTTAGGCACCTGGATGCTTTTGAAAATCTTGTGCACCACCTCTATAATTCTCCATCTCCCAGAACTTCCCACTGGTGAAAAGCTGCAGGAGGGATTTTGCTCCTTTATAGGTGTATTGAGAGAAGAAATGCTCATGGTCTGGGAGAGGCTGGAGCCTACAAAGGCACATGTAGGAATTTTCAATTAGGAAGCCAGGAGGGAAGGACTAAATCCATCAGAGGATTTTTATCCGCTACTTCCAACCTGAATTGAATGCTTGACACTGGGCTTGAACATAGCCTGGATTGGAAGAAGGTCACTTCTAGACCAGAACTGATTCAGGCCCAGACAGAGTTCACTTGAGTATCTAGACAGTCTATGATGAGAAAACCACAGTGTATTTAGGAATTAAATCTCAGCCCCAGTGCATGACCTAGAAAAATGAGGCAATGAGTAGGAAACACACCTATGACAAGCTGGCATCCCATATCTGGGCCGGAACTGAAGCTGCTTTGGAATTCAGTCCACGTGAGAATAGAAGATCACGTAAATAATTTTGGTGTTGGATCACCTGGATCGTGATGCCCTTGGGACAAAGACCTTGACCTCTTTGCTCTGAAAAGCAAATGGATGGGAAACATTACAAAGATGTGTTTTACACTTCCCTGGAGATGTAGCGTGTGGCTGAGCTCTCATTCTGGTGATTTTATCAGAATCCATGGCATGAATATGACCATGTAGGTCAAGTCCTGAAGGTGTGCCTCAGTCAACACTGCCTTTGAAGCCCATGAGGCTGAAGTTATTGCCTAGTGGAGGAGTAGTCCATCTGAGATTTCTCAGATGAATGAACTTTAATAACAAAATTGATGATATAAATATGTAAAATAAAAAAGAGTATAGTCAGCCACTTTGTTTCTGGTTCAGGGGGCTTATATGTTTAGTCTTGAATGTTTTTAACTATGTTTTTATACATAAGGTTTCATGCTGCCAGGAACCACTGAGTAAAAATATTCAGTAGTAATAATAATAGAGTGTGTGATTACATAATCCTAGCAAAACAGATAAGATGGAGGTTCAAACTACTTCTTGGCTTGAGTTTAGGGGTTCTCTTGGTGCTTATCCTCTTGAGTTAGTATTTAGACAGCATCATTTTCAAGGAAGCCTTCATGCTGGAGCATATCAAATAAGATATCTAATGAACAATAATATCAACAGTAACAGTGTTTTTCTCAAGATATAAAAGTATAGATAGGGAGGCAGCTTTTCTTCTTGTCATTTGTTTAGTCTGTTTGGTGAGCTCTGCCAGGTGGGTTCTCATTCTGTGTGGGGAATGGTTTGCTGTAAGAGCAGATGCATCATCTGGGTCCTGTTTGCAAGTAAATAATAAATAAATGTAACAGTTAATCTAAGGAACAGCCATCTCCATAGTTTATTTTCTCGACAGTTTAGTTTAGTTCAGTCCAGTCTCTTTCTGGCACGATTTGTATCCAAGCTGAGAGATCAAACCCGTGTACCCGAGCCCAGTTTCTCCTGTGCAGCACCCACGGTGGGTTTCCACAGACAGGGCTCTCTCTTTGCCGTGGGAAGAAAGGTGGTTTGGTAGAGACGGCTTATGACGGTATGGCGGGGAGGGGGCTGGAGACAGCCACGGCCGCTTGGCTCTCGGGGGCTACGTGGGCTCCAGAGGTTGCGGGGAAGGGGAGGAAACGGAGGGATGCTCTTGGGCTCTGTGGGCCGGCACCGCTGCCCCGGAGGACTGTAAGGCACCAAAAAGGTGGCGGGGGTACTGCTCTGGGACAGAGCAAGGCACTGAGCTGGCACCGCTGCCTCAGAAGGCTGTGAGGCGCCGGAGGGATGGCGGGCGGGGGGGATGCTCTGGGGCACAGCAGCGCACTGGTCTGGCAGGGGAGGGGGGGAGCTGCGGGGCACGGGAGAAGAGGCGAGAGAGTCCGGGCTACCCCGTCATGGGGAGCCAAGGTAGCGGAGGGGCCGCAGGGTGAGACCCGCCGNCCTTCCCCAGCCCCTTTCCCCTCCTCCCCTCACTCCTTAAACGGGATTCCGGCTGGGCGAACTGCGGGACGGCATCACCGGGCATCCCGCGGCTGCAGAGCCCCGGCTGGGTCTGTCAGGTCCCCGCTGTCCCTCCCCGCACACACACCCGGAAAGCAGGAAAAAANCAGTCCAGTCTCTTTCTGGCACGATTTGTATCCAAGCTGAGAGATCAAACCCGTGTACCCGAGCCCAGTTTCTCCTGTGCAGCACCCACGGTGGGTTTCCACAGACAGGGCTCTCTCTTTGCCGTGGGAAGAAAGGTGGTTTGGTAGAGACGGCTTATGACGGTATGGCGGGGAGGGGGCTGGAGACAGCCACGGCCGCTTGGCTCTCGGGGGCTACGTGGGCTCCAGAGGTTGCGGGGAAGGGGAGGAAACGGAGGGATGCTCTTGGGCTCTGTGGGCCGGCACCGCTGCCCCGGAGGACTGTAAGGCACCAAAAAGGTGGCGGGGGTACTGCTCTGGGACAGAGCAAGGCACTGAGCTGGCACCGCTGCCTCAGAAGGCTGTGAAGCGCCGGAGGGATGGCGGGCGGGGGGGATGCTCTGGGGCACAGCAGCGCACTGGTCTGGCAGGGGAGGGGGGGAGCTGCGGGGCACGGGAGAAGTGGCGAGAGAGTCCGGGCTACCCCGCCATGGGGAGCCAAGGTAGCGGAGGGGCCGCAGGGTGAGACCCGCCGCTCCGAGGCGCAGCCGGAGCTCGGCGGGCAGCCGGCCGTGCCCTCCGCCGCTCCCGCAAAGGGTTAAGGGGAGCGGCGGCGCGGAGCGGGCCGGCGGGGAGGGCGGGAGCTCCCGGGGATTGGTGCGAAGTTTGGAGCGGGGCGGCACCGCACCGCCCTCCTCGGCGGCTCTGCCCCCACAGCCACANAAAAAAAAAAAACCCATTTACAAGGTTTCCCTGGGATTCCTTAGCTCCTTGCCTGTGGCTTCCCTAGTGGAAAAAGTCGTCCTTGGAACGAATCGGGGGTGTGTGGGGAGTTTGGTATAAAGCCGGTGGCGGAGAGTCGCTCGGTGGGGAGGGCCCCTGAGGCAGCGGACAGCCCCCACCCGCCCCGGGACGGGGTGGGGGGATGAGGTAGAGGCCGGCGGCGAAGCGCCCGGCCGGGCGCCGTGGCCGCGGAGGGCATGAGGCGGCGAGCGGCGGGGATGGGCGCCAGCGCACGGTGCTAGAGCCCCGGCGGCAGCCAAGGTAAGTCTCCTCCTCGTCCGTTCCTCCTCCCCCTCCCGCGCCACAACCCCCTGCCTGGGTCAGCGCTGGGTTGGGGAGACACTAACACTCAAGCTGGGAGGCGCCGGGGTTGTCCCGAAACGCAGTGCAGCACCAGGTGGCATCGCGCCTGGTGTTCCCACTTCTCTCTCTTCTTTCCCCTCACCCTCAACCTTCTTTTCCCGACCCCAATTCCCGGCTGCGAATATCCCGTTACCGGCCGCCGCGGGGCTGAGCCGCGCTGAGCCTCCGGGTCCTGCCCCGGGGGAGCCCCCGCCGCTGCCCGGCCCCGCCGGCCGCCCACCGCCCGCCCTCTCTCTCCCTCCCTCCCTCCCTCCCTCCCTCTCTCTCGCCTTACCAGCTCCCCGCTGCAAATTGTGAAACTTAATGGCAAAGCGTCCGTATTTGCTTTGCTGGATGCTGTACACGGGTTGTTGTGTGTCCTGGGGGCACGGAGTGTTTAAAGCGGGGAGTTTACAAGGGTGAGGAATTCAGACAGTGTTTGGAGAGTGAGAGTTTTAGGAGGAGAACAGGGTGTAATTAACGTAAACCCGATCTACCCCGGCTTTGCGTATCACGGCGAAGGCACCTTCAAGAATCTGGCTAATGAAGTGCGGTTTTGCTTTGGGACGCACCTCTGGAGCACAGGGAAACAAGTAGGGCTCGGGGGAAAGGAAAAATCCGTGCTTTTCAGAGAAGCTGCGGAGCGGAGGAAGGCGCGTACCCAGAGCCTGTCTGAGGGGCACTGAAGCAGCAACACAAAGTTTTCTGGGCTGCTGATGGGAGAGGTAACATTCTTCCTCCTCCCCCTTCCCCAAGTCCCTCCACAAATTGTTAACCTGAAATCTTGTTTTATGGCCACTCGCTAGTGTTTTGTTTGCCTTCCAGACTGGTTTTTGTACAGGATACCAAAGAATTACGCATTAACTGTAAACTTAGAGGAACTTACTGGCCTCAGTGGGTTCTTGATTTATATCAGGCTAAAAGCAGAGAGAAGGGCAAAGTTTTACTTGCTGAGCGCCAAGGAATGAATTACAAGTACGTTGCTCTTTCATGTGCTGTTTCTCCTCTTAAGTCTTCACGAGAGGTTTTAAAACCCTGCAAAGTTGTGCTGTGTTTGGGATGGTGGGTTTTTTTTCTTCCTCTCCCAGTAATTCTTTTGCTCTCCTTTTTTTTTCCTGCCGCCAGGTCTGAGTGGACGATAGCCTATACGATACGGAGGGATCTAGTTTTCAAAATGGAATTGCAGCTCGCGCTCCTTTTGGCAGGGATAATCGCCTTCTCGGACTCGGCGAGAGGTAAGGGAGCCCGGCTCCGTGACTCGCCTCCTTCCCGGCGGAGCCCGGAGCCGCAAACACCCGCGCTGCTTTCTCAGGGGATCCCTCGCCCCCGAGGGACTCATCCCTTGCACGGTGCTTATCTGCAGAGGGGCACGGGCTCGTCCCCACGCGTACTGCCTGCTCACCTGAGTGTTTAGGGGTTATATGGGTTGGGATGGAGTGTGACCGCTCTGTCTTTACCGAGGGCTCTTGGGTGCAGGTGAACTTCCAGGGGATTTTCTGGTGCATATGTAAAAAAAAAAAAAAATAAAAAAAGCCTCACACAGACAATTTTAAAGAAAAGCAACCGCATTCCTCTGTGGATCAGAAATGCCTCTCCCCTCCTGTAATCCCTCCAGCCTCTGCCCTGTATATTCCCACTAGCAAATTAAACAAACACATCCATTAACTTGCTCAGTGACAGACGAATGACAGTTCCCAACAGCGAGAGTGTATTTTAATGCTGGGGCTCCAGCAGTTGATCAGATTTCAATAAACAGGTTATCCTACCAGAGGCAAATTGAAATACGTTGACCTGGGACTGATGAGGGGGTGGACAAAAAGAAGTTTCTTTATGGGAAGGTGCTTTAAGCAAAGCTCAGGGGTCAGAGTGGAAGGAGCAGTGGCTTTTCCTCCGATCTCTGTGTCATACCTTGGAGGGTGCTGTCCTTGGAAAGCCTGAATGAGAAACCATGCTTTCAGCTCCCTCGGCTCTGGTCACAAAGGAGGGGCTGCATTGTTCCAGGAGAATGGGAGTATGGCTTTAGGATGCAGATTGCTCCAGCTGCAATTCCCAACAGTATCAGAGTTGCATGAATTGTTGAAAGACCTTTAAATCACCCAGCGCTGTGGAGCTGTGAATTAAAAGGTTTAAACTTGCCCTTTTGCTTGGGCCATAACTTGCCAAAAATAAACCTTGGGGGTGAGGGGTGGGAAAGGAGAGGGGGAGAGTTACTCTAAAAGCCCAAGGTTTGGTTAGTGTTTTGATTTTTCTTTTCCCCCTCGCTTCTTGGCATTGGCTCCCAAGCAAATATTTTATGGAGGCAAAAGCACTATAAACTGATTCGGCTGGAAGGTGAATGAAAAAGAAAACAGTATATAGACTGTAAGTCCTGCAAGCCTGAATTCCAGGCGAAGTTTACAATGGAGACTCAGTCTAAGTTGTAGGTAATGGGCAGCAGTGTATGGATTCGGATGACCTCATGGATGTATATTATTGCAATGGACCTGAGGAGTTGGTGGAGTTCCGGAAAAGATCTGAAGTGGGCAGAAGAAGACAAAAAGATTTTTTGTCTCTGTTGTGAGCTGAGCATCGTCTACTTTACTGGCTGACCTTGTTTAAATTTGGTTTGCACTTGTCTTCCTTGGACTCTTTTATTGCCCCTGGAAAATGAAGTGCTGAGAGCTGTTGTTGTGTGGAGAAGTGACAGAAAATAAACAGCGGCAATTTCAAGACGTGATCATTCTTCCTATGGAAAGGTTCTTTTAAGTATAACATTGGTAGGATCAGATTGGTAATTGGGTAATTTGAACTCTTTTCAGAGCTGGAAAAATCCGTTCTGCACGTGGCTGGAGAGACGGTCCTTGTTATTTAAAAAGAGGTAGAAATAGAGCTAGAGTTAAATCCTTGGAGAAGGTCACAGAATTAAAGATTGGAAGGGACCTTTGAAAGATCATCATTTATTCATGCACTGATACGAAGACAGGGAGAATGAAGAATAAAAACATGCCATTGTTATCCAAAAACAGACAAACCCCTAACATTTAAATCCTGTTTTGCACCTCTTGAGACTGAGAGTATTCCTCATATTGGAGGACATAGATGAAAGATCAAACTTGTGAGTGAGCAGGGCCGATACACTCTCCAGAACATTGCAACCTTTTTTTTTTGATGCTGTTGAATATCCCCAATTATTAGGTGTTTGCATTGGGATAACTTCAGATTCTTGGAAAAATATGCCTGGTTGTTAACGTGCCCACAGATTTTTTCCTAATGTATCATACGGTGGGTTCAGCCGCTGCAGATGTATAAACGTTACCTGTTTCGGGTTTTATAGACAGCCTGTTGGCCAAATCTCAGCCTGAGGTCGCCAGGCTTTACTCCAGAGGAAGAAGGGCTCTTTGTTTTGACCAAACACTATTTAATATCTGTATCCCGATTGCAAATTAGACGTGTGTGGCCCAAAAAGTGCCAATGCCTCCTCATATGAGCCGTCAGAAGTTAAATAGGTGCTCACTGGCTGGTAATCAAGGGAGGAAGGTGGCTGATGAGGCTCTCCCTGAAAGTGCTGGTCCTTCTCTTTTACTTGTATTAGGCAAAACTAACTTGTGCTGGAATGGGGGTGCTAATTTGGAGTTGACTGATTGTGTGCCAGTCTTCTGGGAAGGGCTGTGCTGTAGTGCATTTGCACAGGAGGGCAGAGTTAAGTTGCCCACGCGCTCCAGCTTTGATATTTCCTGACAGTTGAGTGCTCAGCTGCAATCTTGCCTTAAATGTTACGTTGTATTATTTTTACATCTTCATCCAAGTGATACCTTTTAAGGCCAAGTGCCCCACAGGGATGAGTGGCTGGGGTAACGTGGCAACTTTCCCCTGCCACACACCCAACAAATGTGGATGTTTTTCCAGTGTCAGGGCTGTGCCTACTGGCTCCATCTCTTCTGTGACCCAATGTTTCCCACTCTGATGTACTGCAAATAAAGGTGATATCTTAGCAAACCAAGATAAACTCTTGAGGAGGCAATACGTTCAAAGTATCCTTGTGAAGCAGAGAGCAGATCTGATTTTAGAGGTCCAGATGCAGAACTTTCTGTGTTTGGAGGGATGAAGGATGAGGTAGCACTGGCTAAGTTCAAACCAATGCTTTCAGGGCTGAAGTTTAAAAACTTTGTCACAGGGCTTGTCTACACCTGCAAATTTTCTGGAATAACCTTTCCAAAAAACTTAATCTGGAATAATTCCCTCATCAACCAATCTTATTCCAGGGTAAGGATCTCCAGGAGGGAGCCTGTACCAAAAAATTCTTGCTTGGGAGCTATTTTAGTAAATAATCAAGCACTTTATTTCCCTTCTGGACCAAGATAAGAACTTTTGCATGCACAGAATCCAATCTTTGAGAGCAATACTCCTGTGCTGTGGTTTTCTAAGAGGGACTATGCCTTCCAGCTGACGGCCAAGGCAAAAGGTGGCAGCTTGAGCCCTGTTGCCAGCTGCACCGGAGAGTGTCAGTCCTGGACTGGGATAACAGTGCAGGTCCAGTGGCTTGTCCCTCTTATCACTCCATTCCTCTTCTCTCCAAGCAACCCCTATACTGGGCATAAAAGTCCTCAGTGTCCTGCTCTGGCCCTCCTCCTCTGGGGGAGACGAATGTCATCTTGGGTCACTAACCTTTAGTGACTATGTCCTGCAGCAATGTAGCTCCTACCACTCCACATCTCCGGTCGGATACAGGTAATACAATCTGATATTTTCCTGCTTGGGTTATCTGGGTGACACACAACTCAATATTTGTTCCAAATCTGTCAAGTTGCCATCGTATTCGTGTGGGTGACCGTATATGGTAACATCGGGATGTGCTCGGCTTGGTCCCGTGGCTTCAACAAGATTTTGTATGGCATGTTTAGAAAGTTTTTGGTAAGAGCAGGAGCAACCTTCCTGTTAGTGAGTAGACTGATATGCCGTTGGAAATGAACTAGTCTGGATGTTGACTTCATTTATGGAGTGTAAGGAGGGGGGGAAAAAGGGACCTTAATTGCTTTCTGCTCCGGCATTTCTCGGCGTGACACTTGGCTTACAAACATGGAGGATGCCTGCTTCACCAGGAATTTGCTTAAGGGAGCACCTCAAAATTCAACAGTTTCAGGCAGAAATGATGTTATGTGCCTTTTCTTTTGTTCCTCTGAATATTGGAGAAAAAGGAACAGGAAGCTAGAAGGGTTTTTTGTGAGGTTTCTTGGGAGACTTTTGTTCTGGTGAACGTATTTCCCATTCTGTAACTTTGGGATTCATGAGAGTGAACAGTAGTAAATGTGGAAGAGCTAAATAATGATAGTATAAGAGAGATAGTTGTTGGCTTCTGTCTTACTCGTTTATTGTTGTTGAATGGTTGTTAATAGATATAACGATTAGGTAATTTCTCCCTTGTGAAAGAGAAGTGTGATGAGATCTAAGAGCCTGATTCAGACTTTATGTAAGTCACTGCACATCTTCTGCTTCAGTTTTGGGGCATTTTTTTTTTTGGATTGTGCTCTTGGGGAACTTGCTCATGAATAACCTGTCAGCATGACTTGTACCTAGAATCAACACAACCATCTAAGTAAACCCTGGTTATGTTCTTGAAACCCCGGTTCCTCCCTCCTTCTGAGGCTGTCGACCGCTTTAAATTGCGGCTGGGTTTAAACATAAAACACAGTGTGCGTCATGCTGGAAAATTAGGGTTGATTTGATTTGAATTTTATTAGGAACATGGCAAAACTCAGCAAATTGCTCAAATACATTTAGATTCTCCTTCAAGTTTTTATTACTTTGTTTTCCAAGTCCATATGTTTCTTTGACCTTCGTTAAAAGACGCGAGCAGCACATTAAAACACATCTCTTCTGTGATGAACTTGTACACAGCAAAGGCCAGGCTCCAAACTTTGACTCTTAGCCACAGAAGAAACTTTCACGAAGCATTAAACAGTGCTTGAGAAATTACAGGAAAATGTGTTTTTGTTTTTTTTTTTTCCCCGAAAAAATGTCATTCAAAACCAAAAAAAAAAAATAAGTGACACTTGCTAGCAAGTAGGAACCCACTTTTCAAGGTTTGGGACCATTGGTAATAACTTATTAACTGAAGATGAAGTTTGTCATCTGATGTGAATTAGCTGATAGAGCTGATCTTCTCCAGTGACCCCTCTGTTAATTCCTTTTTCAGTGTCTGTCTCACCATGAGTGACACTGGTATATCTGGATGCAGAACATTTGTTATGGGATGGTGTGAATACAGTAGAAGTGGTCATCGTCTGGCTGTGCATTTTTTTTTTTGTTTAATATTGGAAGGTATTGAAACTTCCACTGGAAAGGGAAAAATAATAATGCAGAGGACCTCTTGTGACTAGTCTGAATAATAAAAAAATACCTGACAAAACCCAACAGCGTTTGTCATGGCTTTATTTATTCAGTGGGAGGAGAACCAGCACGGCTTTCTGAATTTTCTGAAATGTGAAGCTCCTGCTTGTGTTTGCAGTGACTTGTAAAATCATGCTGCTCAAAGGGTCCATGCAAATATATCCCAGCGTGACAGGACTTGGTGCAAATGCTCCTTTCTCCCACTTCCTTCATGAACTTACTGATTTTTCTCTTGTTTCAAGGAGTTTGTCTTTCATCTGACCTCTTTCTGTGTTTTCTGGTGGGCTGCTCAAGCTGAAATGCATTTGATATTGGTTTGAACGTTTAGTTTAGATTTCTATTCCTTTTCTTGTTCTTTAGAAGCAGCCTTGACTTGGTTGGAGCCTTAATAATAATGCCTCTGTATGTATTTATCTGTGTTGACTTGTCCTAACCTTTTGCACCACGATGGAACATTTTTGGTCATCTATGAGACTTTTTAAAGAGTAAAGCCAATATGAATGTAGAAGTTGCAAAGAGCTGGCTGATGATGGAAAATTATTGAGCCTGATGCTCATTTGTAGCAGCCATGGTACTAAGCTAAAAGAAAAATATTTCCAAAAGTGAACTTGAATAATCTGATCCTGCTACTCTGATGTCTTGTGAGATGCAGATCATGCCAGTTTTAACATGTTAGGACTTGGTTCAGAGCTTGTCAATGTTGGTACTGTGACTCCTACTCACTCCCATGTGCTTTGGATCCATCCCTGAAGGATGATTTACACAGACTATCAGTGAAATCGACCTCTGTATGGATCCCTCGCATATGAGAGCAGGAGAGATGTGAGTTCAGCGTGGTGCTTTGGATCCTGCCATTTGCCCCCTCAACTATATAGGTCAGGCTCTATTCTTTTTAATTCTAGATTCTCATTGCTTCTGCTTCCTGTTAAATCTGTTTGATGGCTGGAGCATGTGCAAGTGGGGCTGAAAGCGACTCGGAGATTCATTGCTTTAACTTTGGGTCTCTGCACAGGGGTTTATCACCAAAGAAAGGATCCATTCTACGGCTAGTGTCACTAAGTGTGGGAGGGGCTGAAGACTGGCCTGAGTGTTATTTAGCAACTTAATATATGCCATTTGCTGCTGAATCCATTCACATCTCTGACTTAATTTTTTTTTCCCCCTTCTGAGTCAAATAAACATGGGCTGCATGGAGTTTGGTTGGTTGCCCTGATTACACAGTCTCCCCATTGTATCGCAGTAGAAACACAGTATCCAGCAGTGCTGCGAATAACCCACACTTTTCATTTCATCCCAACCACTCCAATTTTCAAGAAGAAATTCAGCCAATAACTCCAGGCTACTTCTTCCATTAAGTGTTCAAACTTAATTTCAAACTTCACTAAAGGAAGAAAAATGTAAATTGGGAACAGAGGCTCCTCAGAGCAGGTTAATGTTTCTCAGGACTGCTGCACCTCTATTCTCAGCCTCTGTGTGAGTGGCTTCTAGCTTGATGGAACCTAAAAACACTTCTCCTTACATCTGGTGAATTTATTTAATGAAAGATTTACACAATCTTGGGAGTCCTGTCAAGTGCCTGAGAAGTAATGCAAGAAGTGTCATACCCTAGATGCCACTAGAGTGGTGTTGACTTTGATGGGTATTTTAGGAGCTGTCAGTATTGGTGCATCTTAGATAAAAACACAGGAACAGCAGGCAAATGCAGAAATACAGAATTAATTTGTGCTCACACGTGCCCAGGGAACTGATGACTATAAGAGTTTAGTAATAACATTGTGCACACTCCTCATGGAAGTTGTGGGCTTTATAGTTCTGCCCAGAACAAGATATCTGGGGAGAAAAAAACCTGGAGGAGGATGTGGAGGGAAATGTATATACTAGCTAACCTCCAAGAGAAAGTTTAGGCTGGATTAGTGTGCTGCTGCTGTTGAGGCCTGGTGCAGCCAAGCCTTGGGGAGACTCTTGAATGGGCAGTGTCTGTAATCTGAAGAGGATGTTGGGATGCAGCTTGTCCCAATCTGTGCTGTTTTTCTCTTTTCACCTGTTTTCTACCAGATGCCCTCACCTGTAGGTGTGATGCTTAACTGGCTTTTGACTAATGTGTGACTGAGTAAAAGCATTCTATTGTAAAAGGGAGGATGGGTGTTCATTGTGGTAGCTAGTATATTACTATTGTCTTGTGTGGACTAAAATCTTGCATTTTCTAGACCGAAGTGGATGGGGTGAGGCCAGATCAACCCCAAAAGAGGGCAAAAGGATAGTTAGTCAGCCTCACCAGCCTCTCAAAGCTGAACAAGCCAAACTACTGGAGTTAGACTGCTGCAGACACTGGAACACTGTGAAATCCTTTCTTTTCCTCCTTTTTCTTCTCAACGAATAGATATGTGTGAGTTGGAGTAATTGAGGAAGCTACTTTTGTCAGTAGTTGTTCTTACCTAAACAGAGCTGTTAACACTGGTTAAGCAATGACAAGTGTCAGACAGGTTACAGGTGTATGAACTGAATGTCAAGGATGGAAGAGTTAATGAATAACAGGGTAAACCTCAGGACATTGTGGCATGTCTCTCCAGGAATACTGCAGGCTCTCTATGGAAGGAAGAATGCTTGTTTGGCATCGACCTGTCAACGTAAAACTGTTGGCTAAACTCCTTTAAAGTGTGGGTACCCTTTTGAGAGAGGATTCCATGAGCCCTCTTGCTTGCCTTTTAGGTGGATCAAAATCTTTCATGTTCTTGTGCAGATTAATAGAGACAATCTGCAGATTAACAAAACATCTGGGTGGCAATTACTTGTCTTTTTAGCCAGACAAGAAATATTAAGAAGTGTAATGTATTTTTGGGTAGTTTAAAGTGGGAAACTGGAGAAGATTTGCCAGCTCCACAAGAGTATGGAGATCAGGCTCTGTACTCTGATAAGTCATGTCATAATTTTTTATTGAGGATCAGATATAGCTCTCCATTACAAAGGTTATAGTCCCTTTAGATTCAGTGAGTTGTGTCTGAGTAGCTGTGAGTGGGATTTAAACTTCTAATCTTACCAGAGAGCAGAAATTGGGGCTTTGTAAGACTGGGTTGTGTTTTAGTTCTGTACAGGGTGGCACCAAGCCATGGGAGGGTTCATCGTGATCTACAATAGTTAATATAAAACTAGATTAACAGATGAGAGCTGATGAGTATCTTTCCTCCTCCTGGTATTTACAACCAATCAGAAATGCAGTGTTGCTGGGGTTAATTTTGTTCAGGGTTGCTAAGAGTGGACTTTTCAACTTAATCATAGCAGGACAGATGTTTGCTTTTCCTTGACAGGCTTGATTGAAAAGAATTGTAAACCTATTAGGGAGATATTTGCATATGCAGAGGAACAGGCTTTGGATAGTCGATTTCTAATTGCTGGATCTGTTATATGAAGAGATTTGCCACTGATCTCAGCATACATCCATTGTTTCTGGGATAAAAAGAGACACAAAGAAGTAGCAGAGGTTGGTCAGAGCATTTTGCTCGGAGGCTGGAGAAACCCTTAGGTAGGGATAGGTCAGTGTGTTATCTAGAGCAGAGCAAGGTTCTGCTTGTATCACTAAGGCAGAATGCTTTTCCTGGTTCCTTGCTTGGCCAAACAGGGGTAGGCCAGAGTGTATAAAGGTTTTCAAGCAGCATTTCATGACAGTGCTATATATAGGATTAATCCTGGCTTTGGAAGTTTATTGGAAGCACCACAGTAGTCCTTTGCAACTGGTGAAGTAGCCTCAGGATGTTTAATTTGAAGTTCAATTCAGGACTCTTCTCCATGGGAGTATTCCTGTTAGGAGGAGGATTGCAGAGTCACAGGGATGGGAATCTGTCTCTTTATCCCATCTTTTACTGCTGATCTCAAGGAAGAAAACAAAAAGGTGCTACTTAAAAGTAGTCACAGCAATAGAACTGCATGTTTATAATAATCATTAATATTTCTTGAGAGTTTTCACTGAGGAAAAAGAAATTATCAAAAAGGGACCTAAAAAGTGCTGCTGAGGATAGGCAGCATTCCTCTTCTAGATACTGTCAGGAGAAGCTTGTCCTTCTGAAGGCCACAGACTAGCTAAGTGGAGTTTGAGGCTTATTTTCCTCTTATCCTAGAAAATCCAATAAATCCAGTAAATTCTTTCAGTGTGGTCTTCCAAGAGTTTTTCAACTTCGTCTGACTCACAGATTATTTGAGTGCCGTTATAGACTAGGGGTCAAGCAAGTTAATTCCCAGAACAGTATGCTGCCCTGTTTTCAAACTGTGCTAATCAGGGTTTTGAGTCAAAGCATAGTAGTTTGCCTAGTGAAATTATTTTCCTGTTAGAAAATTACAAATAGGATCTGACTATTCGGATTGGCTCCAGTCACCCGAGTGCTCACATCACATGCAGAGCAAAGTCCCTGGGGATGTACTCACCGTGGATCAGGGCATTGGTGGGAGATCCTTTCCCAGCTCTCAAGATTTAAGCTCCTGAAAACAGACTTATTTAAGAAAAAAGAGGGGGAGAAGAAATTGTTACGGTCATGTTTACACCTCCAGAGAGATGGAAGGAGGGCTGCGTGGAGCCCATCTGAGTTGTAACATCAACATCCTTACCCAAAGGAGATGTTTGATGGAGTCATTCAGTTACCTCTCCCGCTCACCTTTTTGTAATTGACTCTTGTTTACTTTTTCCTCCTCCTTTCCCGTAGTTTATTACCACTGTTTAGGCAGAGGAAATGAATTAACATAATTTACTGGTTTTTAGAGCAAGACACATTCCTTGCGCGTACATACACACGCGCTTGCAGTCGCCCCTCCCGTGCTGTGCAGAGGAGTGTGTTTACAGAGTCTGGGTCCATTTAGGGAGAACAATACTCTGATTATGGAGGGCAGCCTTTTATTCCCAGAAACCAGAAGGAACCATTCGCTCCGAGCAGCCACAGCCCCTTGAAGGTACAGGCGATCTGCTGGAAGAGAGGAATAAATCTGTTGTGGACACAAACCAGCAGCATTGTTCTCTGTGGAAGTTGATTTAGGGGTGGGGGTGAGAAATGGTCTCAGGACAAGCCAAGAGCCAAGTTTAAGATCTGCCAGCGTTGTGACTTCCACTTTTAATTTCCAATTAGTAGCTATGAGATTTCAGGGGAATTTTTTAGTGCTTCCTGAGCTGTCAGGGTGCTGGGGAGGCTGGGTGGGAAGAAGATGGTAACTGAGCCTCCAAGTGGTTTTTTTGATGGATTGAGTTGAGTCGAAAGGTGCTATTATGTGTAAAATGCTGGTCATTTCTAATTGCAATCATGCACCTGTGCCTGGTAGATAATGCTGGAGCTATGTCAGGTCGAGCATTCGCTTCACGTGATGTTGGGAAAGGTCAAGCAGATGACTTCTGTCCTGCTAAGTTGGGTCATTAGCAGCACAAATAAGACCATTCCTTCCTCTGTCGCTTGGATCCTGTCAGTAAATGCTTCTCAAGTGTGATCTCATGGCAACTGAAGATGACTGAAGTTGACCGCACCACTATCCTGTCCTTGTCCTGCTCTGCTCCCAGCCTCGTGACTCGCTTGTCTGAGCATGGGAGCTCTTCTGACCTTGCTGTTGGGGAGGGAACCTGGGCATGAAGCCGACCTGGGAAAAGCCAAAGTGATGAGCTAAATTGTTAGAGGAATATGGCCTGAGCTTGCAGAGTATTGCAGCATGATCACAGGCATCAAGTCCTTTTCATCCCTACTTATGTCAGGAAGGCTCAGTACTTCAGAGGACTGGGTATTTATGTGAACATTTATAAAATGACCCTTTAGGAATGTAAAATGCAGCAGATTCCATGCTGCAAAATGCAGCATTGCCCAAGGCCAGTGAATGTGAAGACTGGAAAAATCAGATTTGGATGCTGGGTCCTCCCTTGATGGATCCAACAGTGCATGTTATCCTGGTAGAATCTTCTCATCCAGAAGTAGTTTGGGCCATACTGAACAGGCAGTAATTATTTCTTGTTGTCTTTTGCTCTTGGCTCTGCTCAGTCAGGTGGTAGCACATCTCTGACCCTTTTGCATTGGAAAATTCCAGCTTTCACCCTCTATATCACTATTTTCTGCTTGTCTTGGTGTTCCCTTGAAACTTGGAGTGTTTTTTTGGGAAATAGGAATCTTCCTCTGTCCTCTGCTTTTGGCTTCTGAGGGAGAAGGATCACTTTGGGTAGCTGGGGAATGGCAAATTAATGCTGTCAGCATTTGCTAGCCCTTCTACAGCGTTACCTGCTTCAAGGAAGGAGCTGGCAACACAATTGCACTGGTGACCAAGGGCACTCTGGTCCAGGCACAGTGTGCATTGACCCTGGTATCAGGGTGGTGTGTCACTCAGGCCTGAGAGGGAGCCAGGGTTATCTCTCAGCCTTGACTTTGTCTCTGTGTGGACTTCTGACTACTGACACTGCTTCAGGGGGCTGCACAAATAAGGCAGAGAAAACAACTCTTACACTCCCTGCAAGTGAAAAGACTTTTCCAAGGGAAGAGAGCCAATAGGCTAAACAGGTAAAGCTGCAGGGCTGCATTAACAGCACTTTTAAGGGAGCTCTGGTGGAGAGTGTGTTTATGTTGGCCTGTGAGACCTGATGGGTGAATTCTGTCCAGGGATGATTGACACGTGTCAAACATGATAAACCATTCCCCTGCACTCTGGAGAAACTGTGACTCTTTCTTACCTGTTGACCTAGTGTTTTTGGAGAGAGGAGAATATCCTGATGCCTATCCCAGTACGCAAGTGAAGGTTGCTGGGGTTACTCTGCGTTGGAAGACAATAGTAATTCAGGAAAATCAGAACTTGTACTAAATAATTGTAACTATCCCAAAGCAGCAGGGATGTGTTTGGGGTGTTTATTTGTTGGGTTTTTTTTGTGTCTTTTTTTATTTTTTTTTTAAATATCCTTTAAAATCTGCCAGATCTTTTCAGGCCTGGATTATATGATAGGGGCAAGCTCAGGTTCCCTTACTGGCTCGTGACTGCAATAAGGGCAAAAAGAACAGGGCAATAGCAACCACTGCAGGATCCATCTCTGTGTCTATGTCACTTTCTGCTGAGAGTGTGAGGGTGTGTGGTGGTCTGTGGAAAAATGTGAATCTTGGCAGCAGTCCCTGATTCAACATATCTGGGAAATACTGAGCTGGGAGGTTGAGAATACATCTTTAGAGTTTCTTTCTCCAGAAGGAGAGAGTGTTGAACTTCCACTGAGACAAGTGTTTGAAAGAAAATCCATGTGATGTAGAATTAAAAGGGAACAGCTTAGTTATCAAACACTAATTGAAATAACAGCAGAGGAATAAGCCTGGATAAATTGTAATAGCCTCTTGGTTTGGGTCTTTGTGTACTTACACTTTCCCTTTTACCTTTGCAAGAGTAATGCAGATATTATATTAGATGCAAAAAAATCCCCCAACCAGCAGTCTGAGTAACTTATCTGAAGGAGATTAAAAATGTACCAAAGTAATTGAGCGAGCTTTCTGCTGCAAGTGTCCCAGCCTTAAAACTGGAGTGAGGCCCCTCTGTCTGGGGCATGTGTTGGAGTGTATTTTGCTACAAGATAGATATTAGAGCTGGTCTCGAGGAGGATGGCAATGTCTGGAATATTAAATATTGCTTTTGCAGAGCAGGTGACCAAATGAGCAAAGGTTTTGGTTGATATAACGAGCACAGCACAAGGCAAAGTTGTTTTTATAGCTGGTGTGTGTTTTAGTATTGAGGCTAGTGCCTGGAAGTCCTTAATTTTACCAAAGCCCTGTTGTTGTGTTAAGGGCTGTCAGACACAGAATGAACAACAAACAGCTATAGTCTTAAATGCAAATTACTAACAGCTCTTTGTATAGAGACTTTGTTTTACTCTGACACAGGCTCCCTCCAAAATCCAGACCCTTCGGTCATCTGAGTTTTATTTTACCCTTGTAAACCTGAGAAAGGTGAGATATCATATTTGCCTACAGTGCCCTGTGCAAAGCAGACATTGCCTTGGTAGGGATTTCTCCCTGCTGCTACAATACAGACCCACACAATTGATGGGCACTTGCCCAAGAGTTTGGGCATTAGATTAAGTCGAAACAGGTACAAAGGTATCATTCACGCACGGGCCGAAGGCCTTGAGCTGCACGCCCAACGTGGCTCGTACGGGTGAATCACAGGTCCAGCCATCCTGTCTCTGCTGGATTCAAACTTCACCATTGACCTTACATTACACCATGCCTATTTGTATGGAAACAACCATCAAAAGTTTTAAAAAAATAAATGACAGGGATCATTTGAGCGTTATTATTAGCAGCAAGGTGTTTTCATTTGTGCTAACAAGGGCTGCCTTCTCCCAAGCGTTGCACCACATCCTGCTGGAGCCCACCATGGCTCCCTCCTGGAAAAATGCAAGGAAAAATCAACTGGGGGAGGGGAAGAGAGTGGAGAGAAGCAACTTTTCACACAGGCACAGAAAAAGAGGTTCTTCCAAAGGATTTCGTTTTACTTGGAAAGGATTGTGGTAGTTGATGAAAGGGCATTTTGGTGGAAAAGGGCCAAGCAGCCCTAGGCAGAGCCAACACCCTCAATTGAGAAAGATTTTTGGTTTGTGTTGGTGTTTTTTTCAAACAGCAGTACTGTTAAGAAGTAATTAAAGTCAAATAAAACAAGGAAAATAGTGTATGACACATCTATTTGAATTCATCCCGGTTTGAATCCACTGAAACCTGTGTAGCACAACACTGGGGAGATACAAGGAGACGAATAAAACTAAGTGTTTCGATGAACTTTTGTAACTACAGGAGTTTCTGATCTCAGGTACCATTTTAACCAAGTATTTAAGTACATTTAAGCACCTGAGGATTGCTTGTATTCAAAGAAACACTTGCTGAGGACCTGTTACAGAGTGTGTTATGCTTGTTTGAAATACAGATGAATTAAGCATAAGCTGAAGCAGTAGCAGTTATTTCACAAGGATTCTGACACTGGATTTTTTTGTTTCCCCTTAAAATTATTTTTCTGGGCTCAGGGAAATGGGGAAATAAGTCAGTTGAAAAGAGAAACTAACCCACAAGATTTAAGCCTTGATGATTTTGAACGATAGAAAATATGAGTTGTATACATCAACCTTGTTGTTTGGCTTAGACACTTGAAGAGAAATAATGAAAGAACTGAAGCTTGTTGTTCATGACTCATTTCATCTAATTCTGCTAATTTGAAGTCTGCTTTATGAGTTTTGTGTGCTGGGGGGATACAGTGACCCTAGGAGTACAACTGTGTGAGGGCCTGAGCCTGGACATGTAGACACCCCCCAGATTTGCAATTCCTTTTTCTTCTTCCCTCTGCTGCCCCTGCAACGTTATCTTGGGTAAAATTTGGAAATTAAAAAAAAAAAAGAAAAGAAAGGACATTGTGGCCCTGCTTTAGCAGAGGAGGTTGGACTAGATGATCTCTAAAGGTCCCTTCCAACCTCCACTATTCTGTGATTCTAGAATTTTTGGTGCCCAGCTGTGTCACTTCAATTTTGTTAACTGTTGAGGAAGACTTGTGAGAACTTTATGACAGAAAAAGGGTTATGTCAGAGGTAGAAAGCTTCTCACTCTCTACCAGAGGTGTTTATAATACTGGGGCAGCTCACTGGGGAGCTTCTGTCTGTCTGTCCTTCTCTCTGGGGCTGACAAGAGGCAGATGGCCTCCTCTCAGCTGTTCCCCCTGTCACATTACAAATGAGATGCTGAAAAGCAGCCCTTGGCCTGGAGACAGCTCTTAATTCTCTCTAGCTTGTTCTACCCATCAATTAATGTCAAGCAAAGGTGTTTTATAACTATTTTACAACTTTTTCAAGAACTGGACCCTCATGCCCTTGCAAAGGGAAAATCCAGCTCCTGTGCAAAGTGGCTGCCAAAATCCACCTGTGGCAAATTTCTTGCAAGAGCAAAGAGGACTTTTGCTCTTCATGAAAATAATGTCCCTTAATATTCAAATTATTCTATGGAGAGTTTATCCAAAAAGAGCATCACTGTTATAAACAAGAGTGGGGAACTCTCTCCCATCTTTATCCTTCCCCATTAGGACAGTGATACTCGATACCAGTGTTAAACACAATCTTCTGTCTTCTTGAAGTTCTGGTTAGACCACAATCTTCCATCTTCTTACATTTCTGATGTGCTTTGAAACCTAGTGCCAAGAACTGGTGGCTTTGTCTGGACTCCATCAGTCCCTAGTGAGAGCAAGTGGCATTTTAAGTAGTTGTTTACCCTTGTATCTCTTGGCCTGTGCAATGGCTGTGGAGTGTGAGGAATGAATTGTGAAAAAATAGTTAAAGATCCTATGTGACAGTGAGATGATGGGGGAGGCTTTCAGGTTGTCTCTTACCTACTTACCCTCTCCTCTTGTACCAGCTTCCAGCAACTTGGCTGTGTGGTTTTTTAGGAACCAGCTTCCACTCAAAGGCTACTGAATTTTTCTTAGATGCCTGTTTCTGTCAGAGCTGATAAGGCAGCAGCCATGCTGCAAAGATAACACAAGATATCAAGGCTCTTGAGTTTGACTTTATTTGGATTTTTTAGCAAGTATTTGACTACTCTGAGAGCTGTCTGGAGACTTTGGGTTTAGTGGGTGTCCCCTTTCCCCTGTATTTGTCTTTGATTCCAAAATGCTTTTAGGATCATTTGGGAGTGGGAAAAAAAGGAGTGCTAATGGAGCTGGTGAATTAGCAGTGTTTACTGAAGGGAGTGGGGAAGGTGGGCAGCTGGGGCTGGATGGTGAGGGATGGCTCTGGGCCCTGCCCATTTGATGGCTCCGGTTGGAAAATATTCCCCTCAACCAGGATTTAAAATGAGTGAGGAGAAATGCAGAGTCATCTTAAATGCCTGATTGCCAGCAAAAATGGGTGATAATGTAGGAAAGCTTGTGATTAATTGTCTTTTCAACTCCTCCCCTGACTCCGGCTCTCCTTTTTTTGAAGTGTTATCCCTATTTGGGCTGCTGGCTTTTGTTAATGTGTGAGGGAATGTTTACACTTGCCTTATGTTAACCAGAAAGAAAACTTTTTCCAGCCAAAAATTGATTTACCTGCTGATGCTGATGACTTTGTTATACTGTGAGCAAGGCAGATGTGGATAGAAAACATGGGCCGTGCCCTTCCATAAAGGTGTTGTCTTCTGCCCTTGGAGTGCAAGTTTAGTATGTGTTTTCAGCCAAGCAAGTCCTTAGTGATGTAAGACATAAAGATCATGGCATCGCCCTATACCACGGGGTTTTATGTACCTGACTGTTGACTGTGGCACCCCTCAGGTGGTTTGTACAAAGCCTGCTGTCATTCACTGCTATTTAATATTAATAGTTTTCTCAGTGGTGTTTCACTATGGCTGCAATTACAACGCCAAACACCAAGTTCCATTTTGAAGTTTCAATGCAATTTGTGGGCAAGTTTTAATGAAGCTTCACAGCCCTGCTTGGTGGAACATATATTATGCCTACAGAATCGTGCAGGCAACATCACACAGGGAGTCAGGAGCAATATGGGAACACAGTGTTATTGTTAACACGCTTCTGCCCAGCAAATCTTTCTCACTCTCTTTAATGCAACCTGTGGCATATGAAATTGATTTCCAACATGCATTTGCTCACAAAGTAGCGTTCTTCATACCAGAAATCCCTCACAGAAGGAACCATCGCCAGATGTCTATATTTATAGAAAACTGGCATGTTCTGTCTGGCGATGACAGAATATTTCAGTGTATTTATGAAATGCTCATGTTTTCAGAAATACAGAGATCCAGTCAACACCAGTAGAGCTATTCATCAGACATCTTGCTTTTAAAATTAAATGAAATTAAAATTAAATTAATAATAATTAATAAGTTAGTAAAATTATTAATAATTAGTTAATTGAATTTAAATTAAATTAAAATTAATTTTAAAAATTTAACCAGCAGAACATGTTTCTTTAGTTAATTGAGTACTGAAAAAAAAGTCTTTTCCTGCCTCCCTGTCCTCACTGTATTTTTTTTCTCAGTTTCCCAAACCTCTTCATTTTAGAGAGGCATCCCTGGCTTTAAACCAAACCTTTCCAGAATCTCATGCAACTTTGGCTATGTACTTCTACATCAGGCATTTTTACTTCATAGAATCATAGAATGGCAGGGTTGGAAGGGACCTCTAGAGATCATCTAGTCCAACTCTCATACAGAAGCAGGTTCACCTAGATTGAGTGGCATAGAAATGTATCCAGGTGGGTTTTGAAGACCTCCGAGGAAGGAGACTCCACACCATCCCTGGGAAGCCTGTGCCAGGGCTCCCTCCCCTCACAGTAAAATAGTTTTTTCTTATATTTAAGTAGAACTTTTTTGTGTTCCAGCTTCATCCCATTACCGCTTGTCCTGTTGCTATCTGCAATAGAAAAAAGGGATGCCCTAACCTCATAAAGATGCAAATATAATTTCCATTCTGGGAGTTGATTGTGCATCAGTTTTCAGAGCAAGTGTGGTGTTGTTTTTGTTGTTGTTGCTGCTTAGATGCCTTTTGTTTGGGTTGGTACGATGCAAAGGGTCTCACATTTGGATCTAATTGCACTGAAAGTTAAATTAGGATCGAGCCAGAGGTGCTGGAGGGAGCAGGAGCCCTGGCATGGCTGGTTGCTAAAGTATACAGCACATCAGAAACTGTGTCCTGAAGACAGATCACTTCTGCCCCAAACTTTCTGTGTTAACAGCTAAATTGAGCCACTCGATGCCTCAGCATCAAGGTTTTTGCTTCTATATGTAATACAGACATTGGAGAGTTTTCAGAAGTTAAATTTTCAGATCTTTCCACACTTCTTGGTCAGAAGGTGCTGTTGGAAGCCAGGGATGCGTACCTGGCAGCACGGAAATGGAAGGGATTTAGATTGGTGCCCTTATGTATTGTGGTAACAAATGAGGAGCTGGGCAGAAACATGAGAGAGAGGCTCCTTGTAGGATTTGCTGTTGGAACACAATTGCTAATCTGTGCAATCTACAAATCAAGTTAATTGGGTTTGCTCAGGCTGTGCTCACACGATTGCTAAGCACAGTAGCTTGAAGGCAATGGGGGTTTGGCCTCCCAATCTTTGCTGCATATTTAGGTTTTTTTTTTTTACTGAAAATGCCTTTGATATATGTAAGTTATATTTCTGTGCATTACAAATGATAGATTCTTCCTCTATATCCTGTGACAGCCTTCCCTGGAGACAGACAGTCTGTGTTGTTTTAAGTGAGATGAAGAAAGATTAACGGGAAAGGTTTTGCTAGTGTTTGCAAAGACTTCCAGCAAAAGGCAAAGGTTTGGATTGAGGATTTAGGGAGAATGAAAAAGCATTTCTGAAAACTGCTGTCTGTGCACAGTACTCCCCTCACTGTCTCTCCTCTCAAGTGGGCAGCATCCTGTAAGGAACACCAGGACATCTGTGATGAATGCTGAGTGTGCAGGTTTGACATGCACCTAGAAATATAGAATGGTTTGGGTTGAAAGAGACCTTAAAAGTCAGCTTGTTCCAACACCTCTACCACAGAAAGGGACACCTTTCACTAGACTAAGTTGCTCACCTATATATGGTTACTGCTCACCTGTGTGCAATGCAGTAATTAAAATCTCTGGATAAATCACAGGCAGGTCCCCACTGAGGTTTCTTTCCATGAGTTTCAACCTGTACAGTCTCTAGCTCACTCCTTAGCTACCTAATATCCTCAGCCAAGGTTAGGTCACCCTTATTCAGAGCCCCCAACTCCTTTCTGTCAGTGTAGCATCACACTTCACACTGGACAGACATCTGAGCACAATCCCATGGTATGTTTTGGCCACTGTCAGCGTAGTAGTTGTGTCTGGGTGCTTCACACAGAGGCTAATTGCTCCCAAGAATGTAACATGATATGAAATTGAAGGAAGGAGTAGTTTTCCTTGTTCCCAGTGATCAATTTATACCCTAAAGTGAGAAGAATTAGAAGCCCTTGAGGCTTTCTCAACACCATTCAGGCAATCAGCATCCCAAGCAGGAGGGACTTAAAGCTCTGACCTGCAACCTTGAGTAGTGTTTTCTTTGTCAAGTATGTATGGGATGTACAGTAAATCAGTAAATTGGGTTCAGGCAAGTTTTGATTGCTGAAAAAAATTCATAATTTCACAGTGATCCTGAAAACTCTTTTTTTTTTTTTTTTTTTTTTTTAAGAGTCCTGGCAGAGGAATTGTAGCTGGTTCCAGGAGGAGGAGTTGTGGGTGGCAGATCAGGAGCTGGAAGCAAAGCTTTCCTCTTTCAGTTAGTACTGCAAATCCTGTCCTTGCTGACAAGGCTGGTGATGCACTCAGAGGACTCGGTGGCCTTCACCACAGGTTATAGGGTTATAGGGTTGATACATCACCATGTTATAGGGTTGATACATCAGCTCCTGCTTTGTGTGAACCAGAAAAGGTGGACATGATAGCCCAGAGCCCCACAGTCATGAAAGCAAGCATCAAATCATGGCCACATTTGGAAAAAGCCACCATCAAAAAGTGCTGTGTGCAGAGCTCCGATGGCTTTGACAGTGTGAGTAAGAGAAGTTCCTCGGGCCCCCGCTATGCTGCAGAGAAGGATTTCTTTGGCCCAGGCTATTTACCTGCATGAGAGTGAGATGCATTATGGAATCATAGAATTCCCTGAAAGCATCTTTTCCTCCTGTAAAGAGAAGTGAGGAATCTCTCGTGTGCCTACACAGTGTGTGTCTGAATTTAGGGGTGAAGGAGACCTGATGGGGTCTGGTTTTGAGTGTGTCCTGGTGTAAGTCAGAAGTGGCTTCTTTGAAGTGGAAAAGGAAAGGCTAATTTAAAGCCCATAAAGGTGAATTCACTCTCAGGCTTCAGTGAGTGTTGGAAGGATTAATATGTGAGCCAGCCCATTTCCTTACACAGGCAAAACCTTGCCTTGTGGCATGAAATTCAGCTCTTTGAAGAAGGCTCAGGTACCATCAAGCTCCTTTCTTAAGGGCCTACATGGGAGGCCAAAGGTCTACAGACATTATGCTGCCTGTCTGTCTGCACACGGAGAAGTGTCATTGTAAATGAATCCATTACCCAGGATTGTTGATTTAACACCTTTCTTCTACCTCTGGAAGAAGCTTCCTTCCAGGTCTTAAATCTGTGTTATCTTCAGCTCCCTGGGTGTAATTGGAGATTTGGGGATTAGAGGATGGGAGGCAGCGTCACTGCTGCTTTTCTGCCTTTTTGGAATGTGAGGGAAGAGGCTAGGGGTGGAAGAGTTCTTCTATGTGCAGTTTATTGGTGTGTCTTTGGTAGAGTTTTATTGCTGTGTTAAAGATGTTTTGAGCTGTATGATTTATTAGCACTGCCACAGAGACGGTATTAATGATTATTTCACATTCCATGAGATCTTAGTGGGTCCAGCCCATAGTAAAGGTCAAAACAAAGGGGCATTTGACATAGTACTGCTTTGCTTACAGTAACAACTGATAACAAGCCTAGAAAATAAGTAAAGTCTCTTTGACTGCAGGGTGCATTATCTTGCAGCAGATATCAACATAGCCTTCCAGAGAGAACTGTTGACCCTTTGCTGGTTCTTGTCAGATCTCTAAGAAGTGCCATGGCAAATCTGCATGCATGCACGCACTTGAAAATGCTTTTACATGCTTACGAACAGCCATCCTAACGTTAGCAATTATTCCTCGCAAATGCAATGCCATCCGCTAGCCATGTGGAATCATTGGGTTGGATTGGGAATGACCAAGCCCAGTTGGCATGAAAAAGAGCTTGTAAATATTTTCTTTTTCAGGGTAATACTCTAATAAAAAGTCAACAAGGACCATTTGGTGCCTTCGGGAGCAATGGGTCAAGTCCTCAGGCTGGGGCTGGTTAGTCTCAAAGCCATACCTGAAGTGGTTTTGTGCTTCTTTGACTATTTCTGCTGCACATTCAGGGTCCTTTTTGATTGCAACTTTCTCGTTGCTGCATCAGCTGAAGCTTTAAGAAAAAAGCTATTTCACTGTGAGGGTGAAGGAGGCCTGGCACAGGCTGCCCAGACGAGTTGTGGAGTCTCCTTCCTTGGAGGTCTTCAAGACCCGCCTGGACATGTTCCTGTGTGACCTGATCTAGGTGAACCTGCTTCTGCAAGGAGGTTGGACTAAATGATCTCTAAAAGTCCCTTCCAACCCTACCATTCTATGATTCTATGATAAGAAAAAACCACAGTGATGATTCTAACCCTCTTAATAATAATAGTAAAAACATCTGTTGGGCAGAGAACTCCATGTTGGGTGATAATGCTCCATTCAGCATGGTAGGGCAGTTCCCTAGGTCTGCATTTGACCTTGTGGATTCAGTTAAGCTTGCTTGGAGTATCAGGCAGTCTGTGGGTCAGCCTTGCCCTCACAACATCTGTAATGGTGGAGATAAGACAGCAATCGCATCCTCTGCTAGCTCTGTCCCGCTTCCAAAGCGGATTTTACAAGGTTTTGTTAATTCTTCATGGGCTACTACTGGCCAAGCAGAGACATTCCTTGGCTGTTATTCATGGGGAGAAATGCTTGATTAGGGCTCATCTTCCTGGAACACCAGTGAAGCTGATGCCCTGGTTCCTCTTCTGCAGATAAGATTAAGAGCATTGAAATTGGCACGCTTCTGGCAGTGGTTTGTCCTGGCTTAGGGGGGTAATTGCAGACAAGCCCTTTTTGAGGATTATGATATGTTTTTCAGAAGTTTTCCTGTATCATTTGTCCAGTACCATTTGCTGGTGGGTGCTGAGGGCAGAAGATTCACCTAATTGAGATGGATTTCTTTTTTTCTTCCCCATTGTTTCTTTCAGTGGCAGTGGCTGTGAGGATTGCTGCCGTGAAGGGAATGAGTCACTCATTTGAAACAGTGAAGAGAGGTTCTGTATGTTCCCGTTGATATTAAACACCAAGCTGTGATGTTGGTGGTTTCCTTTTCTCTCGCTTTCACTGTATTTGGTTTTAATATCAGGGAGGTCAGAAATTCGTGTTTGCTGCCTTTGAAGAGGAAGGGATTGTGTAGTCTTTAGCTCTCTTTGGCTGCCCATCCCAAACTGTTGTCATCAAAGCACTGTAGAACCTATTAGGGATATTTTGTGTTGCCATTTTCATTGGGAACCTACCTGAACTTTCAGCTTTGTGGAGTTACTTCACTTATTTTTATTAACTGACCACTGTGAGCCTGGAAGACAACTTGGCTTTATTTCATGGCATTACAGCTTGAAGGATGCAAGGATCAATGTGTATCATTAGAGTGGCTGGTCTGTCCTGCCTGGTACAGAGCTGGAAGCTTCATCTACTTGGTCTCTTATGGAGGTATAAACTTGTGTTTGATTAAACCCATTTTTGCATCTCTCTATATGATTATTTCCCTGCAGGCAAGTAATGGAAAGAGGTGAATCTCTGCTATCCTCTAGTCTTCTTCAATTATCAGGAAAGCTAATTTCCTATTCATTTCTTAACAAATCCCACTCAGTTTACCACAGTGAGCTTTGTCTCTTTAGGGTTTCTTCCTTGGCAAAATGCTGGTGATTCCCCAGGTGTAGGACTGGTCCATGAGAATGTTGCTTTTCCTGTCCCCTCAGTGTTGTGACAGACTCTATCTTCCTCTATTTCACTTCACACAGGTAAATTTTCTGCAGACAAGGCAGTCACTTGGGGACATATGTGTACGTATTTAAGATATAAACCTCAGCAAGTGTCTTGTAAGTGCTTCTGTTTCCTTCTGGTCCTGCTAAAAGCTGGAATGGCAGAATTCTCTGTCTGTAAAGTCTGAGCCCCAAGGGACACATCTCCACCTGAAATCAGCAGCACCCCATCATTTTCACTTTTGTTGGATCTGTAATTAAAGTAGGAAAACTACCCCATCCTCACCCCCATTGAGACCAGATGAGAAACTGAGTCCCCATAGTTGATGCAAACCCAGCTTTTTAAAGCGAAAAAATGTGTCTGAAGATAGATTGATGTAAAAGCCACGCTCTGCAAAGCAAAAACACCAACCCACTTTTCCTTCATGGTTCTGGAAAGGGACTTTATCTTGTGCAAAATGGGTTTCCCCTTCAGCTCCCTCCCCTCACCCAGAGCTGTAAGTCTGCTTTTGTTAGGCTGATGTCGTGGAGCTAAATCCTGGAAACATAATGTATTCAAAGTGTTCTGCACACATGTAAATAGGCAAACCTTATTGACAGCTGAGTTAAAGTATCTCTTTCTTCTGAGTAACAAGGCACTTCTGCTGAATCTTTCAACCACTGCTTTGTTCGTTAGATGGTTGAAAAGAGCTTATGGGGGAGAAACAGGCAGGCAGGGAAAATGCCTCTGGTGTGTGCTGTGTGCCTGCACAGGGGCAAATTTGCACATGTACAGTGTGTCAGCAGCCCTCCCCACTCTTAAATCTCCATGATGTCAGGAGGTGTACACATGGCACACGAACCTGGGCATGGGCTTGATACAAGCTGAGGTGCTGTGTCTGCGTGCATGCGCATGCTGTCTCTGTACGTGGTCCTTTGAAAAGCTTCCACTGGCCTTGCGTCTACCTTTAACTGTGTGCAATAACAGTCCCTGAAAGGATCCTGGTATTTGTGTATTAAATTCCAAGCACACAGCAAATTCAGCTGAACTTTCTGCTGCTTAAGCACTACTCTTTCCTCCTCCATACAAGGCCTTGAATTAGCTAATTAAAATCGAGGGGAGAGAGGGAACAGGCTGCAATGTAGTGAACTCACCAGATTTCTGAGGTCGTTGCCGGTACAGAGTTCCCTCACTCTGTCCCATGAAAAGATTTTTAAGTATTCATTGGAAATCTCCCATGGATTTAACTTCTTCCTTTGTTTTGCTTTGCAGTAAAAGCTTGATTGAAAATGGCTGTGGCAGCAGTAATGCCTGGCTGAGTTTGGAGAAAACAAGCTCTAGACCCATTTAGACATTTCATTTGAAAGCAGCTTCCATTATCTCCTATTAGGGACTGTGATTAGTAAGTAGCAGGGTGAATGCATGTCTGTGTTCATCCATTATGACTTCTTTATTAATTTGATTCTTTTGATAATGAATTTTTAGGAAGAGGTGGGATTATTTTTTTTTTTAATATAAGTGATTAATGTCTGATAAACCTGAACCCATTTTTTTAGGGATAAACTTTAATGGAAGACCCTAGCAATATTGAGCCAGTTGATTCCAGAGTTAAAATACAATTTAGTCTACTCTATCCATCTATCTTCATGAAAGAAAACTGAAGAAAAATTGGGATTTTACTCCCCTTACATTTTAGGGAAGAGACAAACTTTTAAAATCTGAAATTACACACTGGAATTTAAAGAGTGGGTGTCAGGAGGATGGAGTCAGGCTCTTCTCAGTGAAGTCTAATGACAGGAAAAGAGGCAATGGGTATAAGCTGGAACACAAGAGATTCCAAAGAAATAAAAGGGAAAATTTCTTCGTTGTGGGGGTGAGAGAGCACTGGAAGGCGCTGCCCAGATGGGTTGTGAAGTGTCCTTCTCTGGAGACATTCCAAAGCCACCTGGACGAGTTCCCGTGTGACCTACTCTAGGTGGCCCTGCTCTGGCATGAGGGTTACACTGGATGATCTTTCGAAGTCCCTTCCAGCCCTTGAGATTTTGTGATTCTGTATCAGTTAGTGTAACCTGATGAAAGCTACCTCCTGTTTTATTTAAGGTCTTGTTTTCTGAGCCTCAGTTAACACAGGTGATGCTTTGAGAAGGGAATCAGTTGTGCCAGGGCCCAGGCAGCACAACCCCACTGACTTCAGTGGTAGCAGATGAAGATTTTGAGATTGGCTCAGTAGAGGTAGTGTAGATCAATACAAGAAATGGAGTACTTATTTATTTAAGGACATGGCTGGAAATGTTTTGTCTTAACCCCAGAGCAGGTAGGGTATATAGAGTATGTGCTAGCGTCTGCAGCATATCTTGAGCAGGGAATTGCATGAAAGACATTCTGCCTTAGCAAGTCTTGCCTGAAGCATGCTCTCTGCATTGGGACAAAGAACTATTTGTCAGCAGAGGCTGTTTCATATAAAAACCATGTTTTCGAGTGAGTCTCATTCTGGAGGCCCTTCTCTCCCCACATCCTTTCCTGCTGCTGGCTGCCTTCAGCCTTCTCATGCTTCTCTGTCTGCATTGAACCAATCAGACTCATAACATGACTGAAAGCAAATGCAACAAAACATTTTCTGCTGGATTAATGTCCTGAATTTTGATTCTTACCACATCAGTGCCTAAGGAGTGACCACACTCTGAGGAGAGGAAAGAGTTGGTTTTTGTTTTACTATTGCTTTGAACTTAGATCTTTCCAAGTTCATAGCTGAATCCAAATCTTTTCCTGGTTGTGGTGCTGATGAGAGTTGCTTGGTTTCATCTTTGCAATTTGAACCTAAGTTTGGAAGAGCTCAGGTTTAATTCTTTGAGGTCTTCATGAAAGTGAGAGGTCCGATTATGTGCTGTCTCATGCATTCTATTTTTGTTGGGATAATGATAGCAAAAGTCACTTGCTCTTCAGATTGATAAGAGGAAACCCTTTTTGTGATGTTTTCCCTGGCTTACGGAGAAATATTGGGAAGAGTCTGTGTTAGGACAAGAGCTATGCTAGAAACAAACCAAAGTATTGGGGGAAATGCAATCAGTCTGCACGCCAATTCCAAAGTCTGTTTGAGGAGTTGGGAAGGAGTAAAATGAATCCTATGAACCCCAGGGAAATTTCAGTCCACTGTTCTCTTGAAGGATCATCCTTGCCTCAAGGAAAGAAGGTGGAGTTGGGACAATGTTAGGCCTTGTTAAGCACTCACACAAAGTTTCTTCAAGTTAGAAGCTACCTTTGAATTGGGTATTTTAGTGTGCTGGACACAACAGAGAGCATCTGAGACCTCTGAACTCTCTGGGATGTATGTTAGTCCTATCCCATGGTGGGCAAGATGATGGTTGACGTCTGTCTTTTGGACTTTTTCAAGAGTGAGACTGCTGGGTTGACCAAGCAACATGCTATGAGGATTAATTTTAAAGCAGCCAAAACCAAATCATATAGTGAAGCCTCATTCTTGGGGGGCTGTTGGTGCTGTCAGGCTTGGACAGGGCCTTGCTGTGACTGCACTGACGTCATTACCTTTATGAGTGCAGACATTAAATAAAAGTCATTAAATGATTAAAATGGTTAATTTTATCTTCTAAACCTACTATTTATGCAAAAGCATGAGAGGTGCTGGGGTTTGTAATGCAGTATTTCTCTGGCTCCTTTCCTGCCCAGTTGTCCCCTCCAGCCCTCTGTCCCCTGGCTGGATGGCAATATGGCCTTACAGCTATGGGGAGGTCACACCTTCAGCTCTGCGATGGCCACCTTGTATTGCTCTGCTCCTCAGGGAGCCAGGGCCAACCGTAGCCTGTGACCATTCAGCTTCTGTCATGCTTCAGTTGTCAAACTCAGCGTTGGCCCAGCTACTCTGACAGCCATCAGGAGCTTTATCGCTGGACCTGGTGTCTGATGAGGCCGTCATGGGGCAGGAGCACTTACTGGAGAATTATTTGTACTAATTAGGAGGCTTGAAGGTGTCTTGTGGAACAGTAGGAGGGAAGACACAGGGGTCAGTTGTCTTTATTCTCCAAAAAGCCATCATCACCTGATAAAGATTCAACTGCCTTAAGATTTGAAGAGGATGTTTCATGCTGCTTCAGCCAAAGCCGGGAGTGAAGACTTCAATCTTGTGACCTTTGTTCTCTAAAGAGCGTGTCAAGTTTTGGCTGTGCTACTGGCCTTGACTTTTAATTGTTGAAGAGGATGTGAGATCAGCCTCAAACCTTTGTGCTGCAGCTTGCCCTGTGAGAGAGGGGAAGTGCTGTGCTTCTCTGCACACTGCTGCCATAATTTGATGTGAAAAAAAACATTACCAGCCCCCCCCCCCAATTACTGAACTGCCTTTTAGCAGAAAATAATTAAAGCAAAATAAGAAACAAAGACTATTAAGGATGGGAAACCTGTGTTTTCATGCAGATTGTTATATCATGATGCAATAGAGGTCTTCCCTTAATCTATATAAATTTATAATCCCACATCATATCATGGGACCAGTTCTCACTCTGTTATGATCCAGCTGAAGCATCAAGTGCTGCAGAGGGCACAGCAAGGGCCAGGATTTGGGGAAAAGGAGATAGATCAATACTAAACTCTGAGAGGCATTTCTCCACCTTGCCACCTGCCCTGGTTGGGGAAAGACATCCACAGTAGTTTGCAATTTCCTTTAGAAACATTAACTCAGGTGCCCTGTGGACCAGATAAGGTCATCAGCTATTGCTCCTCTTGAGTGTGCCATCCTCTGGTTACCTGGTATCCTCCCCTTGCTCCACGTGCCGATGTTTCCAAGGTAACTACCCATATTTCACTGTCTTTTCTAGATGGCACAAATGATTTATGGCCCTTTTATGCCTCTTTGACCCTTTTACTTGGCATGAAAGTGCTAGAGAGTGACTCAAAATTTCTGTACTTCTCTGCTGAAAAGATCTAAGGCCCTGAGAGGTGCTTTCTCTTTTTTCTCCCAGCATGGCAAACCTCTCACTTGTCATGGTGGGCAGTCATTTTTTTTGGCTGACCTCACCAAGGATAGTCCCTGAAGCGTTGACTAGTTACTATCTTGGTTTCAGGGTTGCTGAGATATGTCCTGTGGGGAACGGCGTGCAAGAACTATCTTTTTTTCTTGACAAATGTCTCCTTACAACCTTGCTGCTCATGTGGGTTATGTGATTTCCAAGCTGGCCTGGAGCCTAGAAGTGAACTCATAGGCCTCAAGGAGTAATAAGTGCTGCAGTGTTTTAACCAACCCAGCCAAACCCTGTGTGTGTGTGTGAAAGCACTTTGCAGCAAACTGGCTATCTGGAACGATAACCCACCTGACCTAGCTCCATTCAATACTGATATCAACTACAGTTCTCTGGTGCCATCAAAAAAACAAAGCCAAACAAAGATAGTTCCTCCTGAAAATAGCTGGATTTAAACTGCATAAATGTAACCTGTAGGTATATGTGAGTAGAACAAATTTCTCTCAAATTTAGCTTTGTGGGAGAAGCAAAAGAACTGGGAAAGCTGAGATTCAAGCTGGTCCCTTTGTATCAGTGAGGTGTGTCCCAAGTGATCAATCTGCTCTGAAATCAACTCCCCTCATTCCTCTTCCAGATGCTGTCATCTTTGCAAAGGTGATTTGAAAGGCAATTTGGAGGCAGTGAATATGCTTGTGATGGATCTGGAGGTTCTCTAAGCAAAGCTTCCAATCTGTGGGCTAGAAACAGAGTCTGTTCTTTTTATACTTGCATTGTGCTCTCCTATAATTTGCTCTGGGGATGCTGGGCAGGCTCCTTTGAGAAACCAAGGAACTTGTAAAGATGTTGAATGATTCTATTATGAGCTGAAAGGAGCTGTGAGTGCTTCACCATACCATTAAGGGCGAAAGGCTTGTCTTATGGCACCAAAGCAGTTCTGTATCTGGCTAGAGCCCAAGAAGAGGCATGAGAGCAAGGCAAGTTTATGCATTTGTGTTTTCCAAAGGTCACTTAGAGATTTAGATCATAGGATTGAAGAAGGCTTTGATTTGGGGCCATCCTTATTTTATGGTGTCTGCACTCATTGCTAAACTAGTGTCTGAAGAGCCTGACAGATGGAGCCTGTGGTGAGTGTGGGCTAGGAGACCTGCTGTGGGAATCATCTGACCTATTTTAAGTGCCTGCACTATCATGAGATGAACAGAGTTTCTCTGTACTCATGGTCCAGGTAACTGAAGGGAATTATCTTGAACACAGACAGCTGCACTGTGAAAATTTAGGCTACTATGTGGTTTCCCAAACACAGATAACTGGTACATGGGAGCTCTTACTCAAGGCTTTGTTACCATGAGAGAATATAGACATCTCAAAGGTTCAGTGTCCTATCTGCCAGCTCCATATGGATGAGCTGAGGCATCTTGTGCTGCACTGTTTGGATCCGATGTTCAGAGTGACTCAAGGCCCTAAAGCCAGGAGAGCTGTTTGCAATCCCTGTGTCTACCCATAGCTCTGCTACTGATTTATCCTGGTATGGTGGCAATTCCCTTCATAATTATTGTGGGCCTTAGAGTATTTCCTTCTTTTATGACCATTTGAAAAAACAAGGAAATGAGATTAGATGAAACCCCCTGATTTCAAGTGTTTAAGTATAGTTTTAACCTAGCACAAGATGTTTCTCCAGAAAAGCTTTGTAAGCTTGCTAGATGACATTCAATAACACCAAAGCCTGGCAGACAAGAAGGCAGTATTGGGGGGAGGGGGAGGAAAGTAAAAAAACCAAAAGTGTTTAAAACTGATTCAAGTGAGTTTTGGACTGAGGCAAAATAGCAGCACTCAGCTGTGGCTTCAGTGCCCTGCATCCATGGCCATGATCCTGATTTCTGTGGGCGTGCATTGTCATAGGGCAGGGCACCATCTGATCCTGGGCGTCCCTTGCAGTGATGCTCTTGGAAGCAGAAGCCTCTTCTGAAAAACTTTGAGCACAACCTCTCCAAGCCTCCAGTTTCTACCCACCTCCTCAATACAACACAATTGAAAAATACAGTGAAAAAGTTGGAAAACACTGTTGTTAAATAGACCTCCAGAACTTGCCATTTACCAGAACCAGTCTGCCCTGACAAGCCCTTAATCTGTCGTAACTTTTCTCTCCCAGCTTCCTGACAGAAGGTGCACACCATTTCCCAAAGAGGCTTCTGCCAGTGCCAGAAAAGGAGACAGTGTTGCTTTGCTCAGAGTTGTCCTTGTGCTTTTTCCTCCCTCTTGTTACTGAGATAAGGAGTCCGTGAAAGACTGTGCAAAGCACCATGTCGGTTTAATCAGCATACGAGGGAGAAACTAGATATGCCCTGTTAGTGCATTCACAGACCAAGCATGAAATTAAGCGGAGGTGGGGGTGGATGCAATGGAGAGAAATGCTGTCCATCTCTCAGGCATGTAGCTTAGAGTCCACAGAAAGGGGAAACTGAGTGAGTGACCTTGCAGAAAGCCTCTTGGAGCCTGGTAGACCAGAGCTGCTCTGTCTTGCAATTATTGCATGAAATAAGCCAAAGTGGGGACACACAGCAGTTTTGTGTGATGACATTAAATGGCACTTTAGGAGAGTGTACATACTGATTACAGCTGGTGAGGAATGCCATCAATTTAAGAGGGGTGAAAAAGAAGAAGTGAGAATGAAAATATTTCCTTTGTGCCTTGAGGGATGTGAGAATATTGTTTTCCCTGTCGCCCCAGAGATCAGTGAAGAGTTACTCAATCTAAACATCAGAGCTTGAGGCTACATGTTGACATGGGATTTAATGCAACCTGTCTGCATACATGCTCCTGGAAGCCATGGGGCCGTGTGGTGGTGAGTGCTTCCTAGACTGATATACTGTGAAGGAATGCTGTGTGCTACCAGATTTTTTCTGTCCATCAGCCCAAAGCTGGCAGTGTGATCATATGCCTCATATTCATACTGTCAACCTTCACAAGACGGTACTTGCTGCTGAGAGCAGTGGTCCTACCTGTCTGCTACCCCTGACCACCTACCAGCCCTGCTCTACCCCTCCCTAGTGCTGGACCTCACCTATAACCAGCTTCAGCCACAGCAGTGATTTAGGCCAATGTAAGTTGTGCAAACACATCCCTCCTTCCCTCTCATGGTTGTCTCATGTGGATGCACACATGCTCTGGGAGCTCAACCCTTTCCTACCAAGCACTCACACACTACTGCATCCCTCTTTGCCTGATTTGGAGGAGTTCACTAAGCAGTTGATGTGGGTAAAGGTTTTACTGCCTGTCCTACAGAGTTTTCCAGAGAAGTGGCTAGAAGCTTTATATAAAAGAAAGAGACCTTCAAGTTATTACTGTGGTCATCCTCCCTTGGTGTTGTGATGCCCATGGGCTATAGGATTTTCTGTTGGTGTTATCTGTTAGAATTAATTGTCTTTTTGACTGTGGGAGTAAAAGAAAAAAAATACTTGGAGGAGAATGTGATTCAGGACTTTCCTCACAACTGGAGAAGCCTCTCTTGAGACACTAGTTTTGCTGTTAAGTCTGATGACTTCCATTTTCTGCAATGATTTTATTGTGCTCTTTAAACTTGAAAATGTTGTAAATTTAATTGCTCCTGACAATACTCAACTTAGGCTAGATGTTACTGATATCACAACTGTTTCTGATATGACAGTTTTACTGGGAACCCTCAAACAAGACTGTTGCAATGACATTGCCATGCAGCCTCAATCTCTACTGTTTAATTATCCTTCCTGTGTTTGAATACTGAAGAAAACATTTTCCATCTCTTTCTGAATGAACAAATTAAGCAGGATGATTTTATTTCCATCTTCTTTTTGTCTCAAAAGATTATTTTAGTAACCTCAGCCTACACTCTGAACTCTCAATGTGCTATTGGTCCTAGTGAAATTCATGGGTATTGCCCTTTGTAGTGGATAGGTTATAAAATGCTTTACAGAGGCAGCTGGTACCCTTGTCCATGGTTTACCAGTCTAAGACACAAGGAAAAGCTTTCACTAATCCAAGCAGGGAGGAAAAACGAATGTGACCCACCTCATAGTTACTGGCAGTGCCGTAGGTCGATGTTAGATCACTCCAGCCCAGACTAGTGCTGTTTACTCTCCCTCCCATGGCTCTTTGCTGAGGAATGGAGCCAGCAGCCAGGCAATGGGTCAGTCCCTAGCATGGAGGCATCACCCCTGAGCAGCTGCAAGGGGGATCAGCTAGGTTGCTTTGCTCCAAAGCAACTTGCAGATCCTTGCCATTCATCTAGATTCATGATCTCCGCTGTTCTCCCGCCTGGTTTTCCAAATTCCCCACCACTTCCCCTGCCCCAAGCTCTTTGCATGCAATGAGGTGGTGAATTCCAGGCCCTGCAGAGCAGTCTCCCAGCCTGCCACGGGCATCCTGCCAGCTGCCTTGCTCCCTGGGGCTGACAAAGGCTGGTGCTGCTGCCGGAGGAAGCGTGTGCAGCTCCCAAGGGGAAAAGGAGAGCGAGCACTTTGTATCACTTGACAGGAAGGCCTCTGCTTGACAAAAGAGTGCTGCTGACAAGCTCCGAAAAGCAGCCTGGGGCTTCTATTTCCTGAGCCAGCAAGACATTGTGAGCCTTAGTGCAGAGGGGTTAAATAGATGGGAGCAATAGCAGGATCCTCCAGTGTTTGCAGACCTTGGCAGGTGGGTTACTGACCTGTGAGTTTTCCACCCATCCCTTCCAGCCTCTGGTTTCTGTGCAGCAGCTGGAGCAAGGAGGATATCGGCAGCTCGGGAGGCATTCGCCAGATTTTTTGCTTCTCCCCTCTGCTCCCCCTTCCCGAGGCTTACACAGCAGTGAAGTAATCTGTGACATTCAGACAGTGGGAAGGGGAAGCTGCTGCAAAATAAAATAACAGCATCAGGAAGCAACACCGTGCTCCTTCCCGCTCCCAGCTGGGAAGTGACAACACTTCATTCAGCGGCTCAGAGCCTGTCCCCTGGTTCAGCCCTTGCTGAGTGGGGCTGGCTAATAATTTCCCTGGCTGCTGCTTCTCAGTGCTACTTGCCCAGTGGGCTCAGGGGCACTGGGAAGATGAGGCAGGCGAGGTGCCAGCAAAGCTTTGCTTTAACAGCAGGAGCAGCACTGTAACACCTGGGAAAATAGTTGAGGGGCTTTACTGCTTCTGTGAAGACCCTAGAGGGTGTTTCTTTTACATTTTAATTCCTGCTAGTTACATTTTACAGGAAACCCAGAGCCCTCACCTTTCTTTTATGGTAGCTGTTAGTTTTACAGATGTCACAACCACACCTTTCACAGCCCAAATCCAGTGTGTGATGTGTCAAAGTGAAATGGACAAAAGCACACTGATGGCCTGGACAGATGCTGTGTATGTTCAGAGAGAGATTTTCCTCTTCTCCTGCACTTGTCTTTGCAAATCAACCCCTGGGTGCAAGACACTGCTTCTCTCGACAGATGCAAGAGGCTGCTCCTGTATTTTACCCATGGTTTATCCTTAATGTGCATGAAAGTGCAAAGAAATTACAGATTCACAGAGTAGTGGGGGTTGGAAGGGACCTCTAGAGATCATCCAGTCCAACCTCTTGCTAAAGCAGGTTCCCCTCGATTGAGGACACAGGAACGTGTCCAGATGAGTTTGGAAACCTGCAGGGAAGGAGTCTCCACACCCTCCCTGGACAGCCTGGGCCAGGGCTCCCTCAACCTCACAGTAAGGAAATTTCTCCTCATGCTCCAGTGGAACTTTCTATGTAGCAACTTGTGCCTGTTACCCCTTGTCCTGTCACTGGCCACCATATAAAAACACTGGCCTCATCCTCTCAACACCTGCCCTTTGGATATTTATTAGTATTCATGAGGTCTTCTCTTCTCCATGTATAATAGTTGCAGGTCCCGCAGCCTTTTCTCATCAGAGAGATGCTCCGGTTCCCTGATCATCTTGGTGGCCCTGTGCTGGACTCTCTCCAGCAGTTCTCTGTCCCTCTTGAGCTGAGAAGCCCAGAACTGGACACAGGACTCCAGACGAGGCCTCACCAGAGTAGAGGAGAACCTCCCTCAGTCTGCTGGCCACACTCTTCTGGATGCATCCCAGGATGTCATTGGCCTTCTTGGCCACGAGGGCACATTGCTGGCTCATGGTTAGTTTATTATCAACCAGCACTCCCAGGTCTCTCTGCAGAGCTGCTCTCTAGCAGGTCAATCCTTGGTGCATGGGTTTCTTCCTCCCTAGGTGCAGGACTCTGCACTTGGCCTTGATGAGGCAAGTCAATGAACATTCTTTTCTAATTTGCCCCAGAGTGATAGCCAACAACCCATTTGAAGCATAGCTCCCAGGCAAAGGATGCAGATTTTTCCTGGGGTAATATAATCCTAAAAGGAGAGACTCTCAGTTTTGTGGATGCTCAGGTCTGTTAGCACCAATCTGACAGTGTGAGAGGGATGTGAAAGGAACTGTAGGCATCCAATTTAGGTATCTAAGTGAGGACTCAGAGTGGTGTCTACTCTGTCTATTCACTACTCAGAAGGGTAAAGATAGGCAGTGTAAATAGCTCCAGACATTTGAGCTTACAGGACAGCCTCTGGAGGAAAACAGTGCTGGAAATGCCATTGCTTTAGGGGTCAGAACTGAGCTGGACAGTGCACCAGCAAAGAGCTCTTGTGCTGATGAAACACCAGGGATGTAGTGAGAGGTCTTCTCTGTCGTTCCCCAATCTCACTAATCTAAACCAGAAACTTTTCCTGCCTTCAAAAAACAACAATCCTTAAAAAACAACCTCAATTTTCCCTTCTCTACTGTTCTATCCATTTCTAAAATGTTTGAGGGAGTAAAGAATCAACTTGGCATATCAGACACAATGAACAGACACTAATGGCACCAGGCAAGCACTTTAACATTGACAGCATGATCCACAGACTTCAAATACCCAAAAGCAATGGTATTCTTTGTTTATGTACAACTGGAATATAAAAATAAGCAACATAAAGCCTCCCTTGTTAACTGGAGTCCTAAACCACAGATCTGCTGTGGATTTGATGCCTGTTCTGCTCATCTCAAACTGAAGAGACACAGAAGAGTCAGCAGCTGATGATGGACTTGAGGTTCCTGGAGAATTTTTGTCTACTCTGAGGCACGAATGGTTTCAGCTCTGGTGGGACTGATTCTGGCCATCTACAAGGCCTTTCTAATCTTGTGGTTTCTTTCTAATATCAACCCCTAAAAAGTTCTTTCAGAAATTGCAAAGCAGAAGTGGTCATAGTAAATCTGTGGACTGCACATCTGTGTGCCCCTTCGGATGGGCAGCCTTGCTGCCGTCCTCCAAACCAGCTGTCTTCAAACCCTGTGCCAGCTTTGAACTTGCTTATGGTCCTTGTGCTGCTGACTGACCACTTGTGGGAGATGGAGGATGCCATGTGAGCAGCTGTTCAAATGACAGCTCTTGGAGGATGATCTGGATGAGGTTGCTGTTTGACAGAAATATTTAAAAAGGGTGAGTGCTTGATTGGAAATAAAATATTGTCCATCAAGGACTCACCAAGATGGATTAATAGCTTAGAATGCAGAATCCCAGAATGATGGGGATTGGAAGAAACCTCTAGAGATCATCTGGTCCAACCCCTCTGCAGGTTCTTCCAGATTAAGGGGCACAGAGATGTGTCCAGGTGGGTTTGGAAACCTCCAGAGAAAGAGACTCCACACCCTCCCTGGGCAGCCTGTGCCAGTGTTCTGTCACACTCATAGTAAAGAGGTTTCTCCTTGTGTTGCAGTGGAACTTTCTGTGTTCCAGCTTGTACCCATCACCCCGTGTTCTGTCACTGGGCAGTGCAGAAAAAGGATCCTACACCAGATTTTCCATGGACTTCAACCACAGAAGTGTCAGGATTAGAATATAATTGCTGTTATTTCTTTAATGAGTACTCTTCCACAGCACCCACTCTCTTTTTAGCATGCACCAATGACTTGAGGGAGTAATAAAGCTGATGGAGCCCCACAAGTTTCCAATCCATCTTCCAGTCTCTGTCTTTGCATGCTGTGACTTCATGGCATTACCCGAGAGATGATGATGTCTCATTACTGCCATTGCTGGACACATGGAAAGAAGCATACACTCTGTGGTTTGTAGGGTACAGCACAGCTGTGTAAAGTACCAAGCTGGCCTTACAAATTGCTGAGAGATTGTGCCTGCTGTAATGGTGGCTCTTCCCATCCAGTGGCTTTGGGGATCATGACTTCAGTCCTTCAGATAGTTATAGCCTGAGCAGTTACCCCATCTGCATGGAGCTGCCTTGTGCTCACACAAAGATGACAGAAAGGCCTGTCTGTATTCCTGTGGGGTTTTTTGAATTCCTTCTGAATGTTAAAGTCAGTTTGTGTTTTGTGCCTAGTTTTTATCACCTAGGCTCCACCACTGTCAATCCTCTCATTATTGCTTATGTTAATCCTCTTGCTGGCTGTTTCTCTTCCTCTACCCAGCATCGGCCTTCTCAGGCCTCTCATTCTGCAGTACAGCTAAATCTTGAGAGCACTGGAGTCTTCATCTACATCCCAAATCAATACAAAATGTCTGCAGGTTTTCCTGGCCAGGTTCAGTAAGCAAGCTAAGGTGTTAAATGATGTCACCATCTACTGATTGTACTGTTTGTCACAGAAAGCAAGAGTGCAGCTGTGAGCTGTGGAGAGGAGGACCCTTGTTCACACATCTTTGGTGGCCCAAAGCCACATTTCCCTATAGAATGAGTGTTTGCTCACATATGGTTGTGCAAACCTGTGTAAAGGGTGGTTTGATCTGCCCTTGGAGTGATTCCTGCCCCTGTAATCAACCTGCTGTGGGACCTTGGGCAATTCATTTCATAGCTCTGTTCATCCTTCTGCTTTCTGGCCAAAATAATCATGATGTAAAACCCTAAAACAGTTTTGCATCACTGTGAATGACTGCCCTGGGTGTAGCAGAATACGAAGATACACTTTCTCTTTTCAGTGTATGTAATTACATTAGCTCTGATGTGGAGAGGTAAAAGATCAGGGAAAAGAGCTACTTTTCATCAGAAATCACAGTCCCATCCCTTTCAAATGAAAGCACCTCACACAGTTGTGTTGCCTTTACTGAACCTCATACCTAAACAATCCTCTGGAAAATTAGGCTTTCTTATGAAGATAATTTTCATACTTCAGGTGTTGCTGCTGCTCTACATCAATCCAGATTTCAAAATCTCTTAAAGTGTACATGAAACAAAATACCTACCTGGATGGTAGGAGGCTTTTGATACCCTGCTCTGGGGGCTGGGCCAGATGTGGGCTTTCAAGGGAGCAGCCTGAATGGAGACACACATCTCAGGGAGCCAAATAATCTCAGTTGTGTTGTCCAACTTGGTACAGGCTCCACGTTCAGCCCAGGTCAACAAGCCATGTCTGAAGATAAAGAGCTATTCTGGTAAAGTGTGCTGAGAGGGGATGTGTAAATGCAATAAAACCTTACAGTCATGCTATATATACCCATGACTGAGCCTCCTCTCCCCTGGAACTGGAACTTCTAATCTGTTTTAGGAAATGATCCTCCTTAAATCAAAAACTAAGACAAAGTTATCAGTGAATAAATGGACTCGTCTGACATGGGGGCGGCAGCAGCTCCGCTGTGGGGGCAACACTGCCCACTCGCTAATGGCTGCGGCTCGTTAACCTGAAACCCCCAAATGCTGCTCTGGAGATGGGTTTTAAATAGCAAGTCAAGAGGGAAGCCACATTTGTCTAAGGGCTGAGGAGGTAGCCAAGGCTGAGATAGTGCTGCTTGTGGAAGTGTCTGGACAGCATGGATGGAAAGGCCTCCCCTCTGCCCCTCACCCTTCCCATCATCCAGCCTCTGTGTGGGTTTTGGCTTCCAAGGTGACTTTTTTTTCAGATAAATGCTTACTAGAGTGAATGAAGGTTAGGAAAGCAAAATTTGGCAGCTATGGCAGAGAAGGGCCTGTGCTTCATTCTGTCTACTGAGGTAGTGGTCTGGACTTGCTGCCATGAGGAGCTGGCTTGGGCAGTGTGGTGGGTAGGGGTGATGTGGTGGGTTGTGATGATGGGGGGCCATCTCCAGGGCTATGAGCAACAAAGTTTTCAGGGGAAAAGGAGTGAAAGTGTGGTCAAACAGAAACAAGATTTCTGAAATACAGCAGTTAGAGCCTTGTTTTCTGATGTCTGTGACCCTATCTGCTGGCTAGGGACAGCTCTTGGCCCACTCTTTTAAAGGCTGTTTATGAGATTTGCACCATTTCTCCAGCAAAAGTTACACTAATGAATGAGGTCTCTGAGCCAAAGCAGCTCCCCTGGGGCCAAGGGAGGTGGATCAGTCTTTGCTCCTGAAAAAAAGGTGGAAGGACTCTCTTGAGATGGCCTCTTCCAAGTGAGAGGAGACCATGAGTAACCCTGCATCCCAAAATCTTACAGCCCTTGAAACTGGTTTTACTCAGCCTGCTCAATGGCTGTTTTCACTCTTTGGAGATTCCCTCCCTTGTCCTGGGGATTAACTGGGACATACAAGCAAGGCTAGGGTAGGTGCTAGAGCCTGGTATCTATCTCAATATAAAGAGGGTCTTCTGTGTGGCTGGAGTGCCTGCACACCTCTCTGCTGGCTGTAGTCTCATTTGTGTCTTCCAAGACATGAGCTGTATCATTTGAAGTGTATATCCACTTCCGTGTACCTACTTGGACCAAGTAGATCAGAGGAAAGCTTTTGGCCAAGGGTGTTCTCCTCATTTATTAGAGCCTTGACAAGTTAAATAGAGTTGGAGATTAAATATGAATGAGACTTATGTTGGAAAGATCAAGCTTAGAGACATTAAAGAAAAGGGACTTAAGTCAACAAGAAAGTTGCCTGACAAATGGGAGGAAAATCTAAGTGTGTGTGTGGGGTGCTGTTGGTGTCCTGGTTCCCTTACAGAGCAGAGGAGCTGGGATTAGGACACCTGAAAGGTAGCTGGTAGATATGGTATTGTCCTGCTCAGGGGGGAGCTGCAGCCACGGATAAGCACTGTCAGTTTAAACTTTCTTGTAAGTTTGCCTTTCTGAAAAATAAACCAATAAAATCTGTCCACTTTTGCCACTTACACACAATGCAATTAGTGGATTCTTTCCACGTGCTGACAGATTTAATCTGTCTATCTTTTTGGCATTAATTGCTTGGGTTGCTAAGCACAAGTTTCTCATTCATTATTTTTATTTATCATCAATACTTGTCTCCTGGTATGCATAGCTGTCACATTGAGCTCAGTATTAGCAATTCCTGGCAGATATATGCATTATTTGCCTGAGAAGAGCTTTTTGCTGCCTGTTTAAATTAGAGCAAGTGCTAATAACAAAATCAGGATGACTTCAGCCTTGTGTCAGTGTTACAGGAAAACTTGGAGCTATTTTTTTTTTGCCATTGCATAGGAAGGTTTGGGTTTTTTCTTTGTAATTGATGGTCTTTTTGGTTTCTTCTTCTAAAGCATTTACTGAAAAAGTGAATGCCATTTTAAAGCTCTTTTTTTTTTTTTTTTTTTTTTTTTTTTTTTAGGAGGGATTTTATAAATAGANTTTTTTTTTTTTTTTAATCTAGGAAGCATTTTATAAATAGAAGGCAAAGTTCTCCATTCCAAGAAAGCACTGCAAATGTGGACCACATCTGCTGACTTCAGCAGTGTCATACCAGATTTACACAACACACACATTGCAGCTGGATTCGTGTTGTGTATACTTAGAATTAAGTCACCATTAGAGATGATGGGAACATTTTTTTTGTGAAATGAAGCTTTCCTGAATTTGTTTTTGTACTTTTGTGGAGACTAATATACTTGTGAAAAGGTAGAAGTTCTCGAGGAAATGTAAGGACTATCCCAAATGAGAGCCCAAGACAGAGGAAGCTTAAAACCGTGATGCTCTTCATCTTGAGTTAAGGTTACTGGCTCAGGATATGGAGCTCCAGATTCAAACCTCTGATCTGGAATGAGATGTATTTTTGAAAGAGGGAGAGTGAGAGACACTTGACTGTGAATCTCTGACATTCTGTGTCAAAACTGTAATCTTGTACCTGAATAAGAGCTGAAATGAAGAGAGAGAAGAAAGGGATTTCATATTTGATACTAGCTGGTGCACTGTGTATCTGTGCATTGCTTGCTGTGTTTGTGGAGATATACCATCTTTCCTATGGTGTCCCTTGTGACAGCCTTCATAATTTTGACAGCTTTCATGGTCACCTTTTACCTAAAAGTAGAATAACTATTAGGCAGTCTTGGTATTTAAGAAGTTTACTCATGTCTTGTAAAGCCACAGTATTTGCATGCTCTCCATACACCCCATGAGAACTTAAACAGAATGACAGAATAGCTGAGGTGGGAAGGGATCTCTGGAGACTATCTAGTACTGTGTAAAATAGGGGCAGATGGAGCAGGTTGCTCACAGCCATAGCCTGCCTGGTTTTATATCTCCAAGATGGAGATATCTCCAGCCTGTCCTGCTGCATAGCTCCTTCCTCAGCTGTAGTGTTTCACATATTCTCTTGTTGAACTTTATGAGAGAGAACTTTATGGTATGGCAGATAATACACGGAGCCTTGCTGAAGTTGAGATATAAAATATCCACTGATCTTCCCATCTCCATTGCAATATGCTAGTTAGAATGCTACCCAGTTGGTATAGCATGATTTCTCCTTTGTAAATCCATGCTGACTATTACCAATCACATTCTTGTCTGTAATATATTTGGCTTTCAGGTTTATTTACTGTATCACTTTCCCAGGGATCAAAATAAGGCTGATTGGCTTCCACAGCCTTCTATTTTATGACCGAATTTAGTCAGGAGCCACTTGTTCATTCATGTAAGCCTCTCTGTTACCTTTACTTTCTGCTCATGGGGATGAGTTTATTCTTGAAATCTGAGAATCATGAGAATCAGCCAGCTTTGCTAGACCCACCCTCTTTCCAAGACCCTCCTCCCATGGGACTCTTCCAAGCAGGTTGCTGAATGGGCCTATATTTGGTCTCCTAAGTCCAAGGTTGCAATCCTGCTTTTTGCCCTTCTCCTTCCTCTCAGGATCCTGAACTGCACCATTGATAGTCACTCAACCAAGACTGTCTCTAACTTCCACATCTCTGAGCAGTTCTCCCTTGCTCATACGTATCGGGCCCAGCAGGTTGTTTCCTCTTGTCATTTCCTCAATCGCATGTGCCAGGAAGTTATCACCAATGTACTCCAGAAACCTTCTGGAATGCTTGTGCCCTGCTGCCCTTCCAGCAGATATTGGGACAGTTTAAGTCCCCCATGAGGACTGGGTCTTGTGACTGTGAGGCTTCTTCTAAAGACTGGCTTGAGAGATGGGCAGAGAGGAACCACGTGAGATTCAACAAGGACAAGTATAGAGTCTTGCATCTGGGAAGGAACGACCCCATGCACCAGTATAGGCTGGGGGTAACCTGCTGGTGGTCAGCAAACTAAATATGAGCCAGCAATGTGTCCTCATGGCCAAGAAGGCCAGTGGCATCCTGGGATGCATCAAGAGTGTGATCAGCAGGTTGAGGGAGGTTCTGCTCCCCCTCTACTCTGCCCTGGTGAGGCCTCATCTGGAGTCCTCTGTCCAGTTCTGGGCTCCCCAGCTCAAGAAGGACAGGGAACTGCTGGAGAGAGTCCAGCACAGGGCCACCAAGATGATCAGGGGACTGGAGCATCTTCCCTATGAGGAAAGGCTGAGGGAACTGGAACTGCTCAGCCTGCAGGAGACTGAGACATTGTTAATACTTAAAAGTTTTTGAAAGGTGTATGTCAAGGGGATGGGGCAACACTTTTTTCTGCAGTGTCTAGTGACAGGACAAAGGGTAATGGAAAGAAACTGGGACACAATGAAACACAAGGAAAAACTGTTTCACTGTTGAAGGGAGGCCCAGGCTGCCCAGGGAGGGTATGGAAGCTCCTTGTCTGGAGGTTTCCAAAACCTACCTGGATGTGTTTCTGAATGACTTGATCTAGGTGAACCTGCTTCTTCAGGGGTATTGGACTAGATAATCTTTAGAGATCCCTTCCAACCCCTACCATTCTATGATTCTGCAATTGTCTGAAGGCTTCAGCTTTTTTCCTGAGCAGATGATCTGTTAAGAACACCCACCACAACACTGACCACAGAGGTCTGCTCTCTAATCCTGACCCAAAACTCTCATCCATCCCTGGTAGAGTTGCACACATTCCTTTTGCTTTTTCACATACAGAGAAAACAGTTGCACTTGTCTTGCAATCCAATGGGCTGTATTGAAAAATATACCCCCAAAATTACATACAGTAAGACTTTTGTTTATAGTATATTTTTCTTTCACAAGGAATGGGCATCATTTGAAGGCTTTATGTGGAGGAAATGCTTTTGTTAAATCCAAATCCAAGCTTAATGGCTTTTGATTTTGGATTTGGATTGCATGAGAGAGGTCTGTTTTTGGAATTTGGTCCCATCTAGCACAAAGATCGGGAAGACAGGAATTCCAGCAGTGTGAGGTGGGATTTGGGAGCCTTTTTATGCTTCTCTGGGTGGTACGAATCTGATTGGAGCTGCCTAGATGATTCCAGCATAATGGAAATGAGTTCAGCCTAATTATGTTTAGATCTCATCTCTTAAAACCTGAACAAACTGAGTCTGGACCAAGACTCAAGCACTACTCCTTCAGTTTAGATTAGAGAGCTCAGAGTGGTTTCAGGGTGGTAAGATGCTTGCACAAAGCTTTGGCAGAATAGCAGTCTGATGCATCATGACTATATCCAACATTAGATAACTGAGATGCTTCCAGACTGATTTCAAAGCCAAGTAAAGCAACGTCCCTGAGTGCTGTTGAGTTACACTTTGAGTTGGGTAACACACTATTCAGAGGCACGTGGCAAAACTGTAAGAGGATGGAGAAGGATGTCACAATTTTGGGGGATAATAAACCTCTTATGCTGTGTCATAACTGTCATGGATGCACATGTTCATCATGGCTGTTGCTTTGCAAGCCACAAAGCACTGCAACCTAATCCAAGGAGACAAGACAAATCTTATAGCCAAAAATTGTCATCAGAGTGAGACTCAATCATTTTCTTTTGCTACTTTTTAAGGATTAAAGGATTTTCTGTCTCCAGTATGGACAACATGAAATTCCCAAATAACTGATACCTTCCCGTGTAATTGACAATAAGCACTTAAACAATTTAATGTTTATGGTGGACTCAGTCCTGCATTCAGGGACAGGATGAATTGTGTCAGTCCTAGAGCTCACAGAGCTTGGTACATAGCTCTTTCAGCACTAGCACTGGCTCCCTGATAGAAAGGCATGTAGATCTCATCCTTTTAGTTTGAAACATGGGGGAACAGGGCTTTGTCACAGGTTCCTTGTGTTGCTTTGTGAGATACCAGGATACTTCAGACTGAGTTTTTCATCTTCCTGCTTTATCTTCCCTGGTCTCATCTGTTCCTGTGCCATGTTGTGCTACTCTGCCTGCTGTGCTGATTGCATTGTTTGTGTGCTTGGCAAACAGGACCAGTGAAATGAACCATCCAAAAAAAAAAAAGGCAAATGCAAAAAAAAAGAAGATGGCAACAAAAAAACCTCTTGAGAGCTGATAATGCTTCCTCTTCCCTGTTGCTTCTTCTTTATAGATTTTAAGCATGGTGAGGCAGGGGCTGTCTCTGCAGCAGAGAGAGGCTCTGATCTTGCTGCTGTCCTTGAAGCAATGTGTTATAAAGAGGAAGAAAAGAGGGAAGAGCCCAAGTCTGATTGACAGAGGGCAGAAAATCCTACCACACCCAGTAGTTTGGAACATGGATGTGCTTCTGAGAGGTAACCAACCTTTCCTAGAAACCTTTTGCACCTTTTCTATTGAAATCTCCAAGCTGACATCCTAACCCTGCTGGAGTGCAGCCTTTTCATTTCTTGGATATGTCAGCAAGCTTTCTCATTTTTTTTCTTCTTTTTCTTCTCCCCCCACAGTCAGTCTATTCAGTCTCTCTTAGAACAGTCTGTCCTGCTGGGACATTTCAGTGCAATTAGATATTAGGTGTCAGGAGCAGATAATGGGCAAACATGTATCAGGGGAGATGGCACTTAGCTAATCACTGGCTGTTTTTATCTTACAGGCTATTTTAGGGAAAAACAACAAGAATGGAAGAAAGCTCCCAGGGTAGCTGAGCTTGGCTGCCATTACTTTGGGGTTCTGTTGGTGTTCCCATTTTGACTTCAGGTAGTGCTTTCCCAGTGGCCTTGTTTTCACAGCTGCCCCAAGACCAGGCAGGAGCTGAGTGCCAAATGAATGTTGCCTCACCTCTTGCAAGGCTTCATTGTCAGCTGATCTGTCTTCTGCTTGTGTTGTCTTGGTTGCTTCCCCTGGCAAACCAAGAAGTTATATGTGGGGCTGTATGGGAAAAGGAGATGAGCTATTTAGGTTAATCAGAATCATCTATGAAACTTCCACTTTTTTTATACCTGTTACATCAGAACCATTTAGGGTCAAAGCTGCATCTTCAAGCATTTTAGAACATTCAAACCCCTGATTCTCTGAATCTCCAGCATCTGCCTGGTTTAGGCATCTTACATCATCTTTCTGGGATCTGTTTCAGCAGCAGAGGGAAAAAAAAGTATGTTGAACAAAACCTAGGATGACCTTACACACACAGATTATTTTTCTAACGTTCTTTGCCTGAAACTAATTACCTCATACTAATTAGCCCTTTCTAAGTGGTGAATTGTTGGAAAAGCAGCTGTGGGTGTTGTCAGTCAGGCTCCAAAGCCTAGCTTCTGGTGAAATGAGAGCCCAGTTGAGCCTCTCCAGTTTACGTAAAGGTTGTTACCCTAAGGCTTTGCTCTGGATACCCCAGCTGGTTGAAACAGGGGAGAAAAAACAAGAGAGGCTGTGTATGTGGGACAGTTTTGGGAAAACAGCTTGAAAGAGAAATGGAAACTCTGTCTTCCTGCTTGCTGCTGTCCCATACAAAAAAGAAATCTTGCCATGTAACTCCTGAATTGCAGGAATTCCTGGAGTCCCAGCAAACCCTGTCTAATCTCTCCCAGTCCCTCACATATTGCCTCTGAATGTTTTCAGTGAGTTCCCAGACCTCGTGCTTTCTTGCTCCTGATAACTAGCCATTGCTGGGATGCCAGAACCACTGCATTGCATAGTTCAGTTATCAACAAAAATATAGTGAGATAAAGGGGATGGTTAATACCAGAGTGTCTGTGGTAATGCAGATGTCAGAGATACTCAACTGGCTTTCCCGGAGAAGTTCATTAAATGGGTCAAGTTACTTTGTGAAAATAGCATTTAGCCCTTTTGACAGTGTGAACACCCATAAGAACTTCATGCAAACGTTTCCTCCTGTTGAAGAGTTGGGCAACCATCAAACAGAGTCTTGGCAAAGTGATGCCATCTCCTCTGTGACTTTCTGAAGATAGCCTATTGAGTGCTGAGCATGTTTGGAAAGCTGAGAGTTGCAATTGAAAATGAAAAGCTGGCCTGAATGATGGGCAGTGGGTTCTTTTGAGAATTAAGCCCATAAAAAAATGAAATCTGATAAAGGAGCTGAAGGATTTATTGAAATGACTGAGCAATTGTAAGATCTCAGATGCCAAAGAGGAAGAAGAGGTTATTGGGTCATCCTGTCAGGTCAGGACTGTTCCCTGTGGTGTCCAATCTAACAACCTGTTCAGTTGTTTCAAGTGATAGTTTCCATTGCTTCCCTTCTGAGACCATTGTATTTCCTGATAGGAAAACTTAGTAACAATGAGATCTAGCTGCCAGGCTAAATTTTTCTTCCAACTAATTGCTTGGGTAATAATAATTTTAATGGGAAGGGATGGGATCCTGTGAGGTCCCTTAGATGATGTGCCACTGTCTATGGTATTTTCACCAATGTATCACTGGAGAGTACATTTCAGCATTTATGTGTTCATGTCTTTCCATATCCAGTGGGTGTGATGATTAAGAAGCTGAGACAGTTCAAATGGCTTGTTGTGAAGAATGCTACCAAGCATGTTTCATGTTGAGATCAGTGTCCTGGGAGACTGAATATCACAGGAGTCTTGGTGTTGAAACTGGTTTCTGGGAACCAGGATGGAGACAGTCTCTTCTTGACTTTGTTAGCAGCTTGGTAAAATATCTTTAAACTACAGTGAACTCATGAGTGAAATAAGGGTTTGTCCTTTCTGATCTCCATCAGAGGGATGCGGTCTCTTTGCAGCCACAATAACAACACATAAGGCACTACTGCATGTCAGAGCAAGTGTGCTATGTGGAAAGTGTGAGGCAGAGTATGTCCACTTAGTTTCTAATGAAAGACAGTTCAGTTAAGACATTTGCATTTGAGATGTATGCAGAGCACTGTTGCCTGCTACATAACAATGGCTTGATCATATTTGGAAGTTTCTAGTTGATATGGGGAAGGTCCAGATAATGAATGGAGCTCCTTGTGTTGAAGAAGCTCTGGAGAAGTGCAAAAGACAATGATTACACTAGTTCAGGATTTTATCGATGGGTCTCTGGCTCAGTGTGGGTCTTATATGCCTTTGTGTTGAGTAGTAGAGGGAGAAGCAAGAAAGAGGAAACTGCAGTCATCTCCTCCACTTGTGGGGATGCTATGCTGTGCCATTTATGGAGGGGGATTGGCTTCAGCTGTGAAGGCAGCTGCCAGTCTGCTCCTCCTGACCGTTATTTAATGCTTGTTAAATGAACACAACCTTTAGTTTAGGTTCAGCATTTCACTTGATAGCTCTCTGTGCAGCTACTGGGGCTGGGAAAAGTGAGAGGAGAAGAATCCCAAGAGCAGAAGTAAGACAGGGGAGAATAGTAAGGGAAGGGAAAAAGTATAAGGACATTGTTTCTAACAGCACTTAGTGGCCTAGATTTTCCTTTCACAGCTATTTCAAAAGTCTGCTTTATTGTAGATCCATTCAGCTTTTATTGGTATATAGTACACTGTGTAGTAGCAGCCACTGTTGTCTGCTCAGCTCTTAACATGATACTCTGCCAGATGGCAAGAATATAAACCTGCATTTGTACTCTGGGATTGATCAAAGTTTTTTTGCTGTTGTCACCCCTGTAACATTGTCACAGATGTAAGGCTACTACACCCTGGCTCTCATCCCTGCAACCTTCCCGTGTATAAATTTGATACAGTGCCTCTTTTCGTAGCAATGTAATGCTCACATTCCTTAAATCCCAAGAATAACCCTGTGCAGGGGAGGATGCAGTGCAAGGTTTCTCCAGGAGGTTTTTAGACAAGGCTTGTGCACAGGGGAGAGTAGGGGGTAAGGCTGGCTGGGAGGGTAGGTCTCTAGGAGATGTAAGTCAGCAGCCCAGGTAGTGTTCAGGGTTTTGGACGAACAAAACCCTGTAGATGAGAGAAGCTGTTTTGGTGTGGGACTGTGCATCGGTATGGAGTAAAGAGAAATTCCACCCTATGCAGGAAGGAGATGCAGTGAGATGGTACAGAGGTCCTACTCTGCAGAAAGTTTACTCAGGACAATTTGATTAATCTTTAATTCATCTTTACTTTCCTATCTGCTTCTTGGAATCCTTCCATGACTTTCACTCCCTATGCTGATATCTTTATTTCTTGCTGGAGGCTCACCTGTGTCAATATGCTTCTGCAAAGAGCTCTAGTAGTCTTGGATGGCTGCACCATCCAAGACTCAGCTAGACTCAGCTCCTTTTCCTGTGGTAGGAGAGCTATGGTGTCATGATCAGCCTCACTGGTTGCTATGAGGAGATCACTAATGTTACAGCATAAGTATCCTGGGATATGGCCTTTGCTCAAAAGGAAGATGGTCTTTGCACAAGAGAAGGAGAGTATCCTGTGGCCAAAGAGCTTGCATGCCCACACCAAACAGAAGGAAGCAGATGAGGAGAGACAACATCAGGAGCAATTTTCTTCCCCCTTGCCCACTACAGAAATGGTTTTTAATTGTGAGGAGAGAGGAGATGGAAAATGTTGTCCACAGGTCTGCAGGGCTGTGGAGAGAGCAGCGAGATGGGGGTCTAGAGAATTTAATCATATGCCAGTATCCAGTTTGTGGTGGTTGTTCTGGGAACACTGCTCTAGCCTGTTACTTTAGAGGGTTTTTACAAGGCTGCACTGTTGTAATTCCACCTTGTGCTGCTGACCTAGGGTCTCGTTGTGTGGTGAGAGGAGATGATCCCCTTCAACATGCTGCTGTGTATGAATAACCCCTGGGAAACTGGTGCTTATACATGCTGTAAAAAAGACAAAAGCTGCCAGTTTTGTCCTCCTGACATTTCACAAAACTGGCAACTTTCCCTCCTTTTTTCTTTTTTTTTCTTTTTTTTTTTTTTTTTTTTTAACAGTTTAAGTTTTTCTCACATTGATGGGGTGGAGGGGAGAAGAATCCTGGTTTGGGATGATTTATGGCTGCAGGGGTGGCTAACTTTCTGGCAAAGCTCACAGGAAGAGCTCCTGGAGCATGCCAGCTGTAATCAGCCCAGCTTTTGAGAGATACACTGAGAGAGATAACATTTTCTTTATCTTTGCACAAACAGGCTGATGGAATATGTGCATGTCCCAGACAAGGGAATTCTCTCTCCTCCCTCTGCCCCCTCACCCCAGTTCAGGCTCCCTGAGAGCAGCTGGGCTCTCTTACTCTTTCAGTCCCCAACAGCTTCAAATTCACTTCCCTCAGTGCCTTCAAAGGAGATTTTGATAAATGCATTACACTTTACAGCCAGCCAGGGCTCTAATTACCAGGAGGATTATGATAAGCTTTTTTCTTGTTGTTTCAAAACAATCTGGAGGACGGCATGCCCTCCCAGTACAGAGCTCCCCCCAATCACCCCCGAGCCCAACTTCAGCCAGGCAGAGAGGAGGCAACAAGGTGCTATATTCACCCTGATTACTGTATGGAATTGGGGGGTTTTTGGCGAGAATCCAAGTGAAGCTGTGGGCTGACACTTGCTGCAGAGCTGTTGGTGACCTGTGCTCAACGTGAGGCTTGTGCCAAGGCAGCTTCTTCGTCAGCTGCCAAGCACCCTGGCACCTCTGGGGTCTCGGGAGTCCCAGCACCAGCCCTACCTCGTGGGCCAGCAAAGTGGAAACTCAAGAGGTTTGTCAGCCCCTGGGAGTGATTTCCTTTCTCCAGCCGTGTAGTTATTTCACATGTATGGTGGTCTGGTTAAAAGATAATGCAGGTAAAAAAAGCAGAGCTGCCTCAAGTTGTGATCTAAAAATAGGGAAACTTACAACATTAAATTGAGAGGATTTAGAAGCATAGCCATAAAGCCAAGAAGAGTTTGCCAGGAGCTATCAAGTGACACAGATTTCAACTCCCTGCTTCTTCTAGTTTTCTTCTTTTAAAGGTGAACTATACAGGGTTAGGTTACTATTTTGCTTCTTTTAACTACAAATAGAGCTCAGGGAGATCTCACTGTGACAGTTGTCAGTAGAGTTTCCTCTCCAATTTTTGATGATGTTTTTGTAATACATTTGGAACTCTTCATCTTCAGCAGAGAAAGTGTTTTGCAGGCCCTGTTTAACCCTTAAGCATCTCGATGTGGGACTGATATACCTAAGATTTGTTTCAGGAGAGGAATTCAAAGACTTGTAACCTAGAGGAGAGAAAGACTGATTTAGTGGTTACTGTTCTCATCTGGCACTTCACAAACTATAGTTTAAATCTTTGTGAATCAGCAGTCTTCCTGACTGACTTGAAAGAAATCCCTTTTGCTTTGCTATCTCTGGTGTAGAGTCATAGAAACATTGAATATTTTGTGTTGGAAGAGACCTTAAAGATCATCTTGTTCCAACATCTCTGCCATGTGCAGGGACATCTTCCAGTACACTAAGTTGCTTCAAGTCCCATCTAACCTGCACTTGAACACCTCTGAAAATGAGACATCCCCAACCTCTCTGTTCCACCTGTGTCAGTACCTCACCACTCTCACAGTGAAGAGATTCTTCCTAATATCTAATTTAAATGTACCCTCTTTCATTTTGAAGCCGTGACCCCTTATCCTATCACAACATACGCTTGTTAAAAGTACCTCTCCAGCTTTCTTTTAGGCCCTTTTAGGGAGGGTACTAGAAGGTCTCCCTGGAGCCTTCTTCAGGCTGAACAACCGCAACTTTCTCAGTCTGTCTCCATAGCAGAAGTGCTCCAGCCTCTTCTAGACTCACTGAAACAGCTCCAGGTCCATCTTATGTTGGTGCCTTAGATCTGGATGCAGCACTGCTGTTGAGGTCTCACCAGACCAGAGCATGGGAGGAGAATCCCCTCCCTTGACCTGCTGCCCACGCTTCTGGTGATGCAGTCTGGGATACAGTTGGCTGTCTGGGCTGCAAGTGCACATTGCTGGAACATGTTGAGCTTCTTGTCAGACAAGTGACATCCTTTACTAAGATTTACCCTGTGGACCCTTTTGGAACAACTCCACAATCAAAATTTGTATAGGTTGAACTTTTTACCATAATGCCAGGGAGCTTCCTGGTCAGTGACTGACAAGCTCACCTTACTGGTCCCCATCTCCTCATGCTCACTGAAAAGCTCCAATGTGGCTCAACCAGGTGCTTTCAGACCATTTTCACATCATGGCATAAACCAATGAAGCTTTGTTCAAACTCAGCACCACATTTTCATGTCTGGATAATCAGTTTTCATCTCAAAAGCAGGTTCCTAGTTAGTTGGCATCTTTCATTAGAAATGTTGCTTTTTACACAATTTTCTTGGCTATGTATCTACTTTTGATTGCTTGGGGCCTCTGTAACACACTGTATAATGTGTTCTTGGCCTTGTGCTCACCTCAGATGACACTGTGTTTGCCTCACTATTGCTGGATATGAAAGAGTATGAGAGAGCCTGCTATCAAGAAGAGCCTCATTTACCCTTTTTTTCTAGACAGTGTCTGAGTGAGCTGGGATCTGTTTCTTTCTTAGGTGTCTTGAACGTGAACAGAGCTGTCCAGTAAGCCAAAGGTAGCATGAAAGGAAACAAGGAAACATTCAGGGAACTTTGAAGGTGATGAAAAGCAAAGTTATTGTAGATAAGCTATGGAACACACTGCCATGAGATAATACCAGAGCCACGTGCTGGTTGGGATTCAAAAATATGTAGATATGTTGATAATGGGAATATCTGCTCTCATGTTACCCAGTTTTTCTTTTTTAAGGGATGTTAATCCTGATGCTTTAAAGGCATATGCTAAATACTGAGGATACAGTTATTTAAGGAGTACTTTACTGGTATATAATGGTATGTTATGCAGTCAGTTCTTTCCTAGCTGCTATAGCAAAGCTGTACTTTGGCCCACACAGATAAAACGTCCTCTGAAAATTTGAGCAGCTGCAGGTTTTCACATAAATATTCTCCACACTGGAGCCTCCTGAGCGAGTCTGGGATCACTCTCATGCAGCCTTATCATTACAGTGATAACACCCTTCAGGATGACCCTCTTCCCCTCCTCCTTGGCCCTGTCCAAGATTTACTGTTTACTCCTAGCTTTCTGGAGGCAGAAGTGTGTAGAATCATAGAATCTTTTCAGTTGGAAAAGACCTTTAAGTTCATTGAGTCCACCCATTAACCTCACACTGCCAAACCATGTCCCTCAGCTTCTCAGCTACACAGCTTTGAAATACCTCCAAGGACAGGCACTCCACCATCTCCCTGCGTAGCCTGGAACAGTGTCTGACAACTCTCTCAGCGAAAAAGTTCTTTCTAATTGATATTGTCTCATCCAGCACTGAGTGTCCTCATGTCTGTTTGCACTGACTAGAAGCAAGTGAGCTTTGATTATCATGCCCCTGGCAAACAACAGGAAGGATGCATGGATGAAACATTAATTCTGTGCAGGGTCTGGTCTAGGGACCAACTCTAAAGCCTAAAGTGTGATATAGGTGCTTCTCCAATCAGAGAGAAGCTGTGATGGCTTGTGAAATGCTGAGGTTGCTGATGGTGATGGGCTAAACCATGATGGGCTGGAATGATTACACTATTGGCTTTGAAAAGACCTTTCTAGCCCATATGTTTGCAGCTGGCTGCTGTTGGGTTGATTGACTTGGGTTTAGCTAACAGAGGAAACAGATTCTGATGCTTTAACTACAAGCACATCTTAACACACTGTATGTGTGAAGCCAGAACTGCATGCGTTGCCTGAAGTATATGAGTATTCTCAATGTGCTGCAAACGAAGAGGAAACAGAAGAAATAGCAGTGTGGCTTAGCTGGATATTTTGAAGAGCACTTCAGCCTCAACTGGAAGCACTACCTTTGGACTGAAATGTTCTGCATGCTTCAAAACTGGATCAGAGATGTCAGAAGAAGGCTTTCTGTTGATTCAAAGGGAGTTGCATCTATATTCTGACCCACAACAATCTCCCTAGAGCTCCTCTAGCTACTCTCATTTCAGAGTAATCCCATTTGTTTTTAACTCCTCCTCCCTGTCCACATCATACTCCAGTTTATTTAGCAGATGTTGGCCCCAGCTTTCGAAGCAAGGGTAAACAGAACTAAGGTCAATCTGAGAAACACAGCACCCCAGGAGAGCTGCTGTTTTTCACTGCTGCTGACAAGCCTGTATCAAACTGGAATTGGAGTGAATCTGAAAAGAAATGGATGGGAATAGTCCCTGCAAGGATAGCAGGGTTTATATGCTTAAAAAAAAGAGATCACACAGAACAAAAGTGTGCAACCTTAACATGAACTGGGAAAAGCTATACCCTTCTCATGTTTTCTTCTTTTGAAGACCTTGCATTTAGTATTCACAGACATTACCATGTGAATCAACGATTAAAAAAAAACCCCAAACCCAACATCTTGATAAGAATCCAACTACACTTTACCAGTTCATCCTATAAGGTAACCAGAGAGAGTTCCTTTCACTCTAGCCATTGTTGGCAACACAGATTATGTTCTTCAAAGACTGTCTGTCTCGTTCAAACACAAGGTCCATATCTTGGCTGAACATTAACGTTACCTGATAGGCCCTATGTCCAGCTCCACCTTGCCCTTCTTAACGAATTAGGCTTTATAGCAGAATCACAACATGAGCAGAGGTAATAAAGAGCCTTTGTGCTCCTGCTAGGTCCATCTCCTGAAGCTGATCAGGCACCAGGATTGATTACCAGGCAAGTAAAGACCTGATAACCTACTGACTCTGTATAAGAACCCCCTTCTGACAACTTTTTCCTCTGATTTGCATTTCAGGCTCTTTCTCATTTTAGAAATGATTTTATCTGTCTTTTAGTACAGTGCAAACTGGAGGAAGTTCATGTGAGAAGAGGCAGTAGGGAGAGCCTAAGTTTGAAGGCTACTCTTCTAGTACCATACAAATAGAAATTAAGGCCATGAGTAGTTATTTATTGTGCAGCAGTGATCAGTTCAACTCCTCTGCTTTACAAGTACTAGGAATTAGCATTTACTTATCATCCATTAACTATATTTACCAATACATAAAATTATATCAAACAGGTAATTAAAGTTGCAAACCAAAGTAATGAAGAATGTGTCCTCTTCTCCTTAATTCGCCTCAGGTGGGCATATGCCAAATCATAGAATTTATAACTAGATGTTCTGCTGCTATTTGCCTCTCATAAGAATGTAGTTCCATGTCCTAAGCAGGGAGAAATCTTGTACTAAACAATTCTGTTTGGCAAAATGATGAGCAATTAAACTTTTTTCTTCGTCACTTTTAAAACTTTTTGATTCTCACCATCAACACAGAGACTCGTGGTAGCTATATTATGTGTGGAAATCCCATAGGTAAATCCTCAGGTTGTTTTGTTTGGGATAGCAATAACCTTAGCCAAAATTTTGAATAGAAAGTGTAGAATTTCTTAAAAAAATGCTGCTTCCTTTTAAAAATGCTTTCATTCAAGTCACGGGGCAAATAGCAATGAAGTTTGTTCAGGGCCTCGTCTCTCTCTGCTCTGCTGATGCGTGAGGTCTGCTAGAAACAACTCTGGTTTGTGCAAAAGGCTGTGAATATGGGACTGTCTTCCATGCTATGTGTGTCCCTGTCTACTGGAAGACACTTGCCAAAATACATGAAATGCTTTAAGAAATTTTCTCCTCTCCTCTTTATATGGTGAATTACTCAACAGGCCTCAAAGTACTTATTGCTGCATTACAGGAACTGTGAGGAGAGGTGAGGCCTCTCTCGACTAAATCCAACAATTATAAACAAGCCACTTAGCCAAAACATAAAAGATGGTATAAATGGAAGCATGCCTTCCCTTAGGGCTTTCCATCAGATGGTCTGTTTCCCTGACATCCAGCCCTGGGGAACAGCCCGCTCTTTTGTGAGCTATTCCTACGGGAGGTCTGAGGAATTCTGAAGCTGTCAGGCTGTAATACCCTGGTTTTAGCTTTTTCGAGAAAGCACACTATTTTTCCAGTGAGTGAGGCCAGATTGCTGGTTTAAAGCTGCTACATTTCACCAAAAGAATGCTGATTATTTCACAGTCATGCAAGCGCCTGACCAGTAAAACGTGTGGGCAGTCTGTCGACTTCTTGTATTTTTTTTTCCCCTTTCCCTGTTTTTTCACCGAGTTGGCTTCTTCATACAATGCCTGAAGATCTTTTGAAAGGGCCAGAGAAATCTGCTGACGGGCTCACGCAGCTGATTTGACCCAGAGCGCCTGCTTGGCTGAGCAGAAAGATGACACTGCAGCAAAAATGTTACTTTAAGGGAAAAGAAAACACGCACAATGCTCCTGCCATTGTTCACAGCCTCTGTTCTGGTGCCAAGCTCTGCACTTAGGAAAACACAGAGGTACCAGGTTTTAACCTTTTGCTTGCTTCCCGCAGGTGTTATCTTTTGCTCTGAATAGGCACGATGAGGTCCACAAATCTCATTCAAGCCTCTAGCAGCCCCACTAGTTACAAATAGGCAACTTCTAGTGGTTTTTCTAAGGAGGAGATTAAGGAGATTTTCAGCAAAAAAAGAGTCATTTGTTCAATTTTATTCTTTCTAATGCTTCAGTATAATATTGAGTGAAGCTACTGGTGCCTTCCTTTGTATCACTGAAATATAATGGAAATGGTTCAGCGTTAAGATATCCATCCCATGCTTAATAGGTACTGTGGAGCAGGCAGTTCTTTCTGTTTTTGCCATTTAACTGTATTTTATCAATGACAGAGGAGTTAAAAAAAATCTGAAATGGATTTGGTGAGGCTCCCATTTAAATAGTTATTGTTTTGAGTGAAAATGGTTTGTGAAAGGAGAGCAAAGCAGTCTGACTTCAAAGCTTGTCATTGTAAAGAAGTCTGACGGTGAGTGGTCACGCATACCTGAACGTCACTCCTACTGCAGCAAAGCCAATAGTGCTGGCAAGCAGCCTGAGCATATTCCCATTAAAGTCAGAGTGAGAGATCCTCAGCTGATGTAAATTGTGATAGCTGTATTTTAAGATGGACATTATTTTTTATTATTTCTTTTCAAGTTTATTGACATTAAGCTTAAAGACATTGAGGGGCTGGAGCATGTCCACAGATGGGCAATGGAGCTGGGGAAGGGTCTGGAGCATGTCTGATGAGGAGTGGCTAAGGGAACTGGGGGTGTGCAGTCTAGAGCAAAGGAGGCTGAGGGGAGACCTTATTGCTCCCTACAACTACCTGATGGGAGGTTGTGGTCAGGTGAGAGTCAGTCTCTTCTCCCAAGTTACAAGTGACAGGTCAAGAGGAAATGGCCTCAGGTTGCACCAGGGAAGGTTTAGATTGGAGATTACAAAAAACTTTTTTTCCTGAAAGAGCTGTCAAACATTGGAACAGGCTGCTCAGGGAGGTGATGGAGTCTCCATCCCTGGAGGGATTCAAAAGCCATGTAGATATGCTGAGGAACATGGTTTAGTGGCTGTGGCAGTGCAGGACAGTTGCACTCAATGATCTTAAAGGACTTCTTCAACCTCAGTGATTCTATTATTGTACTAGGGGCTGGATTAAACCCCTTACAAGCCCATGAGAGGTTCTTAAAACCTTCTGATATTATTTGTTTGATTCTTAGAGAAATCCTTTGAGCCCAAGAAAAGATGATACAAGCACAAACAAGACCTGTTGTATTTTTCCAGTTTTCCATGCTGTCTTACCATCCTGTTACACTAATACACCCAACATTGATAACTGCCAAGGTGGTCTGTGCCCTGAGAAATTTAAACTGCTCATTTAGCCCTACTGAATGAACATTTTTTTTTAAGACCTGCCATGCCACGTACCTGTAGGTCAGGGTGATCAGAATTCAACAATGTGTGTCCCTGTGATAATCTGAGCAGTCTTGGTTTTCGTCTTGAAGTAGGCAGGGCACAAACTATTTTTCTCCTCAGTAGATACACATGCAAGGTAACAAGCATACACGCTCCCACACTGCAGATCAGGTAGCTACATCATGCAAGGATGATGCATCTTGCAAGGATAGTGCAGCAGTGATGACAAATGGGTGCCTCTAAATATTTAGAAGATGCCTGGAAGGCAGATAGATTATCTTAGAAGCACCTCAAGCTAATCTTGCTCTTGAAAACCAGTTTTACTTAGCCTCTAATCTACCTGCTGAAACTAGGGTGGATTTGCTGTGCCTTGTTTTGGAAGAAGTGGGAAGTAAGACAACACGCAAACCGGCGGTTCAAGTCTGGAGATTGCTTGTTTGTCTTTGGGTGTGGAAAAATTGGAAGACAATAAATATTCATTGAACGTTAGTAATTTTTAGTGAGTTTGTGAATGTCTTCCTGTGCCTTTGGAAGTGAGAGCTGTTGATGAAAATCCTCTGTCACAAGCAGTGTCTGGTGATTTTGTCAGTGAGGGAACAGTGTTACTCTGCACTTATGCTTTATGAGCAGTTTGAAACGATACAGACTTTTCTTCTCGGTCTCTGTTTTGAGCACAGTGTTACTGAAAGTGTTAGATGTGATGTGCACACAACTGGGCAGATGTTACAGGAAGAGGTTGTGATTACAGCTGTCCAAAGGATGGTAGATCTATCTTTCATTGGTTTTCTGAGATGAAAAAGCCTACTGTTCTGCACTGTGACGAACCCAGAATGTTTCACTTTCCCCCCAAAATGGAATGTCAACAAATAGTCTCTTTTGACCTGAAAATCTTGATGTTTTCCTGGCCACTCTGAGTTTACTGAAACATGCAGTAGCTTATCCTTGCTTCTTCAGGAACATGTGGCTTCCTGAGCAAAGCTGTAGCCCAGATTACCAGGATTCTCCTTGTTTGTGGATGAAACCATTAACTCTCACTTAACTCTCCAATCTGCAAACCATACTTTCAGTAAACATAAAGCTATTTCCCCTTCATGAAAATAAATCTTCTAGGCATACTAACTGGTTCATTCAAGGGGGTTATTTTTGCCATTTCTGGGTTTTGTTGTCTTGTCCTGCAAGCCTGAGCATAAATGTAAATTTTAGTTGAAGGAATCATGGGGCTGATTAGCCTAGAGAGGACTAAGGAGGGATCTTGTTAACGCTTCTGAGTATTTAACGAGGGATGTCAAGAGGTGGTACTTTTTTCTGTTGCCAGTGAGAGGACAAGGGGTAATGGACAAACGTTGGAACACAAGAAGTTCCACTTAAGCATATGGAAAAACTACTTTACTGTAAGTATGAGGAAGTCCTGGCAAAGGCTGCCCAGAGAGAGTGTGGAGTCTGCTTCTCTGGGGGTTTCCAAACCCACCTGGATGTGTTCCTGTGTCTCCTTATTAAGAGGAACCTGCTTTAGCAAGGATTTGGACTCTAAAGATCCCTTCCAATCCCCTCCAATCTCTGATTCTATGAATCTATGATTCTTCAGCTAAGGTTCCTGGGTGAGTTCCAATTGCTTAGCTCTATCCATTTACTTTAAACAAGTACTTTTAAAAATCATTCAATGCCTAAGGAAACAGTTTCATGAAACACAGGCTCTCTGACAAGTTTGGATCAGACTGTTGGGGAGAGGGAGATGGAAAAGAAAGAAGAAGAGAGAAAAAAAAGCCATAAGCTACTCTATCACAGCAGGTAATGATGTTACTCAGGACTGTTCCAATGCTTTCCTTTAAAAAAAAAGGAATATATATATATATATATATATATATATACCACCATCTGCATTATACCAATGGGGAAATGAGGCAGAGAAAGATGAAAGGACTTTGTCCTATTCATCCCACCAGGAAAACAACAACATCCAGGTCAGCCAAGTCCCAGTCTTTATGCATTGGTCCTTAGGCCTTGGCTTTCTACCTGCCTTGCACCTGTGTAAACAGGGAGGCAGGTGCAGGCCCCAGTGTGCTGAGCCGCAGCCGGGAAAGCACCTACGCTGAGAGATGTCATCAGAAGATACTGGAGCAATGTCAGTCTGTCCTGCCTCAACTCAGATATCATGGCCTGTGTCCTCCCAGAGGAGAAGGCACAGCTCTTGCAGTGTGAAAGCATGCAGTCAGCATGACAGATTTCATGCCTTGTCTCTTGAAATCCAATATGAAGCAGTTGCCTTCTCTCCATCCCACAGGCTCATTACACAGCTCCGTGTGTGGCCTCTCCCCATAATTAACCTGAGGGGGTTACTTTCCTTTTCTAATTTGTAGGAAGTGGCTCATGACATCTGTTGTAGCCCCGAGGCTCCTTCCTGCAAACCTTTAGCTGGTTTTCACTGAAAGAAAAGGCAACACAAAGAGGTGTAACAATTAACTGAGGAGTCCTGCCTTTGGAAACAGCATCTTCCAATTGCTCAATAAAAACCTGCTGAGAGCAGAGGAGGGTGAATATACCTTTTTAAAGGAAGCTATGGACTTAAAACTTGTGACTAAATATCTTCATTTCTCTTCTTGTTAACACTTTAGGGAAAAATCAACCAATGTAGGGAGAATTTAAATGTTTTGCTTTATTTATTCTGTTTGTTTCATTGTCCAACATTACAGCAGCCCTCTTTCTGTCTCACTCTTTCTCCTTTGCAGATTTGTACTTACCTGTTGTATCTTGAGACTTGGCACTGCAGGGATCTCTCCTATAAAAGTCACTATAAAGTTTGATCCTAACATTTCAGGTTTTGGAAGCAAGGAACATTTTTTCCTAGATGTAAAAGGCAAAAGGGATCATTTAGATCCTCTTATAATACATAGGCTTTTGAGTTTTTCTTTCCCATTTTATTTTGCAGTTACATGGTGTTTTGGGAAGAAGAAAAGCTCAAGTGTGACAGGAAGATGTGTCAGCATGATCTGTGGCAGGGAAATTGCTGGCACAGGTGGGAAGATAGTTCTAAACAGAATAGCTAATTTATGGTGGTTCTCTTCCAGTCATACTTTTTGGAGATCTTTGTTAGTATGAAGTCAGTATTCCTCAAGCTAGAAAGAGAGGAAATCTGTAGAGTTGCATCTCGGTGTGCACTAGAGGTGTGAGAAAATATCTAAGCCTTGTTCTCAGTAATTTATTACAGGGCTTGAACTGAGATTTTTGTGATCTAGGCTGTGTTTGTTAGGGAAAACGGAACATTTGCATGTTAAAATTGACAGGATATCAATTTTTATACACTTTCATTCCAAATTTGTACTTTTCTTCAGATTGGTACTGACTGAAATGCAGGCAGACAGAAAATGATTGGGCTGTAATCTCACCTGACTTCTTGTATGACTCTCCACAAAACCTCACATGGCAATTTCTGCACCATTTCTATTGGACACAGAACATAGGTTGTATATAGATTAAAAAAAATACAAAAAACCTTTTGGAAAGCTGTCTGTGTTTGCAGCAGGCAGTTGTAGCATGAGTCGGGCAGCTCTGACCTCCGCCAAGGCTTGTGATACCTTAACAGCAGTTGTGTGTGTGTGTGCTGAATGAAAAAGTCTTTGAAGTTCCTCGCTGGCTGAGGAGCAAAAGTCCCTTCGTCTTTCAGCACTAGTCATGCTTGCCAGGCCATCCGGCTCTAACAAAAATCCCCCTCCCTGTTCCTGATTGTGAATGTAATGAAGATGACTGATAATCAAAGTGCTGTTTGCCTCCTGCTCCACACAAACACTGAAAGCCGCCTGGTTGGTCCCGCGGAGGTTTGTACCCATGTAAGAGTTTTTTGGGTTTGTGATTATTACTGGAGCCTTTTATGGGAAAGGAATCCCTTCCTTCACGAACTGCACTGCTGTCGTGTGAGGGCTTGCAGATGACTAATGCCTGAAATTGTGAGCTTTGTGGAGTGCTGCATGCCAGCTTGGTCAAGAGAGATTTCACAGCCAAGAACGGGGACTCTGCAGAGTGCAGAATCTTCTGCAGAATCTAGATGGGTGTGATGAGCCCAGGCCTTAAAAACTCTCTTGTCTCATGACTGCTGACTGAATGGGGTGAACTGTGTCCTGACACATCCTGGCCATTGGGTTGTCCTCTCAGGAATGGAGCTGTGGTCCCACTTGCTCATGCTTTGGGGTAACAGCAGCAATGTCAGTGTGTGGACCTCAGCTCCCTGCAAGTAAGGACTGTTGCTGTACCTAGGGAGCGATATATAGCAGGGAAGAAAAATTTCTCTGCACAACACTGCATAATTACAAGGGCCCTTTTAGTTTCAATACTGCATATTTGAGAGGTCTACTTGGCAAAGAGCTGAATGGCTCCATGACCTGTGTGAAGGAGAAGCATATTTGGCACAAAATATATGGCGTTGTTAATAAATAACATAGTATATGTGAATAATGTATAAAGGGCTGTGTGGCTGCAGAACTGAGAGCTCTGTTTGAAGAGAAAGAGGCCTTTTTTGTGCCTTGATGATAAAGGGATGTAACAAAATGTGTAAGGTCCTGGTTAAAACTTACAGGCATGGAGGTTGCTGAGCTGGCTCTTCTGCAGAATGATACGTCACTTGGAGCCATAGGAGAGTGAGCTCTGCACATGTGTGTGTGTGGAAAGGCTCATAGAAGAAGGTGAATCCCTGTCATGTTTCTCAGAGCATGACATACTTTGCTTTGTAAAGATCAGAAAATTGTTTTGCAAATTACTCCAGACGTGCCACTTGGTTATGTTTTGAGAAGGTAGGGATGGCAGGATCAGGAGGCAGTAAAAAGTACAGTTGACATGCTATCTGCAAGTGGCCTGTGACAGCTTTAGCCATTGAAGCCTTGGCCTGCCCGTTTGTTGATCTCAGATTTGCACTATACTGTGTCAGTATAGTTGGCCTCTGGCTAGAGGAGCTGTACTTGGGGGCATCCCTAGGAATTGCTGAGAAACATTGATCAAACCTCCTCTGCTCTTTTTACATCAGCTTGGTGTGTCCCTACTATGCAAAACTCCTTCCAGAGCTCGCCCTTACAAAGTGTTGGTTATCACAGTGACATTGCCCATCTCATTCAATCACTAGAATAACCTCTTGATGCTGTGGTGAGACAGAGATTTTGATTTAGACCTACTTCATAAGGAATAAATAACACTAAGTTAGGGCCCAAGCCTTCAAACCCACATGCTTAAGGCTAGGTCCTTAAATCCACTTAGACAACTAAACATGTTGCCTTGTCTTGGTCCATGAAAGCTGTTAAGCACTTGTAATTCTATTAATCTCATGCCAGTTTAACAGGGAGACATCCCGTGTTACTTGCTGAGGACTGTCCACAGGAGAGACAGAAGTTCAAAATTCTTACAGACACCTTCTGACTTTGTCCTGGTCAAGTCCTGTGGCAGATGATAAAGATGTAATATTGTCCTTCCCAGAACCATGACTCCAATGGTCAAGAGGATATTGTAAGGTATTTTAAATTTCCCATTGGACACTTGTTACTTTTTTTTTTTCTGGCTCAGAGTTCAAATTCTCAAGCTTTCCACAAGCTTGTTGCCACAACAGCTAAAAAATTTCTCAAGGTTTATCCTTTTCTGTTCTCCCATGACTCCAGAAGCCAGGATTTCATGAAAACTAAGTGCAATTAACTCAGAATAAAGGAGCACGATTGGCATCTTGGAAAGTTTTACATAAGCCCTACCTTTACAAGCCTGGCTCTGCTCTGAGAAATGATGGGCTGCAAGTGGTACCTTCTTCTTCTGTCGACTTTTATCAGGAATTCTGTAAACTCAGCGCAGCTGAGAGAGGATGAGGTCACTCTTCACCCACCTTGTGCCTTATCAACAATAAAAGCATGTAAGCATTGACTGCAGATTTTTCTTTAATTGAGTGAGATGGTTTTGAGAAAACCAGCTGTTTTTCTCCTCTGCAGAGAAGCTGTTGGGCTGATATAACCAGGCAGCAGGAAAACGGGGTAGACAAGGAAGAGAGGTGGTGAGAGAGAGCAGGCATCCGGTCTCATGTCTTCCCAAGCCAAATTAGATGTCTGTCACTGTCAGATCCTGGAGTGGATGGCTCAGAAGGCAGTTGACATAGGTTAAGCCCTCCAAGAGGAGCAGAAGTACTTGGGACAGTGCACATCTCGGTGGGATGCTGTGACAGTCAACCCATTTGTGTGAGTTCAATCTGGTGTCACGATGGGGCTGTTTTCTTGCTCCTTGTTGCAATCATATCATGGCCTCCAAGGCTTGCCAGTGGTAGTGAATGGACCTTTATCATCCTGAAACCAGAGGATGTTGGTAATGAAATTCAGGGAATTCCAGACACAAGTGCTTCTTCATTTCCCTCTGCTTTTATCTGAATGAACAAAGTAATTAGTGCAGAGGAATGGAAGATCTTGAAGGCCATGCCAGATAGCTCGCTGTGCAGGGCAGCCTCCCAGATGCTTCCAGAGAGTAGGTCAGTTTGCACGTGTTTCACTTCCCCTGGCAGGGAATTGAGAGATAGGGGCATACTGGAGGGAAGGAGTGCCATTACCCATGTATTCATCAGTCACTGCATGAGAGAGAAATGATAAGGTGCATCTGGCACAAGGTCTCGGTGTTTTTCTTGGTGCTGACATGGTGAGCCAGTACACTGCCCTGCGATACGCCTCATCGACTCTGTGCGTGAAAGAATTCAATTCATTTCATCTTTCATTGACATTGCCATGTAGGGGAAGGGGTTACTTTTGCTTCTTAAAGTCCAATGTGCATTAAATCTTATGTATTCTGTGCTTAAGAGGAGTTGCTAGTGGCTATGCTGATGCACAGCTGCAGAAGCACCATGGAATAACATAACACCCATGAACTGCTGCAAGACATGGAAGTTTAGGATGGTCCTATATCACTAGCTGAGAAATTTCAGAGGTAATATTTTTTTGGTTGCAAGATGCCAGCTCATCATAACTGAAACTTTGAGGAAAGGATTCATTTTGGTCATTCATCAGACCCGTTTAAAAAAACCCATCTCGCTACTGTTATCGGCTGTTTCACAACTGTGCCTGGGGGACTTTATCTTGGATCAGGACAGGCTAATTGTTTTACAAATAAAGAATGGTAGGAATAAAATTGTCTCTCACCCAGGGAGGTTGTGATTGCAGTTTACTTTCTTCAAATGAAAGCAACATTTTCTGATTTGCAATAGTTTGGGTTTGAGCTACAATTTAGATTACTTTTGAACAGAAAGCTTGAAAATGAGTAGCAATTGCCAGGATTGAAACGAAACACTCCCAAACTGCTGACCTAACATTTGACCAGACAGGAAGGTGGTTTTAGATTAACATTTTGAGAAAACACTAAAGTTCTTAATTTTCATTATTATTTGTTACTCCTCTTTGGAAGAGAATTTTCTTTTTGAAATTTCAAAACAATCTCTGGGGACTGGGAAACCATTTCCCTCTCTCTTTCCTTATGGCTGCTGCAATTAGACTATTGTAAAGAGAAGGATGTCAGGGTGTGGGAGTTTTTTTTCCCCAGTATTTTTTCTAACCCCACTCTAGGCAGAATTAGATGATCCAATACTAAAAACAGCTGAGTCCAGTCTTGCATTACAGCACTGCTGCTGCTGCTACTGGCTGAACAGCAGTCTTTTTTTTTATTTTTTTCTTTTTTGAATTATGGGGCCAGTTTTTGCAGTGCAGACAAGGCTGTAATTATTCTCCAAGTGTGGGGTGGGTGATGTCATGCTGTTGCAGAAAGTAGGCTCTGCATGTGGTAAAACAGACGTGCATTTCAGGGTACAGAGAGCGAGCCCTCATGGCTGTGGGGTAGCATCATATGTTTCATTAACACAGTGCTATCTTAATTCTACTTTTATAAAATATGTGGCAATACACATATGTGTGTATTTTGTATGTGGAGTGATGTCCTGTCCTGATCTGTCGAACCATGTGGTAAAATGCATGTGCTTTCACATGTAGGCTGGATGTGTAAACACATGTGTGCTTCTGTGTGCTCTCTATGTGTGTGTACATGTGCAGAGGAATGAGTTATAAGTTGCTCAGTTTTAAAAAAATCTTTCTTTTTTATTTAGAAAAGTAGGTTTTAAATAATTTTTAATATCTTCACTCATTTGCTGCATTAGTTAAACATCCACTTTTCACCTTGCCTGCATTCCCAGCCACAGTTACTCTGTTTTTTTTCATAACAGGAGTAGCTTGTGGAGCATTTCCAGTATCAGAGACATTTGGCAGGGGGTTTCACAGGAGCTCTTGGGCTGTGCAGGCAGCAGCTGTTGCTGCATGGGTGTATGAGTAGATTGGTATTAGCACCAGCAACAGTCAGAACAGTGGACCATCCTAAAGATACTGGGAGAGTGAGAGAGAATCACAGAATCACAAAATGATGTGAATTGGAAGGGACCTCCAGGGATCATGTAGTCCAATCTTCTGCTAAAGCAGGTTCCCTGTGATCAGGGGGCACAGGAACGTGTGGAGATGGGTTTGGAAATCTCCCAAGAAGGAGCCTCCACAACCTTCCTGAGCAACCTGGGCCAGTCTTCTGTCACCTTCACAGTAAAGAAGTTTCTCCTCATGAGCCAGTGGAACTTTCTGTGTTGCAGCTTGTGTCTGTTCCTTCTTGTCCCGTAACTAGGTGCTACAGAAAATAAACTGGCCCCATCCTCCTGACACCCACCTTTTTGTATTTATCAACATTGATGAGGTTCCCCCTCAGTCTTCTCTTCTCCAGGCTAAACAGTCCCAAGTCTCACAGACTTTCTTTGTCAGAGAGATGTTCCAGTTCCCTCATAATCTTTGTAGCCCTTCACTGGACTGTCTTCAGAAGTTCTCTATCACTCTTGAGCTGGGGAGCCCAGAACTGGACACAGGACTCCAGATGAGGCCAAACCAGGGTAGAATAGAGAGGAAGCAGAACCTCCCTTGCCTTGCTGCCCACATTCTTCTTCATGTATCCCAGGATGCCATTGGCTGCTTGGCCACGAGGGCACATTGCTGGCTCATGGTTAGTTTATTATCAACCAGGACTCCCAGGTCTCTCTCTGCAGAGCTGCTCTCCAGCAGGTCAATCCCCAGCCTCTATTGGTGCATGGGGTTGTTCCTTCCCAGATGCAGGACTCTGCACTTGCCCTTGTTGAACCTAATGAGGTTCCTCTCTGCCAGTCAAGATCCTGCTGAATGGCAGCACAGCCTTTTGGTGAATCATCCAGTCTTTCCATTTTGGTGTTATCAGCAAACTCACTGGGAGTACACTCTGTCCCTCATCCAGGTCACTGAGTAAGACTGGCTTCAGAACTGACCCCCGTGGAACCCCATTAGCCACAGAGAAGGTATGTTTTTTGCCAGGTTTAATTTTCAACCTTGGTCACCAGCCAGAGGTCCTCCGAGGCACACATTTTGGTTGCTGACACTGGGAGTAGCCCTTACCACCACACCTTTGTGGGCGTCTGTCTTGCTGCTAAGTTTAAAGCTTGCAGATGCAGGGTTTTCTGGGCTGTACTGTACTCTGAGGACAAGCATTGCAAATGTTCACCATCCACAAGGTTTTGGGGCTGGGTGTGTTCCTAACATCCCAGGCTTGTAGGATGACACAGACTTACTCACCGTGCATAGCATGTTCACACAGGAACAGAGGAACGAAGTCACTTCCGTGTAAAATACTGAATCTCGTAGACTCTGTGGGCTGCTTCACCTTAAGGTTGCTCAGCCTGCTGCCCATTAGTCCAATCTGGCTTTTGCTCAGGAGAACTAAAAATAGGGTGTTTTGTGCTCTACAACAGCAGCTGAACTGGTAGCCTCAGTCCAGTGCACCTCCCAACCTGCCCTACCAGAACTGGCACAGCAGGCACCAATTTTCCTTCCCTGGATATGATACATCCTGCAGCCTTCCTCTGCACTGCCACATAGATCAGGAGTTCTCCTGTCCTGCATGTTGCGTGCCCCTGAGCCAGACAGGTCTGAGCTCTCTGTGTTCTCCTATTCTATCATATCTGAGGACAATTTCCCCATCATTATTCAGCAAGATATTGATTGGCTTGAGAATTGAGTAGAGAGGAATTTTGTGAGGTTCAATAAGGGCAAGTGCAGAGCCCTGCACCTGGAGTGGAACAACTGCATGTACAAGTACAGGCTGGGGGTGACCTGCTGGAGAGCAGCTCTGCAGAGAGAGACCTGGGAGTCCTGGTTGATAATAAACTAAACACAAGTCAGCAATGTGCCCTCGTGGCCAAGAAGGCCAATGGCAGCCTGGGATGCATCCAGAAGAGTGTGGCCAGCAGGTCAAGGGAGGTTCTTCTCCCTCTCTACTCTGCCCTGGTGAGGCCTCATCTGGAGTCCTGTGTCCAATTCTGGGCTCCTCAGCTCAAGAGGGACAGAGAACTGCTGGATAAAGTCCAGCACAGGGCCATCACAATGGAGAGGGGACTGGAACTGTGTGATGAAGAAAGTCTGTGAGACCTGGGACTGTTTAGCCTGGAGAAGAGAAGACTGAGGATGGGCCTTACAAGTGCTTATAAATACCTGAAAGGTGGGTGTTGAGAGGATGGGGCCAGTGTTTTTTCTGTAGTGGTCAGTGCCAGGACAAGGGGTAAAGGGCACAAGCTGCAACACAGGAAGTTCCACTGGAATATGAGAGAAACTTGTTTGGTGCTGAGATGAGGGAGCCCTGGCCCAGGCTGCCCAGGGAGAGTGTGGAGGCTCCTTCTCTACAGATTTCCGAGCAGGCCTGGATGCATTCCTGTGCCCCTTGATTGAGAGGAAGCTGCTTTAGCAGGGGGTTGGACTGGATGATCTCCAGAGGTTCCTTCCGACCCCCACCACGCTGTGATTCTGTGTGATCATGGTAGGGAAATACCAGATCTCTATACAGATGTGCCTGCTATCCCACTAAGAGCAATTTGAGTTCTCTGAGCACTAAAACCTCCCTAAAATATGTATAAATAAGAGAATAGAATTAGCTCTTGGCAGTTTTTAGAGCCCCTGGAAGTTTTATCCTTTACACAGCATGCAACATCTTCCTTCCTCTTTGCTCATCTCTTAAAAATGAGGACTTTCCTGCTGCTCTTTCCCATTCCCTTCCCCTTTAGGACAAAAATAATGCTGTACCCCAAGGCTGTAGGGCCACAGTCAGCCCCTTCCTCCTGCTGGTATGTGATTATCTGCCTGAGGGGTTTCATTTAAATCACAGAGGATTAGGTGTGTGAACAACTGCTCACTGGTGAAAGAAATGTTCATAGTCCAGTCCTAGAAGTGGAGAAGAAAAAACAACAAGCATTTTCACATAATTTTAAAGTCACTCCAAAGAAATCCCTTTCACTTGTATAATTATTCCTTCTCCTGGGACATCTCTATGCCATAGCTGTCCTTTTCCTTTAAGTGGTTACATATTGAGTGTGTGATATCCTGCCAGACAAGCCTCAATTACTCTACTTCAGGCTAAACTGACTGAAAAAAAAACAAAAAGAAAAAAGCTTTATAAAATTGGTGCTTTCTGTTAATTTTTCTGCAGAGAGGCTTTTGCTAGCTCTAGTCTCTGTGCCAGGTAAAAACCTCTTGCTGGATGGTTATATTTCTTTCACACTTCTGTACTGGAGAGATGTTTGCAGTAATAATGTCAGGACTGCTTCTCTTCATCATTCCTAGAGGTGTTTAAGAGATGTGTAGCTGTGGCTTTGAGGGCCTTGGTTTGGTGGTGGACAAGGCAGTGCTGGGTTAATGGTTGGACTCAGTGATCTAAAAGGTCTTTTCTGACATAATTTCTATGATTCTATGATTCTTCTCAGGTGTGTCTTTGTGAATCAGAAGGACTGCTCATACTTTGAGATCAGAGCAGGTGTAAAGCCTGCAAGATGACAAAGAAAAGAATTCCATGTGGCATTTTGCATTACTCAGACCCACAGATGTGGTCATATAAGCATGTCTACAGGCTGAACTCTCCATGCTGAGGTAGTCCCAGTCCTTTTTGTAGCTGCTAGAGTTGTAGCTGACATTTGGTGACTTCATGTAATGGCACTATCCCTACCTTCTTAAAATGATGGGTTTGCCCTGTTTGACCATTATCTGCCATGCTGCTGCTCCACAAATCCTCAATTTCCTTTTCATTCTTCCAAAAAGCTTCTCGCTGGAGATTTTGTGGGCACCTATTAACATTTGAAAACTCCAAGACCTGCTGAGCTCCTCATGGGTGACCAAGGTTTCACAGGACTGAGTGTGTGCTGGTGAGGGGAAGCATCCCCTGGTTGTCACAGTAGAGCTCTGCAGGGGTCACAGAGTCATTGAGATTGGAAAAGACCTTTAAGATCATCAACTTCAACCACTCACCTCACACTGCCAGGCCCATCACTAAACTAAACCATATCTCTCGGCACCTCCTCTATGCATATTTTGAATATCACCAGGGATGGTGACTCCACCACCTTTCTGGGCAGCCCGTTCCAATGCTTCATAACCCTCTTGGTGAAAATCCTCTTGGGTCAAAACTGGATTCCTGATGCTAGCATCACAGACTCACAGGGCAGTCTTGGGCAAGTCTCTCCCTATCCATGCTGGGCTATATTACATTTGCAATGCAGATGAAGTGAAATGAGGCAGAGGTGCCCACAAGGATCCTGGCAGCATTCGATACGATCCCTTGTGTGAGGTAGGTAGACCCAACATTTTCTTCTGCATGAAGTATGTGAGACTACCAGTCAAAGCTTTTTGAAACCTTTAATTTGTAAAGCATCTTGTATCATCCTTACATTAACAGGCCCCTATGCAAAGTGTTATTAGTCCTGATTCTTGTATTAGTGAAGGGAATAGTGAACATCTAGAGAATTTCCCTTGAAGTGGACAAGATGAAACTGTTCACCTTCAAGATGGTATGTCACTTTCTGCCCTAAATTGTGATTTTTTTTTTTTTTTGGTAGTTTAAACTTTTTATTGTTTTGCCTTTGCTTTAAAACACCAGAGGACTATACCTCCTCTGTGCTGGATGTGCTCCAGACTAAACAATCTCCATTCTGCTTGCCTAAATTCCCAGCTATAGTTTCAGCTGAATGTGAAATTCTTTTCTGCTCTTCTGTCTAAATTGCCATGTGCTGTTCCTCAGGGCTGCAGGACAGCTCATGTGTTCCTCCCTGGAAGTGGCAGCATCTCAGTAGTGTGTGAAGCAAGGTCTGGGTAATCCTTCGGGATCTTTCAGGATAAAAAGCTACTCTATAAATACTGTATCATTTTCATTGTCAGTCTGGATTCAGGAGTGAAATGATCCCACTTAGTTCAAGCAGGATGAAGTGTCTATTTTCATATTTGTTTAATTGAACCACTCAGCGTGTCTGATAGTAATGGCTTTATTTGAAGCATGTGGTTCTTATGAGCTGTTAAGATACCAATAGCATTTGGATTAGTCTTTCTGCCGAGAAAGCCAGGTCAATTCTTCAGGAAAGTAAAAAAAAAAACCAACAAAAAAACCCCAAGAACCTAAGGCAAACTTTATTTTAACAGTGTCTTGAGTTTCACTTTAGGTTCCATAAATATTTGTCAGTGTTCCTTTTGTAAGACCCATGCGAGCCCTTGGCAAGACATGAGGTCTATATCCAGAACACAGAATATAAATAAATTCCCCAAACTGTACTGAAGAACTAGAGGTAACTTTAGCCCATGCAAGAGACCTGAAGCCAAGCAAAGGGTTGATCATGATTCTTGAATTACTGTTTGTCTAGAGGAGAGGGAATGGGGGTGAGGGGGAAAGGAAAAACATGGAGCACGGAGGGAGGAAAATCTAAACATTAGTAGAGGGTATGTGGGAGCCCACACCATCTTGTGCAGAAAGGTGGAGGTCATTTACTGAGGCAATGACAGAAATGAGACTTCTGCTTGGATTGCAGTTGTTGGCTGCTCCTAATGCTTCCAGAAAAGTTAATGGTATTTGTATTAGAGAATCAGAGAGGAAATTTCACATTCTTGATGAGGACTGGTAATGCCATCTGCTTGAAGAGGATCAGGACAAAAGCACTGTGGAGCTACCCTATGTGCCTCTTTCTTCCAATTTCCTCTGACTACATTTGATATTATTTTGAACTAGGTTTACTTCTGTAGTTTTAAGAGCTATACCTAGGAAGCACACCCCTTCCCCCCATGATGATTTCAAAGACTTGCCTATAGTTAAGTACTTAACCAGAAGTCTAGGATGCAGGGCTTTTGATTTAAGAGTATGCCCTGTGCTGTGCAGTTGAGGGGGGAAATAGCTGAAATTTTATCCTATCCCTGACCACAGATTGAGATTACCAAAGCAGTACAAAAGCAGGGAGTTAGAATGAAGGAGGTGTATTGAAGGAAGCAGGACCTTGGCTTCTAGCAGCGTGCTCTGGCTGCTGGATCAGCTCCAATAAAAATTCAAATTCAGACGAGCTGAATGCCTCATTTGTCTGGTTAAGGAGGAGGAAGGTGGGGATCAGTGAAGTTTTTCCTCTACCTCTGAACGTTAAAATAATGGTAGAGGGATGTGAAAAGTACATATTCCTGAAGAACAAACTATTGTAATGGATAGTTAGCCACTGAGTTCTTTTCCTCTTTATGTGCGTAAGCTGAAAAATTTCCAAACACAGATAAATAGAGACATGAGAGAACCCTTTTCACAATGAGATGGGAGCCTACCTGTCCATAGATTTAGAATTTCCTACAAGATGCTGGACAACTTTACCCTCCTTTGAAATTAATGGGAATGGGATGTTGCTCCCACTTCACAAGATCAGACTGTGTGTTTGCATGCAGAGTTTCCAGCAGTCATCAATGATCTCCGTGGCAGTCCTCAGTTGTCTGCAAGTACTCAAAGAAAAAATGTATAAAGAACCATTAACCCCATGTTTTCTGCTTTCACAGACAGCTGTCTGGGGCCCTGTGATGACTGATACTCTATAGCTTTCTATTCCTGCCACACTGTTTCTGGGAATGGTTTTGGAAACAGTGCCTGAGGTTTGCTAGCTCTTCCTTAATCTGGCTACTATGGATGGTAAAAAACAGAAAAAAATCAGGTAACAACCTCCATCTGCTAAACTACTTCAGGTTTGGTGACTGGGCTTAATTCACAGTGAGCATAGTCAGATCATTTTTTTATTTAAAAGTACCCTCTCTCCCTCACCAAAACAGGAAGCATCTTTCCAGGAACGCTTGAGGAAGTGTTTGACTCTTATGTCACTGAGATAACTGGAAAAAGTATTAAGCAATTTTAAAGCTAGCAGAGATTTATCCAGACAAAAGTACTCATCTAACTCTAGTGACAAAAGAGCTGCCTCTTTCTTCTTTCTAATGTGAGACCGTTTTCTTCTCAATGCATGAGAATCTGCCCATGGCTGCATAAAAAATTGCTGGACTGTAAATGATGGTTGAAATGCGGAGTGTGTCTCTGCTTGGGAGCATCTAGAAAGCTGTAAACTCATCACCTACTTTTGCTTATTCTTATTCTTAAGATACTAACATTTTTCTTTCCAAGGATTTCAATTAACCTTTGGAGCGTCATAAAACTCCCTAAGAAAACCCAACTTTGCAGCCCTTTCTTAATTCTGTTCCATGCTATAGCTCATGCCAATGGTATGGTTTGGCAACTGGCCATTTACCTCTCCTCATAATGTCCAAAAAAGAGGGGTAGAGCCACAGTTAGTGTATGCTGGCAGGGTGTACACAGGCATCGCTCTGCCTGCAGGCCAAAGGGATGCATTACTTAGGAGACTGTACAGCATTTACAGGAGCTGCTGTTTGAGCATAGTCTCCTTGCTAATGGAGGAGGAGGGGAGGTATGCTTGCATCGTTCCTGCACCAAGTGTCATGGTTTACACAGCTTCATTGTCTTGCACAGGGCTTTCCTGTCCTGCAGCTTCACTTGCTCCATTACAAATTATTCCTTAATTGCTGGATGGCAGAAGAAAAGCTTCACAGCCCTGAGGTTATTCCTAACAAATCAGGTTACAGAAGCCTTGAAAATTATATCAAGCAGAAAAGAGGCACCGTGAAGTTTCCTTGGGTGCTTAGGATGTGTTCAGCTTCACTCAGGCAATGTGCTAATGAAGCTTGTTAAAATGTAATTATACTTCAATGCTGTGGATGCAGAAATGAGGATAATCAGCAGAGAGGTGCTAGTGAAGTTGTTGTGATTAGAGTGATTTGTGTGTCTCACTGCTTTGCTCAGGGGCTTCACCCTGCTGTGCAAGGTGTTGTCTGAGCACAACAAGCAGGCTGTGGCCAAAGAGCTGTCGGGGGAGTATGAGATGAAGGATGATGGCAGGAAGATGGAGAGGTGGGTAGGAGTAATGAAGCAGTGAGGTCGTGTTGACTGTAAAGATGAGCAGAGGTGTCAGGCTTAGATTCTGGCCAGTAATGGTGAGTGTCTGGGGCAGGAAAGCTTTAAAGAAGTGTGTGTGGAGAGAGATCTGAGTGCTTCAGACAATGCCAATCCCACACCAGCAGGCAGCTTGGCAGAAAACACGTATAATTTCCTTGAAAAATGTAAAATCAGAGGAGAGAGCCTGGACTTCTGGGCCAGTTTGTAGAGAGCAGGACTCTGGTAGGGAATAGGTGCTAGAAACAGTGGGGAGAGATCAGGAGGAGCCTTGACAAGTGAAGAAAACTAGTAGCCTTTTGATGTGGCAGGGAAAGGGAGAGCTGGATGCGAAGAGAAGCAGATGTGGCCAGAGTAGTGACTAGAAAAAATCGAATATGAATGAGGCAAGAATGTGTTTCATCAAGTCTGGAGCAGAAAAGTCACGATGAAATATGATGGAAGCTTGGATGCAAGCTGCAAGTGAGTGGATGGACAGCCAAAGCTGGTGCTTATCAACGAGCTGCAAAAGACCACAGCTCATGGTCTGAGCTGGGATGTCAAGAGATAGAGGGGGAGGAGAGTGAAAATGTGCTGGGACTGTGGGCCTGAGAGACAGGCAGGATAGTAGTGATGTCTGCAACAATTAAGGAAGGAGGTAGGGAGGGGAAGGAAGATTAAGAGCTCTGAGCTTGAGCTGACAGTTTGACATCCTTGACATGTCAGGGAGACAGGCAAGGTTTTTGTCCGGACAGAGAGAGACAGGCCCAGATGATCAGATCAGACAACTGGGGGGACTGATTTATGTGAGAAGATTAAAAAAGCTGCTTGTAAATATATGTATAGCTTGGCTAAGTGACACCTGAGGGGACAATAACTGTCTACAAGCATATGAAGGGATTGTATACTAGAGCCAGGAGGAGGGGGAGGGAACAGTTCAGGAGTGTAGATAAGGATTTTGAGTAGAGGTAATGGAATAAGGTGGAGTAAAGCAGGCTATGTTGCCCAGTTAGGGAAAACATCTTCTCTGCAAAGTTGGGAAGACTCTTTGGTGAGTCTTGAAACCTGCATATCCATCTAGATACCCATCTGCACCCCTGTCATCACAAGGTGCCTGGCAAGCTACTCTTTGTCCTCCCAGCACCCCATGAGAAGGAGATGTCACTGTTTGCAGTTGTGATACTACTCTGTGTCACCCTTGTTGTCTGGCTTGAATCAAGGACCAAAGTCTCATAACCCTTATGCTCTCTTTCCTTTCACTTGTCTCTGTTTGTAAAGATCAGTCCTGTTGACAGTATAGTGAGATGGATTGGAAGGAGATCTAGTGGGGCTTCTCTAGCTGACAGCTTGTTCAGTCTTCTCCCTATATTCCTTATTTTTTTGTCTTCATAAAGTTTTGCTCCTCTGTGGAACCAATGAAAGAAGCAGCAGGTTACTACTTTGTTGCTTATTCCTACATAAGCTTCTCCTTTCAGTGCAAGAGAGTAAGTCTGGGAGGGAACCACTGTAAGTGGCATGTTCAGATGGAGAGTTAAGATTGATGAAGCAATTTTGCCCTAAATATGCCCAGAACTGGTCAGCACAGTGGGAATAAGGTGCATGTATAGCTGAACTGCACTGCTGGTTCCTGTCTGGTCACGGCTATACTAACTGTTGGTTTGGTTGTCAGATGTGTGGTTTATTTTCCTCAGGCAAATGGCAGACTGGTGTAATTCAGACCAAATAGCTCAATTTCTGCTCCAGGAGTGTCACTCTGGGATCCATCAGCTGAGGATCTCAAAGCACATATGCAACACTTTGTAAAAAGTGACTCAGTTTCCCATCTGGTGAAGCAGAGGCAATCTGAGATAAGAAAGCAAGCAGCTGGGAGATGAAGGAATAGTATAGATCCTGCATTTTGAATCCCAGCCCTGTGTTGAGCTCATCAGTGAATGTCCATGGCCTTGTCTCTGTCCATGGCCTTTTCAGGAATTTCAGAAGGAGATGCAGAGTGTTTTGTGGGAGGCAGCTCAAGAACAAGCTATCTGAACATGAGACATTTTTTTCTCCCTGGAAACTTTAACGAAAGCACCAAGAAAAAGAAAAGAAATCAGAAAAAAAAAAAAAGAAAAAGGAACTGCCCCAACATTTGTGATCTTGATTTTCCAGTGAAGGTTCTGCTGTGATGCCACATGAGGTTATATCTTTAGAGTAAACTCCTGAAGCTAAATAAGTAGCCAGCTATGTCCTCTTGTCTTCCTGTGCCCTTCCTGGACCTATCCATGTCTGTCTGGTCTTGAGATTGGTGTCTTAAGGACATGAGATCCATGTGGCAACATTTTTTGGAGGGTTGTTCTATCTCCATTCCTTCCAATAGCTTTGAGCCTATTAGCCAATTTCAGACGTACCTTGTTTAAGGAGTGGTGTAGCAGATAATAAGTTCTTTACAAACCTTGTAAAAATGGGAAGCCACATAGTCAGGAGTGATTGTAATAATGCTGCATCCTCCACCACCATGCTTGAGGCAAACACCTTTTCTAAATATTAAAGAGGTGAATATGCCAGCAACAAACAAACACATAAATGGAAGTGGCAGCAGATCTTGCCTCTTAATAGGCACTGGGAAATCCAGACACAAAATCCAACTGTGTCACTGTAAACTAAGCATTGTTAATTCTGCTGTATTTTTGGTAACTGCAAAACCATCCCTAGCTGAGATTCCCCAGCAGTGGATGTGAAAGATACACTACTTGTAGTACATAAATGTCCTACCCTTGAAAACTGCTACATCCCCAGAATGAGGTTGTACAGGTATCGATGGGAGACTGAAGGAAGATGTGAACTGCTGATGACGATTGCACCTCTTTCTGTGCATGAGGTGCACAGGGTGTCATCCCTTACCAATGCCAAACCAAATACCTTAGTCTCACTGGATGTTAGCAGCAAAAACAAGTGGGACGGATAATAAAGAATCAAAGTTGTGTTTTCCAGCTCTTCATGCAGTCTTCAGCTGCATTTTAATGGTGTTGCTGTCCAGCAGAGACCACAGGTCTATTTGTTTTTTTTCCTACAAGGGATTCATGTTTGACCCGAGCAGTCACACTTAAAAGCAGAGCTTGCTGCTCTGACTTTCACTTCTGTTTCAGCAGGACCAAAATCTGTGGGGCCTTTCTGAATATTTCCCTCCTCACCCAAAATTGCTGAAAATGAGTCTGAAGTGTTGACAGACAGCAGCACACTTGGTGTGTAGAAATCCAACATAAACAGACTTGCTGGTTGTGCACTTGAAGATGTTAAACTAGGTCTCTGCTTTGATCTTCTCTGCACTATCCTAAAGCCCAGCAAGCAAAGGCCAAGTAAACAGACCTTTGATTTCAGGGCTGTTTGGAGCAGAGGTCTTGTAAAACTTTTATCAATGGCAGAGCTGAGCTACTGAAGTCCCTCTTGGACTGTAGGTGCTGCAAGAGTAGCAGCATGGTTTTATTGACCTTAATGTCCTCCTTTTCCCTCTGCCTTCCCATAATGACAAACATCTGGGGATATGAGCCAGCTTCCTGTTGATTGTAGCATACCAGTTTCTCTAGGAGAGACACCTGCTTATAATCTCCTCTATGGTGAGTGGAGCATAAGCTGTATTAGATCCCACAGCCAGTGTAGCTGTTTGTTAATGTATGTGATAAAGATGCTTAAATAAATCACGTGGGCCACATCCATGGGAAACACTCACGTTACTAATCCTGCGTGTTCAATACTGCTGGGTCAAACCCCAGAAAACCAGTACTTTGGCTTAAATAGCACAAATGATGCAACAAATTGAATTTTATTCATTTGCTTCCTGTTTTTAGAGCATTTAGTGATTCCTCATGATCCTCAAAGGTCACAAATTTCCTTTCATGTTAAAATAAACTGGACATCTTCCTTTAGGATTGTGCCCTCAGGAAAGAGACATTAAGAAACAAACATCTAATATCACAAGATCTAAAAACTAAAATTGTCAGTGCTGGCAAATTCACATCAATGGATGAAACTCAGGAGTTAGATTGGCCTCTGCTTTCTTTTAATTTAATGTTTTTCTCTGTCTTTTGGTGGGTTTGGACTAGATGGTCTTAAAAGTCCCTTCCAACCCCTACCATTCCAACCAAATTGGGTTGCATAAAAGAGGCTTTGGCTTCCTTTCTACACATGGTAGAACAGTGATATGAGAGTGAGAGCCTGCCAAGATATGATATACGCTTTTTAAAAGGTTCTCAGTTTCCCATTGTTTTCAAAACTAGGAATTGCTGTGCTTAGCAATGATGGAGCCCAGTCTGTTCCTGGTGGGCCAGAGCTGTGGTCCGGAACCATTTCAGCCCTAAGCTTGATTGGGCTCAGCATCAAAAGTCAGAGCATTCTGCTCAGCCCTACCAATGTTTATTGCTTTTTATCAAGATAAAGACCAAATGACAAATTCCTTGGCCAACTGCTCTGTGCTAACACTCTGCCTGCTGTACCTTCTGGTGGTAGAGCTGATCATTAAATGATGAGCCTATATGCATCCAGTCTCTCCTGTCTTTTCCCCTCAGACTTTTATAGCACGAACTTAAATGACAACCATCCTTACGCTGCTTTTTCTGCCTTAGTCACCCACTCATCCTTTATATGAAACAATGCCTCAGTTCTCTCTTCAGAAGTGAATTTTGTCTTTTGTCAAACAATCAAATCCACTATTAGATTAAAAAAGCATTTTAAAAAGACCTTTATTTATTGGTATTTGATGACGGCTCTTTGATTCCTGAAGGGATGTGCAATGCTGTTTGTGACATACAGCAAATTGATTTTACACATTTCCATCTTTGATCAATGAGTCTTCCAATGGGGCTTCGCTGTAATCAGATTGGAGATTGCTGTGGCACAGCCGTTGGGAAGAGAGTGGAATTTACGTGCAATAAAGATTAGGGGATTAGCAGCTGATTAGGAAAGCACTGATTTATCCAGCCACAGGTAGAGCAGAGGGGCTTGTGTGCCTGCTTTTCTCTGACCTTGGGTTTTGGGCTCTTGACTCCTCTCTTAGAAGCACCAGCGTGCAGCACAGAGTGATTTCTGACCTCGCTTCTCTCAACGAACAAGTTCAAGTCGTTGCAAGAGCGAAAACCCCCTCCTATTTCTGTGAATGGAGTGCCTCAGAAATCTTTACATGAGCAGATGCTTTCCTCTGATGTGCATCTACCAGGAACAGGCTGAGCAGCCAGACTGTGGCAAGGCTTTAATGTGCAGTGGGGAATTCCTGCTGACAGCTGATGTGGTGTGCGTGTGGTGGTACACGCAGGCGCGCCGTGGGGGATGAAGCAGCTATGTGGTCACGCGCAGAGACAATATTTCTCCGTGCACAGCTTTTCCTAGATAGCTGTTATGCTCTCCAGGTTTCCCCTCCCCTGCACAAGCATGGAGGAGGGTAGCTGGGTCTGTACATTACCAGACTGTGAGGTAATAGGAGTGCACATTAATGGATATTCCAGTGTAGCTCTATCTACCTGATGGATATGATGTTACATACCAGTGCTCAGCCCGGCAGTGGAAAAACGTCATCTGAAATTGCAGAGCAATCGAAGTCAGCACAGCTCCCATACAGTGTGGTGAAGTTTGGGCAGCACAAATAAAGCAACTGCACTGACAGTCACAGGCTGTGCTAATAACAGAGGGCTGGTAGTTTGCCTGTGTATCAGGTAACAATTAGCACCATCTTTCTACTTACATAGATTTATAGGGACAAAAAGGCAAATTTGGGCTCTTCAGCAAAGGAGAAGTATTTCCAAATCCTTTGGATAGTTTGGGGGATTTAAATAGATCTATGTTTTAAATATTTACTTTTAGTGTTTCAATTTAGGCAGAATAAACACCACTGTTAGGTGGTGTTTTGGTAATACCATTCATCCTGTCACATGCCACAGTGGTCTGTGATATAGGAAAAATACATTCCTCTAGATTAAGTGAAGCAGCTTTTAAGCAGCAAAGGATACAGCAGGCCTTCAGCTGTATGAGATGAGGTGCACTGAGTTTATCTGATCTTAGAAGCTGAACAGTCTCAAGACTGTCCAGAAAGCCACCTGGCAATCCTAGGAACAAACCATGGTGGTACAGTTGGATGTAGTAAGCCTAACAAAACAACAAGGCTTCACTATCTCCTACTAGAAAAACTAATAAAAGCCACTTAAGAGTTCACTAACCCTGTTGTGAGCAAGCCAGCATGTAGAAAAGGAGGAGCAGAGGAAATGGATCTGTTTGAAGCTGTCCCAGTTGCAGGCAGGCTGCAGAAATCTGGACGAGCCTCTGTTCAAGGCACCAGCTGAGCCCTCAGACCGTGCCAACGATAACTTGAGTTTTCACAGCCAGAAAGTCGCTTGCACAGGCATCAGCACAGGTTTTAACACTGTGCTGTGGCACCAGACCAGGCTTGATTCTTTTGAAGAAAATATTACTGCATATCTTGGGGTATGGCCTGAAGCTGAGGCTGTTTCCTAAATGAAATCTGACAATGCAATATTCTGCAGGTATGAAGGCTTCATGTGTTAAGAAGTCCTGGCTCCTGCCAATATCGTGAGGTGTCATGTGCTTTTACATCAGGTAGTGTGTGCTACAGTGCCTGGGGAGCTGGAACCAGATGTGAATGCTGTAAGAATTCATTGATGATTTCCCTGTTTTTGTATGCAGGAGACTTGGCATTTGTTATGCAGCTAAGCACCACACAGCCACTTGCTCCTGCCCTGCTCCTGCCACAGTGGGACTGGGGAGAGAAAGTAAAAACTCCTGGGTTGAAATAAAGACAATTTAACAGGAAAGAAAAGGAAGAAAAAAAACCACACTAGAAATAATAGTATGCAAAACAAGTGATGCACAATACAATTGCCACTCGCTGACTGATGCCAATCCCTGAGCCATGGTGTCCCTTGGCCAGCTCTCTTCAGTTTATATACCAGGCATGAGTCCTATGGTCTGGGACATCCCTTTGGCAACTTCAGATCAATTCTCCCAGCTGTGTCTCTTCCAACTTTTTGTGCACCCACAGCCTTCTCTGGCAGGGCGAGAAGCTGAAAAGCTCTTGACTTAGTATAAACACTGCTTAGCAACAACTAAGTGTGTTGCAAACATTATTCTCCTCCTGATCTCCAAACACAGCACTACACCAGCTACTAGGAAGAAATTAAACTTCATTCCAGCCACCACCAGAATGACTCTTGAGTTTAAATATAAGTTTTCAATGAATCATCTTCGTGAACACTTTCTTTCAGAGTATGTTTTACTCTTCTAGAAGAAATGTACAGATATGTCTAAGCTTATAGAACAGCACAAGAGGAACAAATCTTTAAAGTGAAATATTTGGTGCTGAGGAGGTGATGTTCACACTATTGGCATTTTTGGGGGTTTATTCTTGATTAGCTTCAGTCTGGTTATGTAAATTGAGTGCTCACTAGTGAAAATCCAAGAGCACAGGTTCTGCTTTTGTTTCACCAGGGACCCAGCTAGCAATTGCTGTCTGTGTCTGCATTAGTAGCTGGTGGGGATTGGTAAGATTGGATCTGTAAAGCAAAGCATTTGGTGCTGAGGACCTGGCAACCCAATTTAGTGAGTGTTCCACTTTTGAACTGCCCTATGAACTAAATGCCCATTTGAACTGGAGCTCAATGTCATGTAAAAGCAACCCAGTTCACATGCACCCAAACTGTTTTATGATATGACCCAAAGTATGATAAAAACCTTCATTTAAAGCACACCCCTGGTTCAGATGAATACACTGATGTGGGCAGGTGTAAAGAAGACCTCTATGATGACAGTTTAACTTGGAGAGAGGGAGAGAACATTTCTATCACACCTTACCATGAACTGGAGGTTTTGGTAGGTCAATGGTGAGTGGTTTCAGGCAAAATTTTTAAATATTTCTGTCTTAAAAGGTGGAAAATTAGCTCTGCCTTGCATTTTTCTTTTGGAGCAAGATGACGGTTTGGGTTGTTTTTTACATATATGTGAGATTCTTTTTTTGCCCTTGTGTTTTTTTAAATGTGTTTTTATTTATTCTTGTCCCAAATCATAATTGTTTTCATATTTTAGGGAATATTGAAAAAGAAATATTGAAAGAGAAAAGCTTGGTTCTTGACAAAGATGTCATTTTCTAATGGCAAAACATTTCTGCAAAACATTCCATGTCAAGACTGCTCTGCAGCCATTCAGCTAGAAGTGCTCTCTGTTCCAGAGAAGCCTCCAAAAATATCTTCATTTCTTAAATACCTTGGTGTTTATCTCTTTGTGGACACCAACAAACAGTTGTTACCATGTTTTTGCGGTGACCAAACTTAGAAGCCCCCAGTGACGAGGGCAGAGCAAAGACAAGGTTGAGAGCAGATACAAAGGAAAAAGGCTCTTGTGTCAGTGTATGGCTGAAGACTTGTTGCTGTGGACTAGCAGAAAGGCAAAACAGCTATTTAAAGATCCTCATTCACATCATCCTGGAGTATGGCATGAAGTCAGCTATCGTGGTTTCTGTTTCCCTATAGACATTAACAGTGACACTTACGATTTCCTGCTTCTACAGCTCTTACACAAACATTTGTCTATAAGGGAAAGGGCTAATTACTTATTAAACCATGTACTGTGCTTAGACTGGGTTAAATATTGACTACCAAAGTTCAAGGGCAATCTGTGTCACCAAACATGAACTTGGGCATCCTATTTTCTGGGAAGTGTTCAAATAAAATGATTGAGTCACAGGATACCCTCATGGCCAAGAAGGCCAATGGCATCCTGGATTGTATTAGAAGGACTGTGGGCAGTAGATTGAGAGAGATTCTCCTCCCCCTCTACTTTGCCATCGTGAGACCACATCTGTAATATTGTGTCCAGTTCTGAGCCCCTCAGTTCAAGAAGGACAGAGAGCCGCTGGAGAGAGTTCAGCACAGGGCCACAAAGATGATGGATTGGAGCATCTCCCTTATGATGAAAGGCTGAGGGAGCTGGAGCTCTTGAGCTTGGAGGATTCTGAGGGATGACCTCATTCATATTTGCAAATACATAAAGGATGAGTGTCAGGAGGATGAAGCCAGGCTGTTCTCAGTGATGGCCAATGATAGGACAAGGGACAATGGATACAAGCTGGAGCATAAGAGATTCCAATGAAATACAAGAGAGAACTTCTTCCCTGTTCAGGTGATGAAGCCCTGGAATTGGCTGCCCAGATGGGTTGTGGAGCCTCCTTTTCTGGAGACATTCTGAACCCACCTGGACAAGTTCCTGTGTGACCTATTCTTGGTGGTCCTGCTCTGGCAAGGGGATTGGACTGGATGATTTCAAGGTCCCTTCCAACTCTTAAGATTCTGTGATTCTGTGATGCTGCACATAGGCAGGAGGGACAAAGAAGGGGACAACAAATGGAGCAGACAGGCTCAGAAGTAAATTCCTGTCTTTGAAGCTTTGGATTTTGGAACATGGTCGCAAGTGGTGGCTCAAAGGGGAGATTTGTTACAGAATCGGAGCATTAAAGTAAGATTTGCAGTGTCTGGTTTGTTTTGCTGAAAGTCTTGAAGGTGGTGGGCAATTTGGCTGGAAAATCCACTGGGCTCTTGAAGCAGGATTTGCATGGTTGGGAAACAGTTGGAAGGGCAGAGTACAATAGCATTTATGTTAAAATTGGGGTAGATTAACCCCAGAAGCTATTTCAGGGCAGCCTGACTGGATTGTTTCCCAGAGATTATGGGAAGCAAACAAATGCCTTATGTTGGCAGGAATGATCCCTGTGTGATTTGTACGGGAGATGCTTGGGGTTTGGGTTAGGTTTGGTGAGATCAAGTTAGGGCTATAGGTCAGGATTTTCAGTTGCATTCTGGATCCTCCTGCTTCTCTCAAGCCAGAGGATTTCTAGCTTTCTTCCAGAATTAGGCAGTTTGTCTTTCCTGGAAGTAGGAGGCTAAAAAAAGAAGCCTTTTAATTCCAGAACCTTGAAAGCACGTTTTAATGCCATTTCTTTTAAAAAAGCAAATCAGGAATGCTGTTACTCAGGTGGACTTTTTTTCTTCAATGAGAATGAAAAAAAAAAAAAAAAGTAGATTGTGTCTGACACACACCTTTGTTGTACTTTTCTCTAAAGTTTTTTTGATTGTCCATTGAACTGCATACCTGAACTGTGCTGTCAGTATAATTTTAGCCTTAGGAGTAGAAATATTAGTCCTCTTCTTTTGGCCCAAGCTAAACCTACTGGCAGCATTTGAGGAACAATAAATTATATCTTTTCTTCCACACTAGAAGAGAAACCTTCTAGCATATGAAGTTTGTTTCTCCAAAAGTAATTTGAAGTAATCCTAACTCTCCTCTGCACTTGCTACCTCAAAATCTAAGGGATAAAGTTACTGTTTTTTACTGCTGAAAAAATGTTCACCAGCACTTGAAATTGAATGTCACCCATGCACATTTAATTTAATAAGATGGTAATTTCATGTTGAATAAATACCAACTGGATATTGAAAACATATGCTCAAAAGATTTAATACCCATGTAAGAGATATGTATCTCATCTACTGTTGTTAGACTGCCATAAATCTATGCAACAATCAAGTGCCAATTGTTTAACAAACAATAACTATTTCATTAAATCTCAGTGAATTGTGCATGTAAGGCACTGAATTAAATGGAACATGTTCCCAAATATTCGATTTTTCTTATTTTTGGAACATCTAGTATAGAAAATTTACTGGCAGCCTTCACCCAAGGGACTAGTTACTACTCATGTAAAAATATGGCAAGCCCTTCTTGTGCTATCAATAAATATCCATTTCATCAGAAAAGCAGTTCCTACCACAGAGGTAGGGAACAAAGAGAAAATATGTCACTTTCCTTGCTGTAAAATGAATCCACAAAGCTTTCTCCATCAGGCTGTTGAGCTCAGCTGTGCAGCCTAAGCCTAGAACTTGCTCCTACAAGCAGTCTGCTATTTCCAAAGCTAAGCCTGACCAGTCAGGGGCTGGGCAGCAAATACTTGTGGTGTTTTGTGTTCTTCTCCAAGAATCTTTGTTCTACAGAGATGCTGTTGTTTTTTTCTTTAATCTTCTGATTCTTTTTGATAAGCATTGTTTTTATCTGTGAATGCCTATGTTTTCAAGCCAAGAAGGACCCATTAGCTCATCTAATCTGATCTCCTCACATCACATACCAGAGCATTTGGTTTAGTTACCCCTATGGTGACCCCTACTTTACTTGGCTAATGCATACCTTTAGGAAATGCAAACTGTTTTGTTTTGAAAATATGAAAAGATGTTGGATTCACTAGTCCTTTGAACTGCTTATTCCAATAGTTAATGGTGTATGTGGGCAAAGCATTCATCATTTTATCTCTCTCAAAAAGCATTTTTATCAGTTCTGCTCTCCATGTAATGGTGTGCAGAGAGCCAAGAGTTCTCTTTGAGGAACACCTTCTTATGTTAACTGAAACTCTTGCCATCTTCGCTTTGTGAGCCTTTCTCTGTGGGAAGGGCTACTCCTTGGTAAGTGTTTTCCCAGCCCTCAGCACAGAGGAACCTCTATCCATTGATCCATCATTACAGCCTGAATGCCAGTACAAATAATGGTAATGATGATGAGCAGAGAGTATAAGACTACCATCCTCATGTTGGTCTTGCTGAGAGGGTTAAACTATTGTGCAAAGGGTTAAACTCCTACTGTAAGTAGGAGTGGCCCAGCTCAGCTTTCTAGCAATGGATACTTGAAGTTATCCACCTCCGGATGCAGATTTAAAATGTGTCCATCCCTTTTCATTCTACAGCAATCAGTGAAAGGAATTGGCCTCAATGTAAATACCCTTGCACTAACAACTTGTGAGGATCAGGTTTTACAGTGATGAGTATGGTGAAGGCCAAATGTTGCCTCAGGCATTGGTGTAAGAGAGAGAATTCACACCAAAGGAGTGGTTTGGTTAGCAACCCTTGTCCAAGTCCTTTATCTCACTGCACTAGTGAAAGATTTCTGTGCTTGGCTGTGATCTCCACCTAGGCCACACATAGTCTGTGATACCCAAGTCCCTGATGTTAATTCCTTGCATGCATTGATGGGTTGTTTGGGTGCTTCATGGCAAATGACTTTGCTAATTTGCTAACACAGCACTTCAAAAGAAATCTTATCTTCATGGAAAGTGAATGTGTTTGGTATTAAATAATAAAATATACATAACCCACGGGGCTCTTAAAACTTATTTAACTTCTTTATAAACTTTAAAATACGGTATGTGGATATTATAAATTATTTTCCATTCCAAGAAACTGTCCGGGCTGGTTGACCTTCCTTGGAATTTCCTCTTTGTAATTATGTTTAATGTGTTAATAAAGTTCACTTTGAACTCTATCATGGCAAATGGTCTCATAGGACATGGGTCAGTGCTGGTGTGTTCACCATATGTGAAGCTTGACGTTAGCGTGCAGTTTAGTTGAAGGAATAACATGGTTAAGTCCAAACAATTGCAGAAGCAGTGTCTCCTCCCCAGGTTAGCAGTAAAAAGGGGTTCATGGAAAGTTAGGAATGTGAAGTGGGAAATCATTTAGCTTTTGCTGCTAGGTGTTACTAAATTATAGCCCTAGGTTCGAGTCACTATCAAAACACCATATATCTAGAGGGTTTTCACACAGAGCTATAAATCATCTTTACTACATGTATGAGTTGAATGAGTGCATGAACTTTACAAAGCAGTCCAGGAAAACATAATTACATGTGTGTGTGTTTTTGACTGTGAGAAATATAGACAGGAAGTTCCAGGCTGTTCCACTGTTGTGCCTTAAATACGCTTCTAGAAATTGTTTCTGCTTCTTCCTGGAAATAGCTATTTGCTAAAGCAAAGAGGCTTTCCTGGGCTTTTACATAACTCCTTTTGCCAAGAAGTGGCAACCATCAGCCCTTCCAAGGCACTGCAAGGGAGAGCAGGAATGTTCGTAAAGCAGTGTCAGCAGCAGAGCAGCAAGTGGGGCTTTTCTGTGGGATAGGATAGTGGATATAAATTGAAAATTGCCCAGCTGTTCAGTAAGACAGGTGTAGGATCTGTCTTTTATATAATGGAACAGAATGGAGATTCCAGTTGCTTGTATTCGTAAATGAAGCAAATAAATCTGCACACTTGTCTGCATGTATATGAGCAGAAATATTTAAAACAAATGAGGTGATCATGACATTTCCTTGTTAACGTTTGACTGAGCTTATGTGATCTTAAACAGAAAACTTGGCATCTGGGTGAGATTGTTGGTTTCTTTCTGGGTGTGCTTATATGTATTTGCAGATGAGGAAACTATAAGCAAGAAAATAACTTGGTGGAAAATCTTGGGTCTGGATTGTTTGAATTATATTTTAAGCCTGATTGCCTCCTGGCCCTTGGAACTCCAGGCATGATCCCTTCTAGCAACTAAAATGATTTGAATGTTATGGGGCAAAGTTATATTTAGTTTGTATTTGGAGAAAGAACAACAACCAGGGGCGGGGGGAGGCAGCTGCATTCTCATCACTTCTACCCAAGTCACATCTATGGATGTCAAAACCCACCCTTCCCCCTCAGCTGAAATATTAAGAAATTGTTTTCTTAGATTATTGGGTTGAGGACAAGGAGGACTGAAGAAAACCTGCCCCTGATGTTTTGGGTTGAGGTAGGGCTAATTTTACTGTGCTAACTCCTTCTGTTCACACAGCTTGTGAAGTCAGCTGCACCCTCTGCAGCATGGTGTGACTTGAAAGTGTTTCTCATCAGTACCCTGTGGCTTTCGAGAGCTGCCTGCAAGAGACGGTGGTTGTTTTCCCCCTCCTTTCCTGACTATAAAATGTTTAAAAATGTGTGCCAGCAATTTTCTGGGGCCTCGTTTTTAGTCACCACTTCTATATCCCATGGCAAAATGCTGCAGGAAGTAGTCTCTGTCTCCAGGAGCATCAAAAGTTGCAGATTCTTAGCACACACAAAGTCTGATTTTTTCAAGTATCACTGCCTAATGGCTACGAAATCAAGGAAAGTGTAGCGTAGAGACAATCCCCCCAGGATTTACACCCCAGGCCAGAGAGCACTGCTCTTTCCTGCTCTGTCTTGAAGGGATCCAGTGTGGATCTTTGCCTAGTGGTGCAGGCACATGGTACTTTGTGAGATCCACCCCTCTACCATAGCCAGAAAGGTGGTACATATTGGCATTAAAAAAATTGTGTTGGTAAATAGATGAATTGACAGTTTGGTTTAACAAAATGATTTCAGGTTGCAAAACAATCCCTTGTGGTGTTGGTCTCCAGCTCTTCTGGTGTTGCACTAAAGCACAACTCACAAACAAAGCCAGAGCAGTACTACAGCAAGCAGTCATAAGGTTTTGCTCTCAAAATACATAACATCATTTCTACTCACATACAACACAAAGCTGGAGTCTGGGACACCTGAGATCGTGACACTGGCTGCTTGAGACATAGTTGCATCTGCATTTTGATGCTGCATTAGAGCTCAGGACAGCGGTTGGCAATGGCAAGGGATGGGAAGTTGGCAAGGGATGGAGTTCAGCCTGGTTTTACCTCACTGGCAGTTGTAGGTGAAGCAGCTAATGCTTTCCTGGGATTTTAACTCTCTAAGCAGCTGTATCCATTCTGCAGGGTTGTGGACTGTGCCCCAGGCTCTGTCTCTGTGCTGCCACACTCAGCTGTCAGTGCACGCTGACAAATGCCACAAGGGAGTGGAGCATCTCCCTTACGATGAAGGGCTGAGGGAGCTGGGGCTCTTCAGCTTGGAAGAGACTGTGGGGTGATCTCATTAATGTTTATAAATGTATAAAGGGTGGGTGTCAGAAGGACGGAGCCAGGCTGTTCTCAGTGATGGCCAATGATAGGACAAGGGGCAACATGTACAAGCTGGGACAAAAGAGGTTCCGAAGAAACACAATGAAAAACTTGTTCCCTGTTCAGGTGAGGGAGCACTGGCACAGGCTGCCCAGATGGGTTGTTGAGTCTCCTTCTCTGGGGACATTCCAAACCCACGTGGATGAATTCCTGTGTGACCTAATCTAGGTGGTCCTGCTCTGGCAGGTGAGTTGGATTAGATGATCTCTCAAAGTCCCTTCTGAATCTTAAGATTCTGTGAAATCTGTGACACTCCAAATCAACACCTTGGGAGAGCTGGCAGCTACTGGGCACTTGGCTTTCATGGCAGACCTCTGGCATATCCTGGGCCTGTTCTGCACGGTGGGCAGCTTCCTCCAGTACCAGTGGTGCACATGAGAAATTGGGATGCTCACCATCTTTTTGCTACATCTTTTTGCTCTGTTCATATAGCACAAGATGGAACTGCTTATAGAGAAGCTCTGGAAATTAAACTCCAGTGGAACCCGAGTGGTTCTGGGCAGCTTAATGTAGGCATTCAGGGAGGGACTAAGTTTTTTATCTGGATAGTATGGGATTCCTGCTATACAACATGTGAAGCAGCTCTGTGTCACCAGCACCTGCTTCCCAGGGGATGTTGGTCCCAGAGGATGTTGGAGAAGGGCCTTTTTGCAAAACACACTTCCACCTCTCCATCATCTCCCCACCAGATACTGACAGCACAGAATGGTGAGATGTGCCAAAGTGTATCTTGACTTGAGCAGCATTCGTCACTGTTGCAGCCCCAAGGCAAACAGATACATAGTGAAATAAGACCCAATGGATGCCTGTACATTAGAAAGAGACAGAAATCTGTGATTATATCAACATTTTCTTCTTTCTGTAACCATATACAGGAGGTTCAGCTATTGTTGGCTTGCTAGGGCCTCTGAAGTCTCTGACATATGCAAAGACATTCCAGAGCGCACTGCTTGTGCAGGAGATTGTTAACACAGAGATGATAGGTAATAAAACAGGAATATTTACGGCACCAAATGAACAGAAGCAAGGTTTTAGCGTGTTTGGCCTGGGGCTGTACCTTATTGGGAAGTGTGTACAGCTGTATTGGGGGGAAATTTTTATTCCTCATCCTGAGAAATTCTCTGGAGGGCTGCAGAGGACCATACTTGTGCTTTTCAGGCAGAAAGGCTCTCAGAAATCCACCCTTTTCTAAATGTCATAAAGGTCTGTGAATAGATCCTATGACAGAGAGTGATCCAATAATTCCTCAGAACGAAAGGTCAATCAAAGGAAAATGCCATTTAGGAGGACCAAGCTTACCACTGACCCAACCATGTGACAGATCCAGAGGCAACTCTAGTGCCACCAGGAAAGCCGCTTGTGCCACCTGCCCCAGTGAGGCACATGACGTGATGGGGAAACTATCTAATTCCTCCAGGTCTCAAAATTCATCAGGAGTCAACCTCAATGTCGGAAGGAAAGGGATTTTTAAGGAGCTATAGCAGGTTTCCAAGTTGGAAGGAAGGTGCTCTTTCTCTCTACTGTCCCTGCTCGCCCTGCCTTAAACGTTTTTCCCCTGCACTAATTATAGCTCTGCTTTTGCCATTTGAATATGCATATCCTGGCTCACTAAGAAATTGAAATAAAGCTCTTCTTAAAGCTTGGCTTGATTTCATAGGTCAGAAAGGACCTATCCAAGGCACAGCCCAGAATTTTGACAAGGCTGTAGATTTGTCTGAACATTTCTGCTCCTTTACACTGAATGAGATGCTGCATCTTGTAGGGAGATGTAGCAGAATTGGGGTCTGGATCCTCACCTGAGATTGATAAATTCTGCTTGATCAAACCCAACACAGGCAACCCCTCCTAATGGATGAATTTCCTCTTTAAAAGATTCAGCAGCACAACTCATGTCAGATTAGCATTCAAAGGATCTTGGGATTATTTCTCCATCTACAGAGCTGGTTGGAGGTCTCCCAAGGTGAAGAGCATTAGCAAGTGTGGTTTGCAGTGCTTAGAAAGGTCTAGACAGGGAGGATTTCTCATGATGTTTTCCCAACTTCCTTGAAGTATGGGAGGGCACCATCCCCTCTGAGATGCTGTCCCATAGATGTCTGCAGAAGGTGTTCAGGGGTAGGTGTTATCTCTGCCAGGGACTGGCTTTTTCAGAAAAAGTGCTTTCAAGATCCCCACTTTGGGCTTTCAGCTGTTCATCAAAATCTGAGTGTGTCTAAGACACATTGGTTCATCCATACTCTTAGTTAAACTAATTAATGAGTTTCAAGCTGATTCATGATTCTTTTCTCAGTTTGAGCAGCACTTCACCAGCAAAGCTACAAAATTCATGGGTGCATGAGTAATTGTGTCAGCAGCCCTGTATTCATTCATGAGCTGGACTGTATGTACTCCTTAGTCACGCCAGGGAAAATTCAGGCAGACATTGGAATAATAGGAATTAGTCATAGGGAAGTGCAGATATGAACTCCGTAGCTGTCGATCCAAACCTCCAAAACACTACGAAGAGGAATTAAATATGAGGGAACAGTTCCAAATCCCACAGACATCTTGTGGGTTTTGGGTGCAACTCAGCATCAGCAATCCTTAGCAAAACATTTTGTCCTTATGCAAGAGTGAGGCACTTATTATCACACCCAGTAATAGATTGTTCTGGGAAAAGCATTGCTATTGCAGTTTGTGTGGGGAACTTGTGCAATTAATGAAAAGGCAGAAAAGTCAGATGCAGGAAAAAAGAGTTTCTACTTTAACTTTTCAGAGGCTTGGTTAAAAATTAGGGTTTGAATTCAGCTATGGATCCATTTGCACTGTTAGAGTCTTTATTACTTTTTTTTATCAGAGTGTTGGCCTGTCCAAGTGCATCCTGTTATCAGGTGGCAAACATCATGTTCACTCTGTGGCATTCCAGGGACACTCTGTTTTGCATGAAATTACCACTTTTTACAAAGCAAAAACATTTGTCTGTTGGGTCAAACCAGCAGGGTTGCTAAGACAATTTATAAAAATATCCTCTTTTGGACTGTAAGCAATGTTAATATGCCAGGCTATGCTGTTCCTTTTGGTGAAGAACTACCCAGTGAATGCTTTATGCCCAACAACTGCAAGCTTATGTGTCTCAGATGAAACCCATCTGGTGACTATTAAAGGGAATTACTGTACATGCAACATGAAAGGATTGTAATATTGGGGGGAGGGGAACAGTGTTTTGTTTTAAGTACCAGTGCTGTTACTAATTTTGCCTTCAGGATAGGTGTTAAGTTTAAAACAACTGCAGTTGCTTTACCAGATACAGCTGAACAGTTTGTGTATTGGACTCCTTCTTGCCATGTAGGAAAAGGGGGATATTTTGGAAAAGCAAAAGAGACTCAGAACTGGGGTTTCCTGCTGGGTTAGTGTGAGTAGATGATGGTGGTAAAGCTACACCTTCAGGTCTTGCACAAACCAACATCTCTGTCATATCCCTCTGTAATTGCCTGCATTTTTAACTTTGATTATAAGTGATTTTTTGGTAAGCACCTTTCATGACATCTACGCATAGCAGTCAAATCATAAAATCGTGGGATTGCTTTTTCTTTATAAAACCTTTAAGATCATTGGGTCCAACCACTCACCTCACACTGCCGAGCCCAATGCTAACTCATGTCCCTCAGCACCTCAGCTACATGGCTTTGCAGTATGACCAGGGATGAGGACTCCATCACCTCCCTGAGCAAGCTGGAACAGTGTGTGACAACCGTCTCAGGGAATAAAATTCTTCCTAACCTCCAATCTACACCCAAGTGCAGGATTTGGCACTTGGTGTTGTTGAACCTCATAAAATTGTCCTCAACCCATTGCTCCAACATGTCCACATTCCTCTGAAGAGCCTTCCTCCTTCCATCTATCTATGCACCCATCCAGCTTGGTGTCATCTGCAAACTTACTAAAGATGCACTCGATCCCCTCATCCCGCTAAAGATGTTAATGTAGCAGCCTGATTGATGATTCATGTTTAAATCAGGGCTGCGTCACCAGCAAAAGTAACAGCTCTTCCTTTCTCTGCTCTCTCTTAGGCCCCCCGAGGATTGCTGATAAAGTGATTCACCGTCAGTCCGTGCGCCTTGGCAGGACCATCAAGCTCCTGTGCCCAGTGGAGGGTGACCCTCCACCTCTCACCATGTGGATGAAGGATGGACGTACCATCCACAGCGGCTGGACGAGGTTCCGAATTCTTCAACAAGGGCTGAAAATCAAGGAGGTGGAAAGCGAAGATGCGGGAACCTACATTTGCAAAGCCACCAACGGCTTCGGGAGCACCAATGTGAACTACACCCTCATCGTGATTGGTGAGTAAAACTGGAGAAAAGCCAGGCCTCACCTGCTCTGGGGGGAGAGAGCGAAACGATTTCTGTGTGCTGTCAGTGATCACAGATTTGCTTTGCTAATCATTTACTGACCTCCACTCTTAACTGGCCCTCTCCAGTGTTTGAGGATTGCCAGAGCTGGCTGTGTTGTTGCACATCTTCTGCCACAGCCGTCTGCAAGCAGATAAGATTACGTGGTGCCAAAGGTTACAAATCAACAGAAATGATGCAATAGTCACTAGGGTCCAGATCACAATGAATTCCACACAGGAAAGGCTGTGCGATAAGGAGAGGTCACACTGATCTTTATGTTTGCTGTTGGAACAGGATCGTTCTCAAAACAAATGTTAAGGCACCGATATGAAAACACACAGCTGGGAGGTCCATGTACTGAGCTTTTGCAAAGCATGGTGTCTTCAGGAATAATAATATTTAGGTTAAAGCAAACAGAGCTGGCATGTGACCCAGGGATGCTCAGATCCTGAGAAATCCCCTTGGTGCAGGCAGGATTAGAAAAGCTTGAGATGCTGTCTCGGTGATGATGGTTGTGCTTTTGACCAGCTTCAAAGAGCTTACTTGGCCTGGCAATGGGATTTTGGGGTCACCTGCTATGGTGATCATTCCTGAAGGCCCCACAGACACTTCTGTGGATAATCAGATTCCTCTGCTGTGGCTGCCACAGAAATATGCTAATTGGTTCTTTTCTGTAAGGAGGGGAAGTACTGGATGAAAATCAGCATGCTGGAGGATGCTGAGGGAGCAAAGGGGAGGGTTACAAAGCAGAGGGTGAGATCAGGTATCTTTCTCACCCTATTACCTGATCAACACCCCCAATATCTGATCTGCAAAGTTCTGCTTCTCTCAAAAAGTAGAAGAAAGGATAGAGTTTAGGGCAACTTCCAGTTGTCCACTGGATGTCACTCGGCCTGTTTTTGTTGCATTTGTTCTTCACAGTAGGACGACTCCTGTCGACTCAGAGCATGTAGCAAACACTTGCTACTGCTTGATGGAGGATTATCACCCGATAGCAGGGTGATTCTTGGAGAACAGGCTTTGTTACAGAGCTAGTATGAGATAGAGACCAGAATGTAAACATCTTATTAGGAAAGAAATGCTTAGGTGAGGGAAACCCTCTTGTGATATGACTCCTGTAACATCGGTGAGATAAAGCTGCAAAAGCCATCTTACAGTTTCCATAGGTTTTGGATTTGGTTTTCCTCATTCCCCTCTTTCCTATCCACCTTCATCGATCTTTATTTGCTATGCTGAGCAAAAGAGGCAAAGTGGAAATAGTGCATAAAGAGCCACATCTATATAGACTCCATTTGGACATGTTTTCCAGATTGTTCAGTGTGGATGAAGGAAAGCCGTAGGAGGCTGTTTCAGTCCTGCTTGTGCTTTTACAGTATGTGAAGGTTGCCAAAGTCTTTGATCTTCCGTGTCATCCAGTATCTTCTATAAAGCTCAGGGCTAAAGCCAGCTTCCATTATTCCAAGGCAAAGAACCGTTGAGGCATCTAAAATTCAAAGAAGGCTCTGACTATTCTTGGCGTTCCTACAGAAACAAATGGAAGGGAAAAGCCAGGAGACACTGGCTAAAAGTTGGACTAGATTTCAGGAAAGATTGAGGCAAAAACTCCAATTCAGTTGCTCAGGGAAATTGGATTATCAAATTTAATTGTGTTAAGAACAATAGTGTTCATTATATTTGGCACTGAAGAGCCCTGGGCACAAACACTAGTTATTTAGAACCTCATCAGGCAACCATGGAAGGAAATTGCAAGCACCCACTGGCCTCCGTGGGTGTGAGGTTGAGGCTTGTGCAAATAAATATTGATCACCAAGTGCCAAGAAAAGGGTAACTTTAAACTAAATGTGTGGCAGACATGTGGGCTTGAGTTATCATTCTTCTCCATACATCCTTGTTGTAATGCTGGTTAAACCCAGTACTTAGACTTTGCACCTTCCTTCCTTGTCTCACAGTGTACCATTGTGCTTTGTTGGTGCTCAGACCGTTTTTGATGGATTACTGATGTCTTTTGTCTCCAGTGTTACAGACGTGTCCTTGTAATGTTTCAAACCAATTGCTTTTCACTAGACCAATTTCCCCTGAAAACAAATGTTCCCCTAGTGTCTTTCTTGCCAAAGTCTGCAAGTAAACACAAGGTATCACAGACTTTCCTTCAAAGGACCCAAACATTTAATGCATTGGCCAGATGCTTGTGTTTGTCTTGGTGAAAATGCTTTTGGTTGAGAGAAAATCAGTCCTTTGTTGATTTTTGAGAAGGAGGCAGTGTTTTAAAACCAACTGCATGTCAGTTTTGAGGATGAAGATAAAATTGATGGAGCTGTTTTGTTTGTGTTCCAGTAAGCACAAACTTCATTAGCCAGAGTGGCTTTTTGAACCATATGGCCTCTGTATTCTCCCACTCCTTCAAAGGAGGAAAACCCCCTTATTCCAGCTTTACTGCTGACACCAAGCATGTAAAACCATGCAGGTGTCAGACATGGGCAAGGTGGTTAAGATATTAAATCTAGAATAGCATTAAATGATTCATTAAATGTTGGGACTTGAAAAAATACGTTTCATTTGGACATGAAAGCATTCTGAGAATTTAAGCAGTAATGTCTGGAATCACTACAGTAGCCTATTGAAAAGTTTTGGAGTTGTGCTATATGCATTTAACTGAGCTCTGCTATATCACTTGCAAGTGAGAAACTGTCAGCCCTGTGTCATATATGTGTGCACAGCAGCAGGATAAGGTGAAAGTTTACCCAAGATCCTACAGAGAGCTGAGACTTAAAATCAGCATCTTTGAAACTCTCTTCTTGCATTCAGTGCTATATAACTCTTATTAATCTTAATGCTTATTAATTTCTGTGTCCCATTATAACATAGACAACCAACCAAAATCTGTGACATTGTACAAATGAATGAAAAGGGCAGTGGTCCACCAACACCAGCAGTGGACATGGCAGAGGCGAGCTCCCTTGTCTACGTTGCACGTTGGTCTCTGTGAGATGTAGTAATTTTGGTAGAAGCCTTTTTAAACGTGGCTTTGTGGCTTTCATCTTGCTTTCAACCAGCCATCTCAGTGCACGAGCCAAGCAAACAGATCTGACTCTACGCATTTGTTAGACATACATAGATGTTGCCTGGCTGGAGATCTTCTCAGTCTGCAAGTGCGGATGAGACGGATTATTGTGATTTTACAGATGGTAACTAAGGGAAAGAGAGACCAGCTGATTCGTCCAAGACCACATAAAATAGAAGTTGTGGCTCAGAGTTGAGTCTGAAACACTTAAATCTCACCCTAAAAGACTATTCCTCCTCTGTAACACTTGCTAAAGTATTTTCTTTCTAATTTAGCATCTTCCTGCTTCTGTGTTGGAAGGGAATCTTCTCTTATTTTAGGTTTTTGATCTTCCTTCTGAGACAAAGGTTTTGCCAGCCCAGATGGTAGCAATTGGTTTCTGACCTACTTACTTCTCCATCTTCTCAGACTGCAGGGCCTGGATCCCAGAGATCCAAGGAACTCTGCTCTTATACACCCCTTTTTGAAATGTAAACCAGTAGACGCAGATAACCAATGTAAGTCAAAACTGCAATTTCCTCTCCTAGCCAGACTTAATAGTTTTTGTGGCTTACCACAAGACTTGGATGCCAATTACACTGCAGACAGATTTACAAATGCTGGAAGACAGATTCTCTTTAATCAGTATTAAATCAGCATTGCAGTTATTAAGCCTAATGGATCCTTATTGTGGAGAGGAGTTGTCTTTAGCTCATCAACAAAAAGTGCTGTATCTTCCCCCAAAAGTTACTTGTACAATGATACCCATGAAAATCTTATCTTTGCCTTTTTTCTCAGTGGAATCAATTCAGAAGAGCTGATTTATAATCTACAGGTGTGAAAAGTAGTTTTATTTTGGTTTTAGATGCTTCTTTACGTCAGAATAAAACTTGCTTGTCAGTGTGTTCTAAAACAAAGCCTAAGGCCAAAGACGAACAAATAACATGTTGAATAGCTGCTCATTATTTGAAAACTGTTCACCTTGGATATGTTCTTAATAAAAAACAACCCCAACCCAGACATGTGTTGGTGTAACTGAAGCTTGTGTCAAGCTCTGGCCAGCTTGGAGAAACTGAGAGGTTGGATATAGGGAACCACTGCCATCAGGGACTCCATGTGAAGTCTTAGCCCAAATGAGTGGGCTTTGCCTGACATAAATAACCAAAACCAATGTCTTCTAACAAGGAAATGCTGGATAACCTCCCTTACCATCTCTTTCTGCAGTAATATAGACAGTATCACTTGTTCCAGAAGTCTGGTCATTCTCTGAAGGGAACATTGTTGACAAACAGCTGTAGGAAAGACTATTAGTAAATATTTATGCTGTAGCATAACGACCTCTTTTACTAATGTACAACACAGAGGACTTTTCACTTGCAAAAGTGTTATGGGCCAAGGTGTGCCAGCATTGCAACACGTGCGGCTATTGCTACAGGTGCTTCCAGTAAATACTTCATCTTGCATCAGTTGCTCAACCAAGTGATGAAAGATCAGACTGTCTCTATTTTTGCATCTGCACACATGTTTCTCATTACCTTCTGTAGTAAAGAAAAAGGAAGCAACAACACGAGTAGGTTTTGGGATTGTCTCTGTGCTGTAGACTTCTTGCTTCACTTGGAGACTGTAAACTGCGAAAGATACATCTTGCTTGGGTGTAACTCAGCATAAAAATGATCAACATTTAAGCCCAAGGAACAGCTGCTCTAGTCTTTTTCTTGTCTTGTGTCTCTGACTGCTGCCATTGTTTTTTTCTCCTTTTTTGGATGAAGATTTTGGTGAAGAATCCATTATCCATTCAGTTCATCCCCTCCTCTGGTGCCTGGCTCTCTGAGTGATCAAGCCACTTGGCCCCATTTGGATTGTAGAGGCAGAGAGCAGGAGGAAGAGTGCAGCACATGTTGTCTGATGGGCTGTTCAGAAAATAAGTTATATCTCATTTTCAAACAAATCAAATTTACTATTAAATGTCTGCTCTCTGTCTGCTGCAATTGATTGCTTTGAGGATCTTCCCTGACATCAGATGATTTATCTTTAGTGTAGCTTTTTCCTGCTGAGCCAGCTGCTATTTAATGCTTTCTTACAGCTTGCCCACAGACAGCTCTCTTTGATAACAGGCATGTGTGAAAAATTTGAATTCAAATAAGCTTCTTTTTTTTTATTTAACAGTCAGTGTAAGTATCTTGAAAAAAAAATCATGGCAATGTCTGAATGGATATTTATTCTAATGTGCCTTTTTCTGCTCATAGTAGTAGAAAATGCTCTGTGAAAAAAAAGTCAAGTACAGTAAAATATGGTTTGCATTACAGTTTTCCAATGAAGTCATCAATCTGTGTCTCAGAACTCATTTATAGTGCAAAAGCTGAGAAAACATTTTAGCCTAGAGTCAGGTGCCACCAGCCATCTTGGAAAAGCATGACAAATTCATTTATGTTTGAATTTTGGTCTCTTAATAAACTCTGGGGACCAGAGAGAGATGTGCTCTGCAAGAAGATGTGAATCAACATTGAGTCAGCACTGTGTGCACCAAGGGACTGCTAATGCTAAGCAAAAAAAACCCTGAAATGAGTCAACACTCTAAAAAGAAAAAGAAAGAAAGGTGCAATATTTGCATTTGAGAACAGGATGGTGTAGCTTGTGCTGGTCATGGTATGGAGGTAGCAATGCAACTGCAGTGCTTTTACTTTCAGGTGAAGTATGAAAGGCAGCCCATCCAGCATAGGACCATTAACACAGTCACAGGGCATATAATCATGACTAATGATGATTAGTCAGCTGTGATATGGAAATGAAGAATTCTTTGTGACAATAAACAGTAACAAAGTTCTCGTGTTTAATTTGTTAAGGCCTCAATTCGGCAGCTGGATCTACGTTGGTGGCCTCCTGTGCATACGCAGTGTGATTAACACCAGATGAGAATCTGGCCACAGTCACTGATGCTTGGTAATGGTTATGTTGCTAATTAAAGCTCTGATTGGTTTTGGCCTTTGGGAGCTGAGCAGAAAAGGGGAGCCTTCTTTTACTACTCGAGGCCTAGCAATTACAATCATTACAAAAGGACTTCTTGTCAGCGTGTGGTGCAGTAGTCACCAGGTCACAGCAGCCTCTCTGTGGAGATGCAGGTAGGACTCTGGTTCATAACAAGATCTCTCCGAGTGGTGTTGCCAAGTGAGGGAGTCCTATGTGTGGGAAGAGACTGTCAATCTGCACGAACTGATCCCATTGACTAGGGAAATGTATTTTTATGTTGTAGTGCAAACTCATAGCTAGAAACTGTTCACTTGGAAATGAAGCTCCTTTTCCACTGGAAGTGACTCATCATTGACTAATGATGTCCTCATCCAAGCAAGGGCTCTTCCCTCTGAGTGTTTATTAGCTAGGCATGAAGACACACACCCTGACCAAACTTGGTGTTGCTCAGGGACAGCATAAGCGTGTTAAAAGAAATCTGAAAGACATCAGGTATTCCTGTCCCCTGAATTTCAGTAGTGCTTTCTTTCTTCCTCATTTGGGGAATGCCCTTCAAAGTCAAACAAACTCCTTGTCCTCATGTGCAGCATGTTGAGTCCTGGAAAATGTCCATTGATCTAGGAGAGGAAAGGAGGAAAGGGAAATACTTCAAAATGAAAAGGTGACTATTCCTGGTTGGCTGCAGAAAACCAATTTCACTAGTTTTAGTCATTTTGATGAGTGCAGCCCATAGTAATTTGTTCTTGAAAAGCTCTTTCTCCATAAAGAGGTGGTGATGTGAGTGCCAATATTAGCTGTAACTATCCTAAAAATGACTGATTAAAAATATAGTACCAAGTGATATGACTGATGTCTCTCAGTGAATGGGTGTAAAAGGCTGGAACACATTACAACTGGGCAACAGTCTTGTTTCTTCCAAGTCCAGATCTATAACATAACTCAGTGCTAATGCTGTATAATGTCCACAGTTTTTATAAGATCTTTGTTAGGTTTTATTGGTTTCATTTGATTTTATAACAAACTTTACAGTATGCTTATCAATACATCATGTTCTGGCTAACAAAAGCCTCACTGTTTCAGGTAAATTTCTTTTTTCCCCCTTCTTGAAACTGTAACATAGAAGCCAAGTTAAGAAGGTGACAACACCTGTTCACAATTTAAAGGAAATGAAAAGATTTTTTTCCATGAATGTAAGCATGAAATTCATACATATATGTATGGATATATAATTTCCCCCCATACTCCATCCTGTGGCAGACTGTGGCGAACCAGAGCTGCAGCCAGTGTAAATTAGAGGCATGCAGGACATATGGATGCATTTAGCCCACAATCCTTTGCAGATGCTTCAGAGTGTGTAGCTGCTGCTACACTCATGCAAATAGCAAACTGCAGCTCTGTTTGCTGCACGAGTATTGTTTAGGAATGAAAGCAAATACACAATGCCAAGCAGGCTGACGTTAAGAGTGTGTTTGATCTGAGCAATTTATGGCTTCCTTCTGTTAAAAGATATTAATAGAATTAGCCTCTGACCCCAATGAGTTTGTGGTGTACATGTTGTATTCTTCTCGTCAGTATGTCTGAGGCTAAAAACATCTTTTCCTTCTGACTTTATGGATCTGTTATCTTTGTTACAATCCTCCAGTGGGCACAATTTCAGCCTGTATCGACTGAGCAAAGCTGGCGTGCACAGCTACTGATTTATCCACATCTACAGATCTATAATACTTAGAAATAGCTGCATTGGTGAGTAGAGCTAAGGCAGTCTCTGGTCCAAACAGGTGATATGTGTGTATGTGGAAAGCAGGCATGCAGAAGATAGTCTAGATTACCAGCCAAGATCTGATGTGACTGCAGAATAGTAGTTAAGAGTAGTTAAGAATAGTTAAGAGAATTAATAACACCTCAAGCAACAAGAAGCCATTATGCTAATTGCAGACTTGATCATCAGTATTTTTGAGACATCTATCATCTTACCAACCATCCAAAATGAACATCTCCCCTAAGCATCAGGATGTTTCTGTTAACTTTCCTTAAACTACTGCTGTCGTCCCTTTTTCCTGACAGTGTTTCCTTAGCACCTCTGCTCCATCTCTCTTTTTCTTTCCAAAGGCTGTGAATGAAGGACGTAGCAATGGCCTTCCTGGACTCAGAGGACCACTGAAGCTGGGTTGAGCTCCATAGGCACAGTGTCTTCAGGAGGTCTCTGCTAGAGAGCATGGTGCCCAATAAATACCACAGTGGTTTATTTCAGACAAATGTTGGTCTTTTTGATATCAGTTTTTGATATCAGTTAACTCAGAAATACACAAAAGGCAGAGTTGTAAATTAAAGGCACAGTGTACAATATTTATTATAGAGAACAATGTGCCCTTGCGTCCAAAAAGGCCAGTGATATCCCAGGGTGCATCAAGGAGAGTGTGGCCAGCAGGTTGAGGGAGCTTCTCCTTTCTGCCCTACTACAAGAGGTTACTACTCTGCTCTGGTGAGGCCACGCCTGGAGTCCTGTGTCCAGTTCTGGGCTCCTCAGTTCAAGAGTGATAGCGAACTTCTGGACAGAGTCCAGTGGAGGGCTACAAAGATGATGAGGAGAATGGAGCATCTTTCTTATGAAGAAAGGCTGAGACATGTGGGGCTATTTAGCCTGGAGGAGGCTGAGGTGAGGACGTTATCAAGACTTACATATACCTAAAGTGTGGGTGTTGAGAGGATGAGGCCAGTCTATTTTCTGTTACAGTTACAGGGCAAGGGGTAACGAGCACAAGCTGGAACTCAGGAAATTCCACCGGCACATGAGGAGAAACTTCTTTCCTGTTCAGGTGAGGGAGCCCTGGCACAAGCTGCCCAGGGACGGTGTGGAGGCTCCTTTTCTGGAGATTTCCAAACCCACCTGGACATGTTCCTGTGCCCCGTGACTGAGCAGAACCTGCTTTAGCAGAGAACTGGACTGGATGATATCTACAGATCTCATCCAACCCCTACCTTTCTGGGATTCTGTGTGTAACAGCACCACATTGAGCTAGTTTATAAGGTGTAGCTTGAATGTTGATTTTGGAGACCCTTCTTTATGTGTAAATGCACATACACACCATCAATTGCTCACTTGCTGCTTCTTGATCCATACACGTAGGTAAGCTGCCTGTTGAAATGTATGGGTTTTGAGTATTTTTACATTCCTGTAGGGTCTGGTTCTCTACCTTTCCTATGCTGTCTTTGGCATCCACATTAAGAAAAAAGATGGAAAAATAAAAATAAAAAGAAACCCCCAAAAAACTGTTGGCAATTGGTGTATAAACCTGTTTTGAAGTCCAATTTGTTTTTGTTTGATGAGTGAAAGAACGTATTCTGTGTTGTGCTTCATGAATAATATCATTGTGCTAGAACACTTTGATTCTTCTTACTCTGTAATAACGTGGGTTTCAGAGTCAGAAGACCTGAGTATTTACATTATACACTTTTGGCAATAAATTTGGAAAAGAAGAGAAAAAAAAAAAAAGCCCTAATCCCAGGAGTTCTGAAACCTACACTCCTTCTTAAATGTACCCTGTTAAAGACATTAAGTCCCTTGCAAACATCCATCTATCAGCAGTTGAGAGTTTGTAAAAGGCGTACTTTGTTCTGAACTCCCTGCCCTACTGATTATGCACAGTTCTTTTATTTTGTGAATAGGATGATGACCCCTTAGCCTGGTAATGATGACAGATTTATGTATTTTAACACCCAGACGCTGCTGTATTTGTTAAAGGCTGCCAGACTCCAGCAGTGCTGCAACTGTAGTTTATTTTCATTGTCAGTTTGTGCTGCTTTTTAAGGTGTTCTGCAACCACTGGAAGCAGTGCCGCTGCTGCTCTCAGAGGCTGAGATGTCAGGATGTTAAAGGCATAAGCCACCATCCTTGGACTGTTTCCACTCATAAAATGTCAGTTTTACTCTGGTCGTGCTGACGGGGTGGAACCTGCTCCTCGCACTGAAGCCAAGGAAAAGAGGGGAGAAATAAAACCCCTCTGAGCAGGAAAAGGAATCAGATAACATAGAATTTATCCCTTCACTCTCTGCTCCCATGATATATTTTGCAGCTCTCAATGTTTTAAAGAGAACCTTCATCTAATGTGCAGTAAAAGAGAAGAACATAAACATACCTTGCAAGCTTAGCTGTTAAAGCACTGTATGGGTCAACACATCTGTCCTCTACCCAGTGCATCTGTCTGTGATTTCTTTGGGGTTGCTTTAAATTACTGCAAGTGGCAGAACAATAGGGAGACAAACAGTAAAAACAATGCTGTTGTTTAATAACAAGCTAAATTATTAACAGGCCTGGACAGAAAACATTGCATGTAAACTAAAGGGAAGCAAATGATTTTATTTTCCATTGCAATGACCCAGTGCAACAAAGGCAGCTGATGTCTTTTTTCTGTTCTTCTTTTCTTTCATCTTGCTCTGTGTGTATATTGTTATCTTACAGACACACTACAAAGGTTATAGGGAAAAAATGCAGAGTGTATGGATCTTTTTTTTTCTGGGCAAAAAAATGCAGAATATAGGTAGTTTTCTGATTTCTTCATGACAACCAAGCCACTGATTTTGAGTTTATCACACAATCCAAATCATGAATAGGACTTTTATTACCTTTTTTTTTTTTTTAACTTCTCATTCGTTGTTTTACTCAAGAATATTATCAAGTCAATTGAACTACGGAATTGAGTCAGTTTTCTACTTGATTGTCAACAAAAGCCTTTGAAGTATTTGAGACCGAATCCTCTGTTGCAAAGCTATTTTGATTTGGAAAAAGCATCACCACAAAATTCTCTGCTCATTTTCCTTTGGTTCAACATTCGATGTTATCTCTTCTTAAAGTGAAGCCATGTGAGTTAGCATGTTGTTTTGTTGGGTTTTTTTTTTAAAGCTAGAACAAATGAAGGTGACCTTTCTGCTGAAGTAAACAAGGATCTTCTTCTCACCTTTGTTGAATGTGCAGCCAGCAAGAGAGAGAAGAGCTGGTGACATTTCTCCTTGTTCACTGGTAGGGAATTTGGGAAGGGATTTGGATCCACTTCAGATGCAGGCTGGGATTCCAAAATCTGCTTGCTGCTCTCTCTAGAGCAATCCCAGGAATCTCATGGAGGAGAGGGATGGCACCTTCCCAATCCCCAGCATAGCCCAGTGTTTGTGCTCTGTTTGCAAGCGTCTCCTGACAACTCCAAGCCCACTGCAACTTCTCCTGGTAGCCCTTGTGTGTGCTTTGGCAGGAGAAACTCCAACCCAGGAGAAAGCTGTGGGAACTTGACATCAAGAAGATTATTTCAACCAAGGTCTCTTGTGAGCTTCTTTGGTTTGAGTATGGTTTTGTTAATCTCTTTCTTTCAAGTAGGCTCAGAAGATGCAGCAGCCTTCACTTGTGGGAGGTGAATCATATTGAGAGAGAATTTTGAGAAGCTGGTCTGGACCTTTGGCTTGAAATGCAAGCAAGGTTCTATGCATGCTCCTCCTGTCCTATCAAGCATGCTCCTGATATGTGAATGGTCTCCTGCGCATATTGGCAGATTGATTGGCCTTTTCTGTGAAGGCTCCACTATCCCCTTTCCTCTAATATGGTTTTAGAGCCTCTGGGGAGGTGTCTGAGGAGCTGTAATCACAGTCACTGTAAAAACATGCCTGTGTGATCTTCTATATATAAAAAAAGATTGTTCTCTGGGTGCTGCATCCTTGGGTAATTATGGAGAGTTTGCAGTGGCCCGTTGAAACCTTGCCATGACAAACAGACAAAAGGGCAATAGCTTTCAGGGGTAGATGGGTGGGACTGCATCAGAAAGGAACTTGGCCACCCGATGTCCTCGGTACTGTCAGCTTGTCTATGTATCTCTGAGCCCTTTGCCAGGAATGATTTGGATATGTTTTAGCCTTGTTCTAGGCAAAATCTGGGTCATAGACATACTCAACTATAAATTAATCTGTAAAACTGTAAATACTGGAGTTACACCCTATATGTGGTTATTGCTATTTGTTTGTTTGACCTGTGTTAGCTCTTCTCAGGAATTCTTTGCCCTTTTTTTGTTGTAAGTGCCGCTCTTAACGAGAGGATGGGTTGCACGCTGAACTGCTCATAAGAGACATTTTTTGCCACCTTCCAGCATGTACAGCAAGGGAAGAAATGTTGCAGATCCTCTGACAGCATCCCTGTTCCTCTGAGGCCACGTTGGCACATGCTGAAGGAAAAACTCGTTAAAAGATACACTAGATTCTTCACACCTGCTGTTTGGAGAAAACACTCTTTCATGTTTGGGGCCAAATCTATTAATCTGTCTTCCTATGCTATGGACTGCAGAAATAGTTTCAGGCATAGGGAGTAAAAACCAACAAGATGCCTTCACATCTTTCCTGTTATTTCTGCTACAGCTTGTTTTTCCAATATTTTACTGCTCTTCCTCCCTGGACAGTTACCTCCCTGGAGTCTCAGACCAGGTTTTTTGACACTTAGTGTGGGGAAGCTGTATGCTGTGGGAGAATGATTGGTGTACTAAACCCTTACAGAGTTCTGAGCTGCCTCCTTGTCTTTCCGATGTGGCAAGATAGCTACTACCACCCCAGCTCTGTAGAATGCAGAGTAATAATAATTTAACTTATTGGGGTGGCATTGCTTTTGTGGCTTGGTTAGATATGATTCCACGGACATGGAAGGTATATTCAAGACTGCTTACTTCACCCTGATGATTTTGGGGCATTTAGTGTTGTAATTCAAGGGCGTTTCTTCCTCCTCCTCAAATGCTAAACCATTGCTAAGCTCAGATGATACAGACAGGTCTTTGCTGATACGTTGGTCTTTGTTCAGAGTGTAAAGTAATGGGTAGATTTTTAGTTACTGCTTTTCTGAAACCTCGCTTCAAATGTGACATGACTCCAGCCATGAGTAAAATGCTTTTCGTGTTCTCAGTGAGGGAAGAAGTGAACTCCACTTAGAGGTCTGTAATTTTAAAGCAGCATGGTCAACTGAACTTAGAGCGCTTTATCCCTGAGGCAGTCAAAGCTGGAAGATAAAGGGGAGTTTTTCAAAAGCTCTCAGTCGAGGCCGAGTCAATCCCTTTTGAAGAATTCCCATGAATTTCCATGGGATGAGTATTGCCAATGCTGAAAGCTTTTGAAACCCTACCTACCATCCAGTGACACCTTTTGAAAAAAGTGTGTACTAAGCACACATTCCTGGGAAAATGTGAGCAGGGTTCACATATGTTGAATACCGAGGTGCTTTCTCAGAAGCAGGTGTTTTGAAAGGAAATTGAAAAAAACAGGTTTCTAAAGCAATTTTAATGAGCTATAGTGTCTGCTCTAGTCAGTAGGGAGGTAGTACTTAAGCTGAAGCTATTTTTTAACACAGTTTTGTCTTCTATAAGCAATGCCTGAACAATAAGTTGGCTGTTGCATTAAGCAATCTCTCTAACACCAATCCAACACATTCAGCTGTTGTGTGAAGTCACAAAAGCGTTGCAAGGTTTGCTATTATCTAGCTTGGAGCTTGTACAACGCTTCGGGAGTCTGAATATGAATGACATTTCTGTATTATCTCTGGATATGAGATGTAACTGCTGCAACAGTTACATACAAATTAATAAGAGCATGGAAGCTAGAGCCTAAGACAGTCTCAAGGTTGCAGTAATCAATTTTTCTTTCTTTTTTTTCCACTTTGAGAAATCTCCAGGCTCAAATATCAGGAACACTTTTGCTGGATATAGTCCATGCATGCAGTTGCCTTTGGCTGTGGTGGGAAATCAATGGAGTTACTCAGAAAGAATGTATGTGAATGATGAGCAGGGTGCTCTGCCCATGTTGGAGAGCAGCATCCTCATATCTGCCCTCGTTAGCTTTGGGATTGCTAAAATTTGTTGGCCTCATCTGAAAGGAATGGCTTGTCTTGCAGTTCTACAGGGAAGAAATGAAGAAGCAGCAAAAGGAGAAAAACATTGAGGGAGAGATTTGTAACAAACCTCTTTCCTTCCTTTTCAATTGCAGACACATTAAATACTTAATATTTTAAGAGCATCTTCTTACTTAGAAAAGCTGGCAAAGATGGGATTCAGTATGAGTCTGCCAGATTGATTTACAAATCGGCCTTACAAGCTCCTGCTGCTTAAACATACCAGAATGCGACAATTAAAGCCAACATCTGGAATTCATTGGTGGAGCTGATCCTAGATAAACATTAAATGAATGTCCATTTCCCTAGCATTGGATTTCCTCTGACTACCACAGCTTAAGTAGTGTGTCATCCTATCAGATAGAGCTGATGATGATAGCAGAGCAAATGTCAATGTCATAAGTCAAATATATTTGTTCCATCTTCTAGCACTAGGACTAGAGCTCGGCTGGACATACAGCACTGTTTTTTTCCACTGGATGGAGGGGATGGGTTCCTTGTGGCTTTCACTTGTGCGTGTATTATCCTATAGTCTCTGATCCCCTTGGTCATTGGAGGAGCAAAAATGTAATGGTTCTTGGGTGGTTTTATTCGCACAACCATTTTCTCCTTCCTCTGAAGCCTCTGAATCCTGGATTGATGAAGATGAGGAGAGGTGTTTCTACACGGTAGGCACTCAGGATGCAAACAAGCTGAGGAGAAAACCACAACTGCTTTTAGAAGGGGAGCCCTTCCATTAGGAGACATGAAAACACATTTTCTCAGGTCTGCACTTAGGACATAATTCTTGCCTCTGATCTTAAAGAAAATGGATGAGGTTTGAGGTCTTTAGAAACTTTCTGAGAATCCAGGACTTACACTGAAGGGTCTGATATGACCTTTCTGAGGCATGAAAGTTTGCCCACTAGCAAACAGACATGGATTTTCAGAAAGGTCTTTGAAGCATTCACTTTCTACCCTGTACCATGCAGGAGCTATACTGAAAAAAACTAAACGTTGCTGGTACAAAGGTCTTCCTTCCAACCTTGATGTGATCTCCAAAATCTCTATTAGTGCCTCTCTGGGTCTCCATATTGCCTCTGCTGGGTTCCTCTTCTGCAGCTCCTGCCTTTCTCTTATGGCACAGTCTGTGTCTCCCTTGGGACTCCAGTGTTCAGCTTCCTCCCACTTTCACCAGTGTGACTGTCAAGAAGTCCTCTTTCCCATCTCTTACCTAGTTGTTCAGCTTTATAAAAGTATAGCTCAATACCTTGGTTTCTTTGGTGAAAATTGCATAACTTTTCCTTTCCTTCTCTCCCTTGCTTTCACACCCTGCCTACCCTGACTTTGTGGAGAAGCTGAATACATATGGATCTTCTCAGCCCAGGATGTGCCCCCAGGAGGCAACCAGCTGGCTTTTGGGAGGCATTGTGGTTTGCAATCTCCCATCCTCAGTTCCACAGCAGCAATACAGCCATGATCATAGAATAATAGAATGATGGCTATGCTTGACATAGCTCAGAGTGCTCAGTGGCACAGTAATAGTTGAAGGGCCGGTACTTCTCAGAAAGGGAGCACAGATGGGTTTCTCTTATTATCCCAGCAGGACTGTCTGCACAGAACAGGAGCCTTCTGTCACAGAATCTTAAGAGTTGGAAGGGACATTGAAAACTCATCCAGTTCAACTCCCTACCGGAGCAGGACCACCTAGAGTAGGTCACACAGGAACTCATCCAGGTGGGTTTTGAATGTCTCCAGAGAAAGAGACTCCACAACCCCTCTGAGCAGCTCATTCCAGTGCTCCTTCACCTGAACAGGGAAGAAGTTTTTCCTTATGTTTCTTTGGAACCTCTCATATTCTAGCTTGTACTCCCTGCCCCTTGTCCTGATATTGGACATCATTGAGAAGAGCCTGGCTCCATCCTTCTGACACCCCTCTGAAGGCCTCCAGCCTGGCTCAGCTGGGAGCCAGTGGCCCCATGCACAGAGCTGAGCGGGTTCAGCACAGCGATGCAGACGAGCATGGCCCTTGCACTTTGCATTCTGATAGTATAGAGTTGCCTGCTCTGGGTGAGCTAGAAGAGGTAGAAGTATTTTTTCTTACTGATTGGCCCTTTTTCCCTTGTGGCTTTATGACTGTTAATCTGCAACTTGAAACTGTAGCATGAAAGAGCTTCACAAGGAGGAAAGGTTCAGGTAAGTTTGGGGTTATGTTATTTGCTTTGCTGGTGACTTCTATCTGGTGAGTTTTCCAAAGCTACTGATAAAGATTTTTCTGTCTATTATGGTGCCAACAGTAGCTTGAAGTCCCAGTTTCCTCCTATGGAAGACAGATCTTAAAGGTCTATAAAATTTATACAGTATACATTCTGATTTTTATTAACCTTGTGAAAGAGATCATATTTTGTGTGCTTCTGTATCTCTGGAAGTTATGACCAGCGAACTATTCTGCAGGGCAACAAGCTGAATGCTGTGGTCGAAAATACTGATTTATATGAACTGTGAAAGTGGTAGACCAAGCAGATAATGAAAGTCCTTGAAATGCTTCAGACATGCACAACCATTGTAGAATATCCCACAAGGGGGCTATGGGTTACATTGTCATTTAGCTCTTAGTCATTGCTAATTAGTTCCACCTAAATACTGATTTCCCCAGCCCATTCTTCATCTCTCAGCTGTAACACCCTGAAGAGTGAATTTTCTTTGCTCTCCCTGTGTTTGAAAACAATTTTGTGGCATCTTGTCTGTTTGTGGATGTGCAGTGAATCTCATTGAATACTGGGATAAATACTTCTAAAAATAAGATGATTTTTAATAAACATGCTCTTCCAGGCCCAACTAAGAACAGGAAGATTAGGGCATAGCAGAAAGCAAGCCACAGACTTTATAGTCTAAACAGATGAAATTGATCAAGGATTGGTGGAATTACAGAGGTACAAAAAGGTAAAGGGAGTTTGTAAACTTTGTGCAGAATATCAGTGGCATAAGTGGCCTCTTTATACCCCCTGTTAGTTTCTTCTCTGCATTATTTTTCTTATCTAGGCAGCTAAAAAAAGAACCAAAGCATTGGCCTGTAAAGCATGTGTTGTTTAATAGCCTCTGTTTCTATTCAAATAGAAATTTGTACTAAGACTGGGTAATTAGTTCTACTTGGGACAGAGCAGAGTTGGAACAGAACTACTGTTTAGGGACACGTAACTTCTCCCTGCGAGGTTAGCCATGACTTTTACTTCGATAATAAGGAAAATGGCTTTCTTCCAGTGAAGGAGAAAAAAACCCACAATAGTAGAAATGCATAGTGAAGAAAGAATAAGAGGGTTTTTTTCTATTGCTTGGCTTAAACTGGTGTTTTTTTACATATATATGTTCTGCCAAAATCATTTGTTTGCTAGTAAGAAAGCCTCCAGAATGACCTTATGTCAGAACACTGACAGACATAGATGGGAGTGGAAGGGATCGGTACAGTGTCACTTGGGTGGGAAGTCAGGAGGGTCAGTTTCCTCTGGAGACTCCTTTCCTCTGTGAAAGTGACGGCTGCTGCACAGCTTGCATACAACCTGGAATTTGCCTCTCTTGTTTTGTGCCCCTTGCAGCCGAAGGGCAGCTGAGCATAGGCAGCTGAGAAGGCTTTTGGGCTACATTACCCCTGCACAGACCTGGAGGTCATAGCGAGATGCCACATCCTCCTGGCCTCCTCCTTTCATGCAAAAAACAACTAAATAGTTGGGTCTTTGCCACAAGCAAAGGTGAGTCCCTCTTACCAGCACACGGAAGAACTGACCAAGCTCTTTGGCTTTTTGTTCATTAAAGAGCAGTGGAAGGTAAATCTGAGGTGACTCTGTTGCCTTCTGCATCATTTTTCTGACTTAAAAATAACACTGTGGCTGCTGTGGTTGCCATTAGGGTTATTTAGTGCTTCAGCTTTTTGGTTTTTTGCCTCTTTCCAGAACACTAGGCTCTGCAGAGCAAGAAGAACTACCCCATTGTGTGAGCCCAAAGGAAACACTGCATAGAAAATGTGAGGAATTTTTAGGCCATGATATGTTTGGACTAGGAAGCGGGGGACTCGGAGGAATGCAGAGTACGGTTCCAAAAATATTCCTTGCACTCGAGCTCTTGGTCAGTAACAGTTATTTTTGTTGGCCCGCCAGCCCCTCGAGCAGAAGTGATGTCATTCCCCGGCATAGTGGAGGTGAAAGCACAGAGAGTGCCCTGTGGTTTTGCAGGGCTGAGAGTGGACAGCTGAACCAAATGCCTTCTGCTGTCTCAAATGCCCCTTCTGTTGTATAAAAAATCTCTATGTATATTAAAAAAAATAATATGTTGTGGGGGATGGTGAGGATGGCTTAAAAATAATTAACAGCACGGTAGAAACATTTCCTCTAGTTACAATCTCTTCCTCCTGAGTGAGCTCCCTTCCTGATAGCTCTTCTGTTTTTCTCCTTATAGTGATGTGCATTCTTGACGGGGGGAGGTGCCTTTTGAGTTGTGTTTATAATGTTATACTTCTTCAGTTATCAGAACACAACCACTCTTGATGTCCTCTGGCTGAGATATGGGCCTGTGGATGGTCTTCAAAGTGATTAAGACAGAATCATATAATCATAGAATAGTAGGATTGGAAAGGACATGTTGCACAGGAACATGTCCAGGTGGGTCTTGAAGACCTCCAAGGAAGGAGACTTCACAATCCCTCTAGGCAGCCTGTGCCAGGGCTCCCTCACCCTCACAGTAAAATACTTTTCTTATATTTAAATGGAACTTTTTGTGTTCCAGCTTCATCCCATTACCCCTTGTCTTGTTGCTAGATACCATAGAAAAAAGGGATGCCCCAGCCTCCTGAAGATGAGCTGGTTAATTCTAGAACACCTCTGAAAGAAGAAAGCCAGCACTTTTTCTGTAATAAACAGGGTGGAGCATTAGAATACTGAGATCTTTTTGCATACTGATGACTCTCAATATTCATTGGGATCTTGATGATGCTGGTTCAACTTTTAGGTGCACGTGAGAGAGACTAATAAAGAAGCCGTGCTTTTAAATCAAAGTTTGTCTAGGCTGAAAAGACAGTGAAAGCTGTGTGCATCCATGTATGGTATGGATGCCAGGCTGTTCTCAGTGATGTCCAATGATAGGACAAGTGGCAATAGGTACACATTGGAATATAAGAGTTTCTGAAGAAACATAAGGAAAAAGTAATTTCACTGTTAGGATGATGGAGCACTGGAACTGGCTGCCCAGATGGATTGTGGAGTCTCCTTTTCTGGAGACATTCAAACCCACCTGGACGAGTCCCTGTGTGACCTACTCTAGGTGGTCCAGCTCTGGCAGGAAGGTTGCACTGGCTGATCTTTTGAGGTCCTTTCCAACCCTTAACATTCTATGGTATGAACCCAGCAAGGCTGTTTCACCTTGATCCTCCCTACTCTAAATTACCTTTAGCACAGGTAGCTAAGCCAAATGTCTACCTTACCACAGCATATTCAACGCACGACAAGGAGTTAAGAGAATTGGATTTTATTCCTAATTCTGGCATTCAGCTACTGGCTGCCATTGGGTTTTGCTTTCCTGCCTGGATCTTGTGTACTCCCTGAGGGACAGTGTTCATTCTTGTGGGGCTCTAATTTTTGTTGTGGCATCTGGATTTAATTACATGGCAAGTAGTGGCCACTCCAATGTTTACTCCTTCACCAGCACTTGTGAAAGCTCTATCTTGTGACATGCCATGAAGTGCAACAGATTTGAGCTAGTTTGGATCATGGGACTGCTCCAAAACTCTCCTCTTTGGATCTTTATTGCATGATGTTTCATAGGGAAAGGAAGAACCTCTAAAAGACCTTGGTACTGCCTTTCCCAGGATTCCTCAACTGGGTATCTTGGGGCTGCAGAGGAAACAAAACTTTATAAAAACAGCTCAAAAGTATATGAATGAGAAGGTTTCCTAACCTTGAAATTTAACTTTTGGGTTGATAAAATCCATGCAATGCTGACAGTTACACAGTGGCAGGAAATTGTTTAAAGTGTCAGGTTTTCCATTTTAATTCTGGGAACACTCTGGCAGTAGATTTCCTTGAAAATGCTGTTGAAAAGGGCCCACTTTCTAAATTGGAAAGATTTACAATTTACCTTTTCTATTAACCTCTTGTTCCTCAAAAGGTTAAGTAAGGGAAATTCCTCTTTTTAACACTGGTAGCTATTTGACAAGGTTTTGTTAGCGCTGGGTAACATTGGATTTCTCAGCAAATGAGCCAAGATCATGGTGGAAGAAACATTTACTTGCAATTTCTCTACAGAAGCCTGAGAAAACTGCTTTGGTCATATAATACATATTTCCTGTTTAACTTTCGCTATCACGTGATGTACTCTACTCCAATAATGAATAGAATAGCATAGAATAGAATAGAATAGAATAGAATAGAAAATAGAATATTTCAGTTGAAGGGCACCTCCAATGATCATCTAGTCCAACTGCCTGACTCCCTCAGGGCTGACCAAGCCAAAGCATGTTGTTAAGGGCATTGTCCAAATGCCTTTTAAACACCGACAGGCTTGAGGCATTGACCACATCTCTAGGAAGCCTGTTCTAGTGCTTACTCAACTTCTCGGTAAAGAAATACTTCCTGATGTCCAGTCTTAAACTCCCCTGGCACAGCTTTGAACCATTCCCACGAGTCCTATGACTGGATATCAGAGAGAGGAGCTCAATATTACCCTCTTGACTTCACCTCTTCAGAAAGCTGCAGAGATCAATAAAGTCATCGCTCACCCCCCTTTTTCTACAAAGCAGACAAGCCCAAAGTTCTTAGTCACTCCTCTTAGGACACTTCTTCCAGCTCTTTCAGCAGTGTTGTTGCCCTCCTCTGGATGCATTCAAGGACTTTAACATCCCTCTGTAATTGTAGGGCCCAGAACTGCACATGGTACTCAATATGGGGGCTAAATAATGCTAAATACAGGAGGATGATCACCTCTTTTGACTGTCTGGTTATACTGTGTTTTGCAACTCACCGTTTATACAACTATCTTACTTCTTCAAGGTGTTGTACATTTTTGAGTGAGTTAATCCTCAAATAACCTGGGAGGAGATCAAGTAAGCATATTTTTTATGTCAAGATGGAGGCTGGGATATGAGCACAGCCAAATTATGTAGGATAAATCTACTTCACTTGAGGGCAGGAAGGTACATTTGGAATTACTGTTGAAATCTGAATTCCTTTAGGATAATCATAAAGCAGGGTGGAGTCTGGTGGATTTGGCATTGGTATGTGGCATCAGGCTCACCTGTGTTAGGCACATCTTTCCTCAAGCTTTGCTACAGAAGAGATGGAGTTTTGCTGAAGTGTGGTAGAGTTAATGGAGGCTGCTACTTCTGGTGCAGGATGGTTGCTGACTGTGGAAGCAGGAAAGGATGCTCCAGTGTGCTTTGGTCTTATCCAAGGCTGTTGAGGGATAAGGGTTGGGACAGTGCTGGAATACATAGGAGCGTTGTGACAAGGAGATGGGAGGTAATCTGGATTAAAACTAGAGCATTTATGGTAAAGACTGTAAAGGTGATATCTGTCTGGAAAGAAAAAGTCTGTGTAGCTGTTGGAGGATATGAAAAGGGATCGGGTGATCTCAAGTGACAGTTCTCCCAGAGCTAAGCCACATCTCCAAATTTCTGTCCTTAACAGCTAAAAAACCATCTACTTCTTCCCTACCTTCATCTTAATAATGTTGGAGTAGGTTAAAAAACTTATTTGCATCTGGAGTTTCAGCAGAACTTCTTGATGTAATGGATTATTTGTTGATGGTGGAGCAGTCATGGAAGGCTATGGGCAGACTATGGGCTGGGGAGTATGTCAGGATTAATAGGCCAGCCAGTCCCTTGATTAGCTCTGCCCTGGCAGCTGCCTAGCAGCCAGCTTCCAGAATAAATAATCTTATAATTCTGGGGCTGATATTTCCAAAGCTTAAAATATGAAGGCCATACTGTGCTCTTTCTCAATATCTTGACCTTAATAGGTTTCCAGTAAGAGCTGTAAAAATAGTCCCTGCACTCACTCTGCTTTGTGACTTGAAAACATGTGTGCAACAGTGCATGGCTTACTGTCCTGGGCAGGACTGAATGAAGCCTGTTGCCTGATTGAAGAAGAAAGGTCTTTGATCTACCCCAGAACAAAAATATCTAATAGTCTCTCTACTTAGTCACTGAAGTGGGTTTTTAGTTCTGAAGCAAATTGTATAAGAAACAGTAATGGTCATGGCTAATTGTTTTATAGAACGAATGGAATGGAATGGAATGGAATGGAATGGAATGGAATGGAATGGAATGGAATGGAATGGAATAGAATAGAATAGAATAGAATAGAATAGAATAGAATAGAATAGAATAGGCTATTTCAGTTGGAAGGGACCTACCATGATCATCTAATCCAACTAACTAACTACCAGAAGTCAAAGTGTATTCTTAAGGGTATTGTCCAGATGCCTCTTAAACACTGACAGGCTTAAGGCATTGACCACCTCTCTAGGAAGCCAGTTCCACGTTTGACCACCCTTTTGGTAAATAAATGCTTCTTAAACTATAGTCTTAACCTGTCTTGGCACAGATTTGAAGCATTTTGTTTCTATTCTTCAGACAGTTGGATAAACTGCAATTAGGTGACTGGGTGCATTTGCCTGTTGGGACAGATACTGACAGAAACAAACAGGGCAAAGGAAGCAGCAGCACTTTGTGCTGCACTGGGAAAAGCAGATAGAGAGGAGAATTTGTAGAGGGTGATGGTCAAATTGTCTCAAGTGCTTTGTTTTAAAGAACTCAGTGTGGCAGATTATGGATACCTTATGCTGAAACCTAAAGCATCAGGTTCTTATTGAGACATACTTCTATGGTACTCACAGGTTAGTTCCCAAATGCTGTGGACTTTGAAACAAGGTTATGCAGAGGCAGTTTTACACATCTGGCTGAAGCATCAAGGGAACATGAGTGACCTTTGGACTTAAAGGGTCCCACTTGTCTCCCAGAGCCTTGCTATGCTATTGATACAGGTTATTGAAAACAAGGTGTTCCCGTAGTCACTTCCTCACATTGGCATTGCAACACCCTCCTCCAGTGAAATTCCTGCCTTAACTTCAGATATTGACAGAGCCCCAGTTTTCAGCCAGCTGTTTCCCCGTGGGCTGGCCTGCAGGGCAGATCATTTGCTGCCAGGATTCTCTGAAGAAGATATCTCTGTCTGGATTGTACTGCGTAGCAAAGCCGGCAGTGAACACTGGATTCATTTTCTGTGTTATTCTTAGAGTGAGCTCTTTATAACCATTCAATTTTCTTTTAAACAAATCCCATTTGGAAAAACAAATCCTGCCTATAAAAGCAGCTTTCTGTGCTGGGTTAATTTTCAGCATACCGTACACAGCTGTATATTTGGATTTATGTCTCCAGGCTAAACTCTCATTCTTGTGTGTAACCAGTGTATTCATGCCAGAGCTATGGCAAAGCTCTTTCTTGAGACTCTTGGGGTTTCGTTGGGTCTAATAGCATTAGGGAAGATGGAAGAGAATAAGGTGAGAAGGTGTAGGAAGCCAGACAGTTTGGCCCAGTTACTCTTGTGTGAAAGACTAGAAAAGGGCCAAGTTCATGCCCATAAAGTTGAAGGTGGCAGACATCCCTATGTCAGCTTTTCCCCGTTCTCCTGGGCACTTCATGTGTCCTTCCAGTCTGGCTCCTAGGTTTAAGTTTATTTGTCCTTACACTGTCTTCTTCCTCCATGCTATCCTTAGTGTCTTGTGCAGCATGGAGGTAAAGCATCACTCCTGACCTCATGCGGGGATAGGATGGACATTGAATCCATCAGCCTCCATCCACAGCAGCAGTGGGACTTTTCTGTGCCCATGATTGTTCTGTGCCACAAGTGATCCTGGGAGACTGAGTCTGATTAGGAACATATGCAGTTTTGTGCTACTCAGGACTGCATTAGAAACATCCTAAGAGCATCATCTATGTTTTTGATCCCAAATAACAGTTGTTCCTCCCCTTGCATAACATGTCTCAAGGAAAATCGAACTCCCTGTCCAACTCAGCTCAAGACTTCACAATATTTTCTTCATATTTCATATGAATTTCATATTTCATCAAGGATGCTCTCACCAGGCTCTGGGTTCTAGTGGGGGTGACAGCAGGGCAACTCCAATCAGGATACCCTGTGGATGTCCTAATTAGAAACATATAATCATGGAATCGTTTCAGCTGGAAGAGACCTTTAAGATCCTCGAGTGCAGCCTTTGTCCCAGCCCTATCAACCACTAGACCATTTCCCTCAGTGCAACACCCACCCGTCTCTGACACCCCTCCAGGGACAGTGACTCCAGCACCTCCCTGGGCAGCCCATTTCAATGCCTGATAACCCTTTCAGTCAAGAAATTGCCAAGTCAGTGCTTTTCCAGCTTGACTATTTGAGTCCATCAACCCCTCTTGCACACAGGAATGGGCTATGGAGGACCGAGTTGTGTGGGTGGCATCTGATTGTGCAGTCACTAAGATCTCTGTGATACAGGTCCATTACCCTTATAATCAACTTCATGTGGCATTGAACTTGATGATCTCTAGAGGTCCCTTCCAACCCTACATTTCAATGATTCTATGGTAAAGAACCTAGATATTGAGGTATGCTGTATCTCTTCAGTTCCCCAAGCCTTCCACTTCACATCTTCATGCTTTCTGTAAGTGTGCAGCTGATAGTTTAAGCTTCACTACTTCAGTAGGCTGCTTCTTTAAATTCCTTTTTCTTTTTCCTTTTTTTTTTTCTCCCCCTGCAAGAGGCAGATGAGAAGAACCAATTGTCCCACAATTGTTGCCAATTCTTTGCTGGCTGACACTTAAATATAAGGAAAAGTCAGCAAAATATAGAATCTGTGAAGGAGGGGGGAAAGAAACCATGGGAATTGGAGCTTGTCTGAAACAAAAGCGTTATTATTTGTCATGGGCTTCATTTTAGCAATTCCAGTGTGTAAGGCACTGTGGACCTCCATTGTTGGGACATGGAATGGGAAATTTCAGCTAGACTGAAAGAATCATCTGAAGATATCATTCTAAAGGAGTGTGAGGCACCCTTTTCTTTTCCATCCTCATTACATCTGGAATTATTTCACAGTGTTATTTAATAACCCTATAACAATAATACTTGGCAGTTCTTTAATAAGATTTCAAAGAGGGTCATTAGTGGAGAGTCACAATTAAATTACATAAAACTATTTTAAAGCATTTTGCTTTTAATTTCTGGATGTAATCCTTTAGACAGAGTAGTTTGTTTCTCCTTCTGTTGGATGTGAAAGAATTCAAAGACCTATTCTGGATATTGTCTTTGCAGAGAGCTTGGGGCTTTTTATTCAGTGAGCACTGAGTGGTGGAAGGAAGCCTGGTTTAACATTTTAGCCAGAGCACAGGATGAAATGTTTCCAAGCAGTTTTTGTGTGCTGTAGGGCCTGTGTGCCACTGTTGAGGAGGTGGGATAAGATTTTTTAGACACTGCAAAAAAATCATGTTGTTCTACACAATGCAGAGCACATTCCTAGCGGGGCTTCTCAATCCTCAGCACACAAATTTGGGTAAAAGCTCCTGTTCTTGCTTTGCTTTTGACCTTGTGTTTGACTCCTTCCTAGAGTAAAACAATGCAACAGTCACGGGAGAAATATTCTTCAGTTCCTGTGGATCTTCACAGCTTGTGAAAGGTTCAGCATTTGCGTAACTCCTGCTAAAACTATTTCCTTACAAAAATAATTTAATAGAAATTGAAAAAGCAGCCCTTTAACTTCAAGTGGCAAATCTCAGGCTCAGACAAAAGCAACTGAGCTCAGGTTTTCATTGTGATTCTCCTGTCTTAGGAATTAAGTGAAATGTGGGTTCTGATAATGCAAAAAGTTACCATGGAGTGGCTGCATCAGAAGATGCAAAGAGAGAGAGAGAGAGAAGTGATTTTCAGACTCATGTGTTTAGTATTGCTGGAAGCCCATGGCTCAAGCTTGCACTCAGGTCAGACCCTCAGCAGCATTTCTTCAGCAATTCATGTCACACCAGCAACACTTTGCTTTTCCTCGAGTCGATATTTTACTATTTGTGTTCATGTCCTTGGGGAAAAATTACAAGTGTGTCTGATTATGAAGGTGATTTGATTGGACTGAAAAGGAAAATAGCTCAAGTTTTTAAACTGAGGTAAATATTTATTGCTTATGTCAGTTGTGCATACAGGAATTGATTTCCTTAGTGCATTAATTCTCCTCCCTCCCTCTCCACTTACCTCTTGCTGTCACTTACATTTTTGTATGACATGGAAATACTTGATAGAGGTTTATGAAGTAGAGGCTTTTGCAGACCTTTAATTTGAAGTGTGCTGGTGCGAGGGCCAGAAGCTCATTGCTAAAAAGCAGGATGATGCCTTGTGCAGTCCTTCAGGCTTCATTCTAGCCTGAGTTGTCCATTTCCTTGAGGAAAATTTGAGCCTTTCCAAGGCTCAGTTTGATTCTTCAGTTTTGAAATATGCTTTCTGTCTGAGCAAAAATCTTACATGTATTTTCCAGGATTCAAGATTTACACCATGGGAGAACAGGACTTATGGCATTGTCTTTCTCCATGGTTGCTAGCAGCAGAGTAAACACCAGCAGATACATACAGCTGTTGGATGAAGGTGCAGGTGATATGATAGACCCTTGGTGAGGGATTGAGGAATAGGTATCTGCCTTGGTGATGCATCAAAGTTCATCAAAGCTCACCCTGAGGTGCCATATTCTGGAGAGCAGAGCAGGAGCTGCTGATAGTACTGCCAGCAGCATTCTGTCTTAAACCAAGCTAAGAGATGTGCAGCCCAGCAGGAACCTAGAGTTGGTGCAGTCTCCAGTCCTGCTGTCCTGGATATTAAGGCAGCAACATTCATCTATCAGATCTGGGTGTCTACTGCTCATTCCCAGTTATGAGCTCTGCCTGTCCCACTCCCCAGAACTGGTCTTTTCTTTGGACAGCATCATTTACCTTCCTTTATTTCAAGAAACATGTTTTTATTGTTATTATTGCTATTGTTCTGTCCACCTCAGCCATTTTTGTTGTTGTTGTCTCAAGCAGTTTTACATACATTGAGGTAATTTTTTGTTTACATGGTACTGCTCAGAAGTGCAATTGGAAGGCAAAACTGTTGTGCTGGTCATTTTTCTAACATATAGTAAGAAATAGGCTATAAGCTTATGATATTAAGATCATTCAGTCTTTCAGGCTGAGTCAACTGTAGACACAAATGATGAGTGACAGCCCTTGTTCCACTTTGCTGAAGGAGAGAACTAGCCTGAAGTCCCAAAGGAAGTTGATACAGGAACTGGAAACTGAGCCCCTGTGTTACAAGTTGCATTGCCACAATCAAAGGTCTGTCCTTATTTTCCAAAACTTATTAATAGATATTATTTCTCTGCCAGAGAGGAGGTGTTTTTTTTTCTGGTTTCCTGATATAGAATCTAAATATTTTCTTTTTAAATTTCATTCTGCTAGTTTGAGGTAGACACACTGTATAGAATTCAATATCCCCTTTTTATTTGGCTTTGGCTTTCTACTATTGACAATGCACGTACATAATAGAGAAGTGTGACTGACTGGTTTGATCCTGTGCACAGATATAAGATTTGTTGGTGCATTAGGAAACTTCTCTAACACATGTGGCAAGTGTTGTCTGTTAAAATTTGTCAGTCAGGCAGGCAGGCTTATAAACTGTGTTAAAGCAAGCTATAATGTCTCAGTGTGAGGAGAAAAACATGGACTGAAGCTTACTAGTTGTCATGGTTTAGCAAGGAGTTGCTTTTGCTTAGTAACAGGGGGAGCGGGTTGCAGTGAAGACCCGGTAAAAGTTTTTTAGACTCTCCCCCGACTCCTGGGTTCAGACCCACCCCCGGCCTGGCTGGGCCAATCTGGCGCCTCTGCGATCACTATTTAGGGA
>WBNH01008092.1:1958-74977 GCA_013401255.1 Urocolius indicus | reverse complement strand
GTACTTGAGGCTAATCGTGGTCTTTTGTTCCCTGATGGGCCGAAACCACGACACTAGTCCTTTCTGTAACTGCAAGGAGCAATAGGGCTACTGCTGAAGGATCACCATCTCTTGCAGCTTTGGATGGTATGTGGAAACAGAGGAAGAATGACTGGAGAGCTTTCTGGTGGAAAAGGACCTGGGGATGTTGGTCAACAGTGTGCCTAGGTGGCCAAGAAGGCCAATGGCATCCTGGCTTGTGTTTTAAAATAGTGTGACCAGCAGGACCAGGGCAGTGATTGTCCCCCTGTACTTGGCACTGGTGAGTGCTGTGTGCAGTTCTGGGCTCCTCACTACAGGAGCGACATTGAGGTGCTGGAATGTATCCAGAGCTGGGGAAGGGTCTGGAGCACTAGTCTGAAGGAGGACATGATCACTCTCTACAGCTCCCTGAAAGAAGGTGATATNATGGGCCGAAACCACGACACTAGTCCTTTCTGTAACTGCAAGGAGCAATAGGGCTACTGCTGAAGGATCACCATCTCTTGCAGCTTTGGATGGTATGTGGAAACAGAGGAAGAATGACTGGAGAGCTTTCTGGTGGAAAAGGACCTGGGGATGTTGGTCAACAGTGTGCCTAGGTGGCCAAGAAGGCCAATGGCATCCTGGCTTGTGTTTTAAAATAGTGTGACCAGCAGGACCAGGGCAGTGATTGTCCCCCTGTACTTGGCACTGGTGAGTGCTGTGTGCAGTTCTGGGCTCCTCACTACAGGAGCGACATTGAGGTGCTGGAATGTATCCAGAGCTGGGGAAGGGTCTGGAGCACTAGTCTGAAGGAGGACATGATCACTCTCTACAGCTCCCTGAAAGAAGGTGATATTGAGGTGGGAGTTGGTCCCTTCTCCCAGGTTACCAATGATAGAACAAGGGAAATTATCTTCACATTGCACCAAGGGAAGTTTAGATTGGAGACTATGAAGAACTTTTTCCCTGAGAGAGTTGTTAGACACTGCCCTAGCTGCCCAGGGAGATGGGGGGTCCCCATCCCTGGAGATATTGCAAAGCCGTGTAGATGAGATGCTGAGGGCCATGGGTTAGTGGTGGGTTTGGCACAGTGAGGGGAGGGCTTGGACTTGATGATCTTAAAGATCTTTTCCAAACAGAATGATTGTATAATTCTATGAAAAGTAACTCCTCCACTTTCCATGGACAAGAAGCCTTGAAGGCTTCATTCCAACAAAATCTGGCTTTTTTTTTTTTATGATGAGAACTCTAATCCTTCCTGCTGGCAACAGCCAAATTAAATTGAATCCTGAAAAGTCATTACTTGGCACTACTTTAGCCACAGGTTGGCATCCACTACTTGAAAGATCCACAAAATCATCTTGCTCTTTTCCTTCACAGTTGTCCAAAAATCCTTCCAGATTTGCCTTCATCATAGTATCCATGGGCTTACAATGGTAGGGAGAAGTGGACTTTGTGTGGAATACTGGAAACAGCACTCAAAATGATTGTGAGGGTGCTGTACTGTCATCTTTCCTTCACTTTTGTTTCTTTCTATGTAACAAGCAGTCCTTTGTTCAGACTTGCTACAGATTTTGGTTGCCTAGAACAATGGTCATTCTGATGGCAAGCCTCAAACTTTCTTTCTGAAAATATTCTGTAGTTTGGTAGGATCAGAGTTTTCTCTAACAAGATGATTTCTGTGATGAAAAACATTCATGTTTCCATAAGAAAAATGGTAAGGGAAATACCTCCATAGACAATGTCACCGTGAACAGTGTAATATGGCTGTAAAGACTTTCTGACCAAACTCTACTCAAAGTTAGGGACAGAAAAGATCCATGAGGTCAAGCCTAGGGAGATATCTCCTGGGAGAGCTGTGCCCTGTGCCCATTGTGAAGGTTTTTAGCTTAACAGCTAGAAGAAAGTCATGTCTTGAAAGCATGCAAAATCTTTTTCTATCCTTGTTGCTACACTCCCATGGCTTGCTCCACATATAGTTCTCTTTTCTCCCCTACACAATATCTTGTGTGATGCTTTATGCAGTAAGACTTAGACACACTGTGTGTAAATTGTCTTTTGTATCCACTTTGGGTAAATGATTGAACAATTTTCAAGAAAGTAAAGAATGGAGGTAATTTTCTCTGATTTGAACATGTTCTAGAGTAATACCTCTGTTCTTCAAACTGAAGGGGAGTTTTTTAGGTAAGCAGCATGCAGTAATTACACCAATTGAAACTTTGGCTAGAACAAACATCTTTGCTTTTGTGAAAAAAGCAATGAGATTTTTAATGATGATGAATGAGCAGCACACTGGTTTTATGTTTTGCCCCAAAGAGAGATGAATCATAGATGTAAGAGCTGGAAAAGACTTACAAAAGGAGAACATTTAATCATCCCCAAGGTGACAGGATCACATTAATGTCTGATGGCTAAAAATGCTTCGAAAACCCTTCAGTGGTAGTAACTTATTTGTTCTGTTCTCTTGCTTTTTTCCTCATGCTTTCAGGTTTTCCTTCAGTTTCATTGCATTCCTGTGAAAGAGGAAAACTCATCCTAAGCCTTTCTCATGACAGATGCTAAGCAGTGCTCAAATCACATAAACCAGATTCTGCCCAAAAGTTTTTGGTAGCTGCCAACCAACAAAAAAATTTGTAGTTTGAGCCTTTTTGCAAAGATAACAACCACTGGATCAGTCATTTGCACAGTGCCAGGAAAATACTATGTTGGTTTTTACTAGGCACAAAGCTGTCATTTTCTCTGCAAGCTTTTTTATGATGGTTTAATTTAAGTTTAGGAGGTAGCCCAGTCGTCTCTCTTCTTTAAAGAAAAATGTGTGTGTACAGAAATAACCAAAAGTCAAGCAAATGAGTATAAAATGACCTCCATTTCTAGGTAGGACTAAGCAGCCTGATTTAAAGGAAAAATTTTTTGGCAAGATATTCTAAATATAACCTTTAAGTTAGCTTCTCTGGAAAGTGATGGCAGCTCAAGCTTTTAAAGTGTTGCCCGAAAGTAGATTTCTACAGAGGGCACCCGCAGGACTTCAAGAAATATTTAGAAAGCCATCAAACTAACATCACCTTTTATTTTCAGAATTTCTGTAACTGTTTCCTTTTATACCATTTGGATTAAGGACACTTAAATTGCACCAGACTAGGGGTTGTGTTGACAATCTTCCAGGCTTTCGAGAGCCACATGTAATTTTCAAAATATGGAGAGAATTGCAGCTGGTGCTCATTTGGAACGTGGCAGGTTGCTTCACTGAACCATGCAAGAACGTTGCTATGCCCACAGAGGGACAGATGTTTTGACAGAGCTATGGTTATGCCAGCCTGTCCTGGGTGTCCTAAAAACCCTTTTCCTGTGTCCTGTTTGTGTAAGTGGGGATTTCTGAGTAATTTCTGAGCAGGAGACGTTGCATCATGGGATGGTGTTAGGAAAGTTGTCTGAACAGCTGCAGCTGGTGGACTTCATCCCTGGTGGATTGAGGAGCATTGTATGTTGGATGCTCATCCGGACCTGTGCAGGATTGCCTCTCATTGAGGGCTGTCAAAAATAGCTGCTTCAGGTCAGTGCCTCGGAATACACAGAATGGAAAGCCACAGAGAATTTGCCAACCAAATGTTACAACCAACTCTTAAAAAAACCCAAAAGTAAAGATAGTTAAGTCATTTTCAAGTAGAGAGATAAGCTTGTCCTTGACTTTCCAGAGGACTTGAGCCAAGACACAGTGAAACCTATTAACAAGTCACTAACTTGGGTTTCTGTTAAATATCTGAGATCACTTTTATCGCTTTTAAAAGCGATAATCAGTGTTCAGAAGGACAAATTATGTTGAATGTTGTGCTAACAAGTATGTTTGCTAACACAATGCTTTTCTCCTGTGCAGATAAGACTGAAGTGTATTATTCAAGGTAGTCAAAGGAGGGAATTGGGCATGTCCCTTAATAACAGCAATACCATGGGGCTGTATTGCTTATCTCTGCTATGGCTAGGCAGGTGCCAGGAAGGATAGCTGATACCTTTGCATCTAAACTAAACTAAATGTTTGGTTATGTAACAAGAAAACAACAATAACGACTCAAAACCTACAAACCAGACATAAGGCTTATTTGCATATCCATGTCACCTTGTGCTTTGTGCTCCTGGTCTGTGTGTTTCATGGCCTGAATGGAGGCCCTGAGCGAAAGCTACAGAACAAATAATAAATAACAAAATCGTCAGTCATTGCAATGACTGTGATCCCACGTTGTTAAAATTCACAGGTGACCCAAAAGAAACTCAGGAAAGAATAAGGAAAATAGTTACTGCCATGGGACAACTCATCCTGTTTTCTAGCCCAATCCAGTAGAACATACAAATGAGATGGAGGCCTTCTATCTCATTTCCGTGACAGCATGGTGGTTTCCATGTTTTGTCTTCTGTGGCTTTCTCACACTACAAGGACCTTTCATTGCCAGAATAGGAGTGAAAAATCATTTGTTTAGGACTTTTGTCAGGGATCTATCAATATATTTGTGCATATATTTGCAGCCAGAGATATTGCCAGTTCTGAGGCTTAGTTCAAGCAATTAACTCTCTTCTTCTTCGAGGTCTGGAACATGAGTAGGTGATTGAGCCTTCAGTGTTGTGCTTGATGTAGTTGCTTCAAAGTTGGAACCTGTGTTAACTGAAGACTTACAATGAAGAATGTAGTCAATATGTCATGTTGTGGTAGGTAAGCAGATAGTATAGATGTTTCTGTGATCTCTTTTGTCCTTCCAAGGCAACATTTAAAAGTATAGGTTGTAAGGCCAGTCTCATCCTGCAGGCTTTTCTGTGATTGCCTCAAGAGAGGAGCCATTTGCCTTGTGTGGGTGAGGATTTGTGTGATTGTAGAGCATCAAAGTTAGGCCACTACTGTCTGCTGTAAAACGTAGTAGCTGCCTTCATGATTTGAAAAGAAACTTGATCAGGAGTGATATCTGTGGCTTAAAAGAGCTGAAGACAAGTTGGAAATTTCACTGAAAGCTATAGAAGTGAGAAGCTGACTGCCCGTGTAGTTACTTTGCTGAAACAGATGTCTAATGAAAGTGATATCAGCCAAGGCTATGTCCAGGAAGCCAAATGTGTGTTGCTTTTACCTGGGGATCATTTTCTTTGTGTGAACCTCTGCTGGGGATTTCTTGCAGAGAAAATTAATCTTAAGACCAGCTACATAGTGGAATAAGTTGATTTCACTAGCAATAACAGGATTTTGTTCATATGATTATTTTTTCGTGTCTGTTTGAGCAAAGAACCTTCTGGCAATAAAGCTGCACAAATGTAATGTTTCTAGTGTAGGTGAGGAATCAGAAAAGAGACTGTGCTGAAGATAGATTGGATTATTTTTGCTAAGTGATTGGAGCCTAACAGGCAGATCACACTTCCCTTTAGAAGGCTGTCCATGTGCATAGAACTGTCCTGTCCTGTAAATGCTTTTCAGATGCCTTTCAAAGGTGGACTGTTTTTCAAAGGAAGAAAGGTCAGGCACTTCTGTGTCCATGCTTGCTATGTGGCTCTCAGTGTGAAATTCGATATTGCTGAGTCAATGTCCCACACCTGGATGCTGACTCTCCCTTCTTATTGTTCCTCTGCTTGTTTTGTCCTGAGTTTTCCCCTTCATTCCCTTGAGTTTACCATTTACTGATTAGAAGAAGCAGATGAACAAAAGCATTATGAAGCCTTATTATCAGTTTGCACTCACTTTTAATTAAATGCCCTCATCAGACACTCCTGGAGTCTTAATGAGGCAGAAAAAATCAGTGAGAGAGTAAAGTGCTAATGCGCTTTGCAATAATTACAGGCAATGGGAATATCTTTGAGATCCTCTGAACTGCATAGAAAATTCAGAAATGTATAAAGGAGCTGGATAATATATCTTCTGGGGAAGAAGAAGTTGTCTTCAAGTTAGTGATAAATGAAGAAGATTTATGAAAGATTGTCAAATTATGTACTGTCATTTAGTGTAGGAACATGTCCTGTCTTGTTTTGCTAACCAAGTTTTTTGTGATTTGGGTTGTTTTTTGGGTTTTTTGTTTTGCTTTCTGCCTTTTGAGAAGAATCCTTCTGCGTGCCAGGACTAAGTTTGATTTCACCAACCTTTTGGGAATACACAATGCATAGTTCATCCTCTTTGGTACAGCACATATGAAAATATAGGACTAATGCACTGGTTCCCTTCCATGCCACTAGGATTTTTGCAGAGTAAACTGAAGCATAAGCTAAGATCTTGTTGATGGCATGTATAGGGCTCCTTGCCATTCAGCACAATTTCTCAGAAGGCAGATTAGCCAACCAGCGTCTGAACATGTTTTCAGCAGAGGGAGAATGTACCAAAGGGACTGTAAACATTCACATTTGTTCTTCTTCAAAGAGATGGTTCTTCTCTCATTACTTCACTTCTCTCCTCTGCCTGGCTCCAGTCCTACCCTATTTAGACTCATGATTTACTGGGCTTCCTTGAACTCTGACCTGTGTCAATAGGATCATGATGTAAACATCTTCCTGTGTCTACAAAGCCATGACCTGGAGAAGCAGGTGGGGGATGAGAATGGGGCTGGGGTGAGAGTCGTGTCATGTATGCAACCCTATTTTTAGCTAAGGGCCACGTTATGAAGACTACAGCTTCTTGCTCTCCAGAGCAAGAGCCAAAGCCTAAAGAAGTCAAGCGGAGCCTTTCTGTTGACTTGAATGATCTTTGGATCGGGCCATGTGTTTGCTGTGCAAGCTGGAAGATAGCCCTCATAAAACCCACCAAGTGAAAGATTTTCCTCCAGCCTCATGGAGGTCTAGCTCTGTGGGTGATCTTTCTTTGTTGAATGAAAGCAGATACGTGGTTCCTTGTGTAAGACGTGCTGCACAACAAAAGAGAAGCTGGCATTGTGAAAGCAAGGCATCTGGCTCCAGACACGTAGGCATAGCTCAGTGCCTAACTCAGGAAAGTAAGAAGTTTTGTGTTTTGCTGTTCTCATTGGTGTGGCTGCCAGTGTCAAACTTCAGTCTGTCTGGGAGGATGCAGTGCACTTCTTTTGGAAGCGGAAAGCAAGTGGGTGCAAGGTGGTTTTTGTGTGATTCCTGAAGGTTATTTGGATGGAGTCAAGTGTCAATCGGTGGTTATAGCGTTCCTTCCAACCTGCATTGTGGAAATGCCAGCAATGCTACTCACTTTTCCATTGTAGTTTGAAATCAGGTTTCAGCCTGACTGCAGGATCACTGTGACTATAGCTGACTATTTTCTATCATTCATTTACAAGGATGAATATGGAAATTGTTTTGGGTGCTTACTCCAGGTGTTTGCTCTTCCTTCTGAGTACAATTATTTTTCTGCAGAGCTGCATCTGTTCCCAAAGGTTTGTATTTGTAACATGAGCCACTTATGGAGCCGGTGTTACATACAGAAAGAAGATCTCAAACTGAAAACTTGGACAGCATGGTTGCTGTGAGAAGCTCACACACTGTGTTATTTTTCCAAAAAGAATCCTCTCTCTGGTCAAAGCAAGACAGGAGAAAAACCAAATTTGGTTCTTTCTACTGACCTGGGCTTTTGCTGAGCTCTTCTAGGGAAAAAAAATCAGCTCAAAACTGCATGTAGTTGTGCTTGGATTTCACTAGAGTTCTAAATAATTGATCTTAATTTCATGACCTCCACGACTTCAACTAGGTAAAATGTGTTTCAGTACACTGAGTGCTTTTGGAGTGAGTGCCATAGACAGTGGGGATCTGACAGAGGTTTTCTTGAGGCGCTATCACAATATAAATGTTATTCAACCTTTCAGTCTGCAATCTCTGTCATGAAGCCGTGACATCAACTTTTTTTGGAAAGTGCCAAAATAATTCCAGGCAGTTACTAGAGTAAAGCAAGGATTTCCTACCCCTTTGAGTACAATTTCAGTTTGCCTCAGATGATGGGTGAAGGTTTAGGTCAGTACTTGTGTTTTGTGTATGGAGACAGCTGACGATATTTGCTGTCCTACCCAGAAGAAAGCTGAGGCAGAGGGCTGAGTCTGAATGTGCCTGTATTTTCATGCCAGTTAGGTGTTAGTGAATTTACAGCTAAATTCAAGCAATCTAAAATCCCAGGCTTTTGCTGAACAGTGTGATGAGCTACCCCTTTAATGAGCTAACCCTCCTCAGCTTGCCTGTGGTAGCCAAAACTGCATTCTTACACCATCACATTTGCAGCACTACAGATTTCCATGTTTCATTTGATGCTGGGGCAGACTGAGTGATTATTTACTGTGACTGGGATAGACTCAGTAGCTCCACTGTCTTTGGTTGTGAGCCTTTATGCTAGAGAGAGCATAGCCACAGTTGTCCTCCTGGAGCTTCAAATATCCTAAGCCGTAAGTGAGATGCCATGTCTTGAAGGTGAAAAGCAAGTAGGAGTGTCATTGGCTGTGAATGTCGAGATTACAAGTCTCTGTGGACTCTAAGATCAGTAAAACCTCCCAGCAGAAGCTTGTGGAGGGCATTAGAGGACTGGGACTGGGAAGGGATTACAGACACGAGTGGTCACATGGAAGGCAACAGCAAAGAAGCGTGGAAGAAGGATACAAAGAAAGAGGGTAGACAAGCATGTGGTAATTTGGTGTGAAGAGCAGAGGCATTTCAACTAGGTGCCTAAGAAGGACTTGTTCACCCTTCTATGGTTAAAACCTCTGTTGGGGTTTGGCAGAAAGATGAAGGCTTGCACAGGCTCCTGGGGAAGAACAACTGTTTTGGACAAAGGACACTGGAATCTCTAGTGACCTAGAGAGGAGACTGTGAATAGAATTATATTGGCATGCTCAGCATGTAATAACAATTCCTCAGAGTCCTACATCTTATTTATTGGGTGGGTTTTTTTTTTTTCCTCTTTCTGCCTATCTCTACAGTGTACATGAACCACAGCTGTTGACAAGGAAAATATGCAGTTGCTCTGCAGTGTCGAGAAGGAAAAATAAATCATCCTCCCCCCTACTCCTTCTGTTACTATTGACTTACCAGCGACTATGCTAAGGTTAAAACCACACAGAGCAGCATGCATACATGACAAGGAATTTTCTCTGAACTGGAGCACACTGCTTTTCATTTTCATTTTTTCTAATTGTGTTCCCCTTGCAAGCAGATTGGCTGCATGGTAGACTGGCTATTTCAGCAAAGTTGCTCCTATTTTGTGCCAGCACAAAGTTGAGAGAGAACAACTCTCACAGGGGTTTTGCTACAAGAATGGTGAGAACTGGGCATTGGATTAATTGGGGGTTAATTGACTTCTGTGCAACTGAGGGTGGAATTTTCTCCTTGAGATATTTAATGATTTAGTGCTTCTTATGCCAGAGCACTCCCTCTGCCCCTTCTGGTGCTTCCAGCATACATAGCTGCACATACTCCCCAAACAAACTTGAACAGATAGTATAATTTGCCCCAGAGGCATGCATATTCTTGTGAATAGATCAGATGTGACAAAGGTCACAATTTCAGTTTATCATGGATCAATCCTCCTCTAGTGTACCCTATAGATGCTCCTTCTCATTAATAGTGTCACTTACACTAGCGGACAGTGTAGCCCCACGTTTTAGATGACTTTTGGAGTGTATATTTTTTTCTTTTTTGAAGCCTTTTGCCCTCCAGCAAAATGAATGCTTCAAAAAGGCATCCAAACCCAATCACTGTGTCCTGCAGTGAAAACAAGACTGACTGTATTCATTCTTACTTGTCACTCTCTAAAATATGTCTTCCTAATTAAGTTAGTGGACAAGAGCTGGTTACACACTACAATACAAAAGAAAGAATATGAAGATGCATACTCTGCTCCCCATGACCTTTCCTCCTTCATGATCAAGTTCTTTAGGTTTCTTTTCTTTAGTCGTTGTTAAATACCTTCTGTCTTGAGAACTTCTCTTCCTTTGGCTGCTCATGCTGACTTCTGTGTGAACAGATCAGGCAAGAGCAAGGACAGAATTCCAATCCATCTTGCACAGACAGCACATATTTCTGGTTTTCTGTTAACTGTTTATATCAGTCTAAGCACACAGAAGACAAGTACAAAATCTGTGTCCAGTGTAGTCCATGTACAGCAAGTTTGATATCATTGGCTTACAAATTGCCTTTTATTTGCCTGTAAAACCTTTAAAAGCAAACATCTTCACAGATTTCCAACCATCTAGTCTTCACTCTCCAGCTGGAAGATTGAAACTGGATTATAGGATAATTCCAAACGTCATCACAATTGCTACCTACACTACATTAGTTCCTTTTGTTTGGAAAAATGGTGAAATATTTAGGTTTGATTATTTGGTTTTTGGTTTTTTGTTGTTGTTGCCATTTTGTAAGAAAGTAGGGTTGAACATTGCTACCTGTCATGATTGAAAATAATGACAAATAACAGGTTTAGATGTTCATGAAAGATTTGCTGTGGAAAACAGTTGACTTCTCGAGTCTCATATTACAGCTCTATGTCTATGTATATGACTTGGGAATGGTTTGAAAATTGTCTACTCAAGGGCTTGAAGATGCTGCTGAATGAAACATAAAAAATTATGCAGTTGCAATTTCTCCTTTGCCATTTGCTGACCTTCATCACCAGACACTGGCTTGTATTCAGCCTCATTCACCAGGATATCAGAAGCCCCAGTTTTATGTGTTAGTGATGTAGTAACATCTTTTAGGTGGACTTAACTCGCTTCTCAATCTTCTTTCCATTAGAATGTGTTGAGTACTGCCACGTTTACAAGTGTTCTCTCCTGCTCTCTTAAATGCTCTAGGCTCAATTTTATCCTTTTTTTTTTTTTTTTTTTCATTCTTTCTGTTTATATTTTGACCCATGACATAGAGTCTGGACCCAGAATAGTATCTCAGATACTATTGTCTATTCAGTCAGATCACCTATCCACTTCTATGTCGTATTCTTTTATGCAAATAACACATTAGGGTTGGGGTTTTTTTTTGCTACAGATTTTGCCTGAGAGTTTAAGTTGAGCTGGTTATCTTAAAGTCTCTACTTCTGAAGACTGAGTCTCACAACCTGAAGGTCTGCCTTAAATGTCTACATACTGCATCAACCTGCTGAATGGTTGCCTATTCAGTGGATGATGCGGTTTATGTTGAAAGTAATCTCGCCTTCTCAGGATGTACAGTCTCCACAGTTTGCTTTTGCTTCTGTCCTTTCTGTGCTGCTACTGATGGATTTTCCTTTCTCTTACAGCAACAGACTGATCTGGAAATGGATTTTTAAATGCTGCTTTATTAGTTTTGGCTTGATGAGTCCCTGATGTTTCTCTCCTTTCACTTGATTTTTTTGCAGACTGTTTTTTAAAGACATTCTGCATCATCAATCTTCTGCCTGTTTTTAAGAGAAGCTGTATATATATGTGTGCATGTGTGTGTGTGTGTATGTATATATATATACACAAATGCTTTTTCTAAATATCGTAGTATTACTTTCACACGTCATTTTAGGCAAGACAGCGTTGTTTTTTTGCCACTGGGAAGTTCAGCCTGTGTGGGTACTCAGATAAATTCTCCAAGGAATACCTGGGAAGTTTGTTTTTTAAAAAAAAAAACAACAAAAAACAACATCAGTACAGAACAAAACCTACACAAGTTATAAGTCGTGGCTTAGGGAGCAGTCATTGCCTTTGCTAACGGATGGCCAGCTAATGAAAGCAGATGCTCTGTGAAAAATCCTCATGGTCATCCCATCCTTAGCTCATTGGACTGAGCTTGCTGTGGGTAAACGGTATAAATCTTTCTTCCTCCTTCACATGGTCTCTAAAGGTTTAGTTTTTCTTGCATTACCCAGTGAGGTATGGCATAGTTGTTGTAATCCCGTATATTCCTGACACAGCTTTCTCTTTGGAGGATAAAGGATGTTTAATTCATCAAAGCCTATGGGGAGGGTGACTGCTGACATCTTCCTGATCACGCACAAGTTACTCAACATGCAGCTTCTTAACGCATCTTTCTGTTTTTGTTGACTCATCAGATACAGAAACTGAAACTAAATGTGAAAGCTGCTTTAGATTCTTCATTTGCAAAGAGTTTGCCTATCTTCCACCAGAAACTAGGATGCCATAGGCTAGACCAATCAGGCTGGCAAGGTGCATTTGTTTTGTTTTCTGCAAGAATACAAATGTCAATGTTAACTCACCTTCTTAAGCTTGTAAAGGGGTTGACTAGTAGGCCTTCTTTTCTACCTTAGTCATGTGGTGGTGGTGAGTGAGTAGTTACACAGGATAAGGGAACACTAAGAAGTCTTGACACCATCACGGTGCACACTCTGTTCTCTACTTTCCCTGAAGCTACCCTTCAGGGAAGACGGGCTTCAAAAATTCAGGCTTTTTACACATTGCAGGGACTAGGAGATGCAGTTAACTTCCCCTGAAATGTATTTACTAATCCAAAGCAAAACACTCATACGCTTTTAGCTTGGCTGCACTTGTGGATGGCATCCCTGATATTAATTCAGGGAAGAAAAATAGGTGCCTAATCTTCCCTAATGAGGAAACTGAGCAAGGTGTGCCTGTGGTTTTATTAAATGTGCTGTGCAGAAAGGATAAAAGGGACCGTGGAGGAGGAGAGTTGTGCTGGAATCATGGTCCAGTTGTTAGACCAGTGGGGCATGCTACATTTTCCATTTCTCATATTGCCAGTAGGCACATGAGTAATCGTGTGGTAAAGGAAGGAAAGAAAGGAAGGTACTGAAAAGAGTGCAGAGGGGTGAATGTGTTGGGGTTTAATGAATGCCGTTCTCCAGCCCAGGTGCTTGTTCCCAACAAAGTATCCATGTGCACTTATTATTTAGAGTCACTAACACTCGTTCAAGGTGCCAGAAAATAAAAACAGACGCTGACACGTAGCGGGCACAAACTGAGATTGCAGCAGCGCAGATGGGAGGTTGGATTTCACGCTCCGGCGTTCGTTAACATGGCGCGAGGGGGATCGGTTTCAGAGAGGCCAACTGGGCTGCTCTCCAAATGAGGCGTTCCACATGATTTCACATCAAACAATCACTGGAGTGACACGTTTGTTGTTTCCACTCATGTGATTACGCTCCAGTGTGCTGGTGCATTCACTGAGGATTTATTGATCAGGCCATTTTCCTAATGTGTTTTAAGCTGCAGTTGTACAAACTCTGGATGGCACGTTACCATGTTTCAGTGACTTGGAGAGACACACAGCCATTCGTCCTGATCAGTTACTGTCAAATACTTTCCCTCAGGCCCAGAAAATAACTTCTCTTGCCTGGAGGAGCAGGGGTGTGCCATGAGCATAAAGGCCAGCATGAAACCTCTTCACCTGCCTGGGAATTGCTAGCCCGAGGAGAAGACCTATATGGTGGTGAAGTGCAAGAAACCAATGTGAAACTTCTCTTAGTGTTTTCAGAGTAAATTTAGCATTTGAGCCATGGTCAGTAAAGTTTTGTCAGTGGTAGGATGCCATGCCAGCTTCTTTTGTGCTTCAAGGACAAGGTCTTTGTATGGCAATGCAAGAGACTTCATGAATGTAAAAATGACTTGTGGCTTGGATGTGAAAGAAGTATACCACAAGAAACCAAACAAACTGTTAGAAAACAAGAAAATAGGAGTGTATTTCTTGGTATTGGTAACAAGGTAACACCTAAGAGCCACAATTGAAACTGAGGCCCTATTTCACTAGCCAGTGCACAGTAAACAGAAAGGTGGTTGCTGCCTCAACCAACACATTTTATGAAAGCTATTTGGAAACTTTCCTGGAGACATTTTCTAATGGAAACTTAAATTTCCATAAAATTATAAATCCATTAATTCAGAAAACTTTTCATTATGCTAAAAATATCAGTTCTTCTGTTGGGAAAACCCCAAAGAGGTTTTATTTGAGTATGCATGATTCAAATGAAATTATTTTGGTTTATTGAATCTGACTCAACTTACTTTGTTTTGAGTCGGTTCAATAAAATATTATGTTGCTTCTGTTAATGCAGCAAGCACCTTCTAGCACCTTCTACTTCAGTCTTACATTTTTTTCCCATGGACTGTTTTTGAAATACAATACCTGTACTACTTCTCCATGCTTGTTTGATTCATTGCAAGAAGCACTCATTCTGCATACCTATTAGAAGATGAAGCACAGCCAGGAACTACAGCTCCCATAAGTCAATGTGCAACAGGAGGAGAAGGCAGCCTAGTGTCAACAAAGTGAGAAATGAGGCATTTTGAGCTTTTAAAATACATTACAATGAGAATATTAGCATGTTCTCTTTTGATTTGACACCATGTAAATGAAACAGTTTCATGGCTTGGTCCATTAGACAAAGAAGAAAAAGTGTCAACATTTTAGACTAAGAATATAAGGCAAAAATGGAAATGTTGGTATTTTCCTCAGAGTAGAAATTCTGCATTTTTGTGTGTTTTTCAGTTTGTTCCATTCTGAAAATTTTCTCAAGAGCTCTGTGTTGGTTGCTTTTGCAGACTGTTAACATATAGCTTTGCAAGGTCACTGGGATATAGCCATGCAGTTATTTATTTCAAGATATATTGTATATTTGATCCTAAATTTTTCCATCTTCCTTTCATGATTCAGAGAACATACAGGTTTGCATAGTGTTTACATCAGAAATAACTCACAACTAATACTGTTGTTCTAGAAAGCCATTCAGATTGAAGGAAAGACTGCTGGAATTTATGTCTGGATCAGATAGGGAAGGGAGTCCCTAATTTCATTGGTGCTGAGTGTTCTCTTGATACATTACTGTAAATTGGCCTTAATTCCCTGAATGCACATGTTTTCTCAACCTAACGTTTAGAACCTGGCTTTTGGCTTGGGCTAATCTTTAAGTAGATGTGTAATGCATAGGAGGAAGAGTATGATTTATTTGTGTGTTATATATATAAATGCCATTCTCATTTTCCTTGTTTAAGTCAGTCAGCTGTCTTTGGTGAAGAGAGAGTAACGTGCCTTTAAGACGTGGAGCAGAGATTAACTATTTCTTATACAAATACCAGAAGATTTGAAAGATGCTGCAGTATTTATGGGTGATAACACTGCTGTGATCAAACAGTTGTGGTTTTGTGTTTAAACAATCCCCTTTCTTTGTGATCTTGTGCAGTGGGTGTGGCATTGAAAAGAGGGATTTGATGGTAAAATCCATCTCTGAAGGGAGACTTGTCTTCTAAGGCAGGGCTTGTGAGCTGAGCAAGTAGGGGCAGTGATTAAACTCTACCCACACTGCTTTGATGGAGGAGAGGGATAGTGTTACAGGAGGGGAGCACACATGAATTACTTGTGCTGCAGATGAGAGAAATTTTACCCTTTCTTTTAGCAGAGAAAACAAATATTTAATTTGTGTCTCCTAAGATGTGATTCTTTTTATTACTATTATTGTGGCAGCAACAAAGCTACTAACTTCTCTTTTGATGTAAAAAGACTATTGTAATTGAGGTTTTAGTTTAACAGGTTTCTTTTGCCTTCATTACAAAGAGCACTATCTTTAAAAGAAACTTTGCCAGCTCTGCTATATTGTAGACTCAAATTCTCTGTGGCAGATGGGGTGACCATTTTTCTTTGCCTTCATCTGCTGAGCGGTGAGGAGTAGATCCAGCACCCTTGTGCACCATGGGCTTGTCTCTTTTCTGACTCTGGGACTGGAGCATGGACTTGGAGGCGATAGAAAAGCCCTTGGTCATCACTGAGAGGTCACATCCTGCCTGCAGGGCAGCCCTCTTCAGGCGTCAGCCTGTCTGCCGCTAAAGATGACTCCCATCCAAATGGGAGAAGCCAAGCCAAGGTGAAAGTCCTGGCATCACCAACAAAGAGCATCTGCCAGGCCTGGCTGTTGCTGTGTATTGGAAAAGCAGAGCCTCGTCTGCGTGGGGAATGGCAGGGGTTCAGCCAATGACAGCCAGCACTTGGCTTGGCCCAACCTGCCCTGACCTTTGTGGCAGGCGGGAAGGCAGGCCAGCATTTGCCTTGGCCAATCTAATCAATGTTTATTTCTCATGGATATGGCAATAAACTCCAACTGCTCCCTTCCCACAGCTCCCTGTATGCACTGGTTAGTACAGTGCCTGTGACATTAGGCAGGATCTGACTCACTAACTGTCCCCCATGGCAGCAAGTGGTTACATGTCTTGTCACTCATGTCACCAGTCATCTTGGAAAAAGCCATAGCAGGACAGGCTGTTGCATCAGGCTGGAGCGATGGGCTGAGACCATTTCTTGGAGGTTTAACAAGGTCAAGTGCTGTGTTCTACACTTTGGCCACAACAATCCCATGCGGTGCTACAGGTCTGGGGAACGTGTCACTGGAAAACTGTTAGGCAGAAAACAACGTGGGAGTGTTGACTGGCTGCCAGTTGAGTATGAGCTAGCAGTGTGTCCAAGTGGCCAAGAAGGCCAATGGCATCCTGACTTGTATCAGAAATAGTATGACAAGCAGGACCAGGGAAGGGATTATGTCCCAATACTCAGCACTGGTGAGGGTGCACCTTGAATACTGTGTTCAGTTCTGGACCTCTCACTACAGGAAGGATATTTTGGTGCTGGAGGATATCCAGAGACATACAACGAAGCTGGTGAAGGGTCTGGAGCACAAGTCTGAGGGGTAGTGACTTAGAGAACTGAAGGATGTTTCATCTGAAGTAAAGGCTGAGGGAAGAAATGCTCACTCTCTACACCCCCCTGAAAGATGGTTGTAGAGAGAGGGCAGTTGGTCTCTTCTCCCAAGTAATGAATGACAGGACAAGAGGAAGAAGGCTTGTTGCACCAGGGGAGGTTTAGATTGGAGATTAGGGAGAACTTTTTCCCTTTGAGAATTGTCAGATACTGTCCCAGGCTGCCCAGGGAGGTAGTGGAGTCCCCATCCCTGGAAATACTGAAAAACCATGTAGATGAGGTTCTGAGAGACATAATTTGGTGGTGTCTTGGCAGTTTGAGGTGAGTGATTGAACTTGATAATATTAAAGGGTTTTTTTTCCAACCAAAACAGTTCTATGATTATGTGATTCATTTATTTCCCAGCAAAGTCTTATTTGGTGAAAATAACACCTTTCTGAGCACCTTTCCTAGGGCAAAATGGGTTTTCTTGTGTCAAATAAAGCCATTACATATAAATATATATATACGCACACACACATATACACACACATTGCATATAATTTTTACATATATATATTTTTTATATACATAAATCTCATTAAAGAGGTAGTGCTGAAGGAGACAAGTATTTATCCTCCTTGTATTTGCCCTCAACTGCCTCACCAGGTACTGGGCTTCCTTCATGAGTGTGGTGCATCATCACACAGTGAGAAATTTCTTTTCTAACTCTTTTTTAAAAAAAAAAAATCTGAAGATACTTTCTCATAAACTACATGAGGTCATGGTGAGGTAAAAGTGTAGTTTTAAAGTATCTCTGTGTAGGTATTGTGTAGTAAAACTCCAAGGATCCTTGAAGCTTTACATTCTCAAGAGAGATTGGGAATAATTTTTTGTGGTGGTTGGAAGATACTAAAATAGAAGAGATCATTTGATTATACTCACAACTAGATTCCCAAATTTAAACTGCTTTAAAGAACTAACTTGGATTTAACATTTGGCCCACTCATTAAGTTCTCTTTGGTTAAGGTTGAAATCTATAACAGTAAACCTTATGTGTGTTCAAGTGGCGCTTTTTCCCCCTCACTCTTGAAAGACAAAGGTCATAAGGGACAATTTTCTTGTGATCTTAAGCCAGATCCTGATCTTGTTTCCACAACTAAATACCTGGAATAACATAACGTGTTTAATAGATGTGCTTCAGATCTTTGGCCATGTGAATGATACTGTGAAGGACTCTCCCATCCCATTTAGTGCACATTGTACTGACCCACTGAGTCGAGTTACAGGCTTATCAAGGAAAACGGTCTTTCCAAAATGTGTGTGAAGACACACATTGGTTCAGCACAATGGATGTGGCATGAGGCTTGATGCAGTTTATTGTCAGAGTGTTTCATTAGTTAAAGACAACAACAGAAGTTGATGCTTGGACATCACCCAGTAAGGAAACTGTATCCCTCTGCAGAAGGCACTTGGAGTCCTTGGGAGGACTGTGGTGATAAATATATGCAAGCATGCACATTTGCCCATCTTAACAGAGCAGATCTCTTCCCAAGCTTTCATGTAACTTTTGCTCTGGGAAATACCTCTGGTCATACAAGGGAAAGATTATAGCCAATAAAGCTTGAAGCCAGTTCCTTTTTTCTCTTTAGTTCATGCTTAGGTTGTTTGTAACCTTGTAGTTACAAACACTGAGAAACTAGTAGCTGCTGGCCGTTAGTTAACAGGAGTTTAACTTGAGCTTGTGAATGAAATTCTTAATTTAATAGCTTGTTAGATGCTTATTGCAGGCTAAAGAGTGCTGCAATGCTCTCTGTTTTCAATAGCTGTGCTGCAGTTGCTATTCCAAGCAGCCAGCAGTAAAGATAATCACCCCTCTAATGTTGTACATCACTTTTTATCAGCACTTCAGGAGAAAAGTGTTGCTCTGTAATGGCACTTTGATGGGGAAACACTAATGTATCACTCTACAATTACACCTAGAAGACAACAGGGATAGAAGGATGAAGAGTATTAATCATGATTTTTCATAGAAAGGATCACTGTATAAGCACTTTGGCATGCTTGAAACTCTCCCACCACAGATACTTTTGTGCACCAGAAGTGTTAGCACACCGAATCCTTGTGGCCAGAAACTGGAGAGATGTGGAATGTTCAGTCCACTGCACACCAGACTCTGCAAAAGGATAGACTACAGCGTCTGTCAGAGCTGATCCAGTCCTACCTGGTCAGAGTATGGAAGTGGTCTTTAAAATAAAACCACAAGCAAGTAATTGAATTTTAATGTTTCCTTCAGGACATATGTAGACCATGGGTTTTTATCATTCCTGCTCCTTTGTAAGGCCATCACAAGACAATTGCCTATATCAGCTTTTGCTTGGTCTCTGAAGCCCAAAAGAAGATAGTACGTTTTGACTTAGATCTGCTACACTGATCCACAACAGTAACACGATCTAGTTTCTTTTCTGTCTGCTTTCTCCAGCACTGTAGAGAGTCTGCCCGGGCAGATTAAATCTCCACGAAGCTTGGCCCTTTCCTGTTTCAAGGATGCCTACATTTTGTTGTCTCTTGCTACATTTTGTTTTGCTATACTCTCAAGTCCCTAATCCCAAACAAAGCTCTCCAGACAGGCAGTTGGTAGCAATTTCTAATCTGCTGCAGAGCCATCTGCTAGTTTGCTTCTAGTTCACTGCTGCATGAGTCTCAGGGCCCAGCTATAATGTACCTTTGCTGGTATTTAACATCTATTCAGAGGAATAGTTTACAGTTTTGCATTTTCATCTGTTTATTCCTCTTCTTGGCTTCCTTCTTTTGTCTTGTTTTCACATTATTGGGCATGATGTCTGGTTTCTAGTAGTGTATTAGTAACGTAGGAAAAATGAGCATAATTGCAAAAATACCACACAAAGGACTCGTATGTCGCTTTCATTGCTTAATCCGCTTGCTGGGAATAATTGAATGGGATTCCCTTTGTTTTGTAGCTGCTTGATTTGCTGGGTAGAAGTTCCCTCCTCCTGTGCCTGACCCTGCAACTTCTGATGGTCAGACAAGCTTGAGAGAAATAAGAAGCCAATCCAGCCCTTTGAAAATGAGTCTGCTCCAGAGAGTCAGAAATGAATGGTTTAAAGTATAATACTTGTCACTTCTCACGTCCTAGGTGCTTTGCAGACATTGGCAAAGATTCACCTAGGCTGTGGTGTGAAGTCTGCTGCAAGTCAGTGATGATAAGTTCTGTGCTACTTTTGAAAAGCCTGGTTTAACCCAGATATCATGGTGGTCTGCCACTTCAGTGGGGAGAGACTCTCCTAAGAGAGCCATAATTCAGTGGTGTAGTAGTGGGAAATGGCCTTAGAAGAGACCTCTTCTGTCAAAAAATGCATTTTCCTGAGTCTGTGTAGCTGTTACTAGTTCTGTTTAAAGCCTCATTGGTCCAAAAGTATGTCATCACCCTTATTTTAGATAAATGTGGTGGTTCAAGGTGGGCTGAAAGCCGCAGAGCTCCTACTCACACCAGTGGGTTTCAGCTTCTGAAACCCTCTGCAGTATGCGGCAATGTGAGATTGCTTCACACAGCTCTGATGGTTCCTACTTGTCGTTTCCTCAATTGCATCTGCTTTTGGATCTATCCAGAGCACATGCAGAAATATAGTGGTAGGAGAGCACAGCAGGAGCAAGAGCTGCTGAGAATCTCACAGGGGAGAATGTGTCTGTGAGTTCCCAGACAGGCTCTGTGGGTTGCTGGTGACATACCTAAAACTCTGAGTATCTACACAGAGCCTTGTTAGGAGGCTGCAGTCACTATTGCTGTGATGGCCCAGAGACCTGCTTATTGATGTAAACTTATCCATTATGACTATTTGGTCTTAATTGATTGAGAGCTGCTCATTTAATCTACACACATTTTTTTCCCCCTTTTAAAATAAAAGATACCTGTTTATTTAGTCTACTGAGACATGGATTCAAACTCCAGCACTTCCTTATAGTGGGAGCATGACAGAAAACTGTGTCTCAAAGCCCTGTGCTGCGGTAGATTTGGGAGTTTTAACTTCTTCCCTTCTAGTTAAATCCAGTAACTTGCAAACATATTGTACTCTGCCTTTTCCCTCTGTCCAGGTGCAGAAAATAAGCAATATGCATTCCCACAGAAAGTCCAGAAAAACTGTTACATGTTAAATACCTCTCTCTGTTTGTTAAAGATATTTATATGTCGATGTAAATGATGCCATTGCAAAAGATCTAGCGGGGTCTCATTTGTAGGAAGCAGGAGGTTGGCTTGCCATGTGAAGAGAGAGGGCCCATGCTTTAAAAACACACTGGCATATTGAGGGAGTTATATAAAAAGTGACAGCAATTCTGACAGGATGAAGATAGAGCCTTAAGGAGAGGGATTTTAAGAACCCCAGCCATAAACCTTATCAACATAAAGATTGAGAAGTGACTTAATGCAGTGTGCAAGTACTTCATGGGCAGAAGATACAAGATATTAAACATCAATTTAGCAAAATAAAGGCATGAGCTGATAAGAGTGCTATCAGGTGAGTGGAAACAAAAGCAAGGTAGAAACTAGCCAGGCAGTGGAGGTGAAAACCCCCCTGAGACAAACTGCTGAGAGAAAGGATGGATTTTCCATCTTTTGATGTGTTCAGCTTATTTCTGGAAGATTTCCTGGAAAGCATTTCTGCCAAATACAGCAGCACTGACTAGATGGGAGTTCAGATTATATGTCCCTGCTTGCTTTAAAGTCTATACATCTTCTTGTCACACAGAAGTGTGAAACAGAGGACATAGCTCTATAGGGAGGCTTGTCAGACCTGGCACATACCTAGCTCTGATACTGGTTCATTTTATAATCTTGGGGAAATCAACTTTGACTGCTCAACTAAAAAGTCATTTGGAAGGTTAAAGAGTAAAATTAATGTCCCCTGGTTTTGTTGTTGCTTAGCAGAAGTGAGAGCTGCAAATACTTTGTCTTATTTTTTTCTTAAATAAAGATAATTATTTATGTACCAAAATAAAATTTGGATGCTCACCCATTTTACACTCAATTAGATGGCATATCTTCCATTTTCCTGTATGGAACTGACAATATTTGAGCTCATCCCACTCATTATGAAGTAATAAACTGTGAAAAGTTGTGCCTACTATTTCATTTTGGAAGCAGACCAGTAACTCTTACTTGCAGAAGCTGCTTGTATGAAACTCAGCACAGGCTGTGGGAGCTTTATTGTGCAGCCACACAACATTCCTACCAGTAATGTATGTGTGTGTAGAGAGAGGGCGGGCGGGAGGTAATTGTTTCACTGACAGAAAAGATATAGACAGATGCACAGAAGCATTCTGGAACAAAAATGGGGCTGCATCCACTGAAACAACAGATGCTGCCTTGTGAAAATATTTTTTCCATTATAGCTCCAATGTCATCTCCCACTTATCTCTCAGAAGTGCAGAAGGAGCTCATTTCAAGGGTACCTATTCTTGCCAGCAGCATTCCTCCTGCCTCGAAGCCTCAAAAAAAGGGAATAGGTTTTTAACAGGCATCATGGTGGGGGGACCATTTGTCTGCGATTAGGCCCGAGAAAGGAAAGAAACTTTTGTCCAAGTGAAAGGGAAGCTTGTAGTTCATTAAGCAGTGGAGGGATTAGCCATGTCGAGAGCTCTGTTCTGAAAAAGTGCTGGAGAGGGCCTGGGGAGGGGAGGTCTCTCTATAAGAACTTTCTTCCTTTTCTCTTCTATTCTGCTGGTCTTTAATGGCTTCCCTGCGGTGGGGCATGGTGTAAGTAGGGGATTCTGGTCTTATTAGCAGGCCTTCAGTCTCCCACCTCCTTCCAACCCAGCATCTCTTTATCATTCTGCCAGTTCATTACAGGCCCCAGCCAAGACTTCTCCGGCTTGGGACTAAGCTGAAGAGAGAAAAGAAAAGAGGATGGGGGGAGGGAAGAGGATGCAAAGCAATTAATTTGGGAGCATTCAGGCCTGAGAATGTAGGCCACTCCAGAAGAAACAGTTCCCCCAAAGAAAAGAGAAAATACAAACCTTTAACAATGTTTTCTTTCAAGGTTTTTGGCTACTGTTGCGTAAAACCCTCCAGAGCTTTGATTTTTTCCAGTTCTAATTTGCCCGCACCAAGGAGTTTCTCCATAGAAATATTTTCCTTCATTAGGAGCTTTCAGACTTCCCTTTGATACCCAAATGCTCTTGCTTTGGAGGCAGAGAGGTTTTTTTTTTTTGATTCTTCTTTTTTTTTTCCTTCTTTAAAGTATCAGTAGTCCCTTGGGGCCAAAATGTGGTGTTTGTGTGTAGGTAAATTCTCTCTCTCCTTGCTGGGGTACTTGGTTGAGTATCAGCCACTATAACAGTCAAGTCAAGGCTCCAGGATTTGCCTCCTGTGGTTCCTATGGAACATTCCTTTTACAACAAAAATAGTTCATGTTCTTTCAGGGGAGTATGATCAAATGCAGAATTACTGCAGGTTTAACTGGCGTAGAGAGCTGTCTGAGGATCTCACTTCACTTTGCTCACACTAACACTTGGAAACCCTGGAAAGGGTGTTGTGGCACAAATTCATTGTTAGACATCGATTCTGGCGTGCAAACTCCTCTCTCTAGGAGTCTGAGCTCACCACTCATTCCTCATCTGGACTAAGAGCTTGGGAATTAGGGTATCACCATAGGGCTGACAGCAAAATAATTATTCCGGAACCAACTCCAAGCACAGATGCTCTCAGAGCTATTTCCTCTGGAGCAGTGGGAGTTTTGGTGGGCCTGGAGGTCCGGTCTTGCTGCCTCACCATGCCAGCCTCTATACATAAAGGCATTCAAATAATTTAGCTTAATGAAGGAGCCACAAATGAATAATACAAAAAATAACCTCAATTCTAGTTGGAGCAAACAAATGGAGTTGCAAGTTCTAGTTATTTATGTATACCTGTGTGTACTCTCCTGTGATTTCTTGGCTGGTAAAGGAACACTAGTGTGCACGCTTTGATGGATAAAGGAATATACAGCTGACCATGAAGCAGTTTAGATGTTTTTCAAAAATATTTGGATAGATGGAGGGGAGTTGAAGATGAAGGAATCTGAGATGAGATCATGTTGCATCTCCTGTAAAAGCAGCCATTTGTTTCTCTGGGCTTGCAGTTCTGTGCTAACTGCATTCACCACATCATTGAAATACTCAGCATATGCTGCATTTCCACTAGAGATGAGCCACAGCTGAACAACTCATGTATCAGTTTGACTAAAGAAATCTGGCCTAATTTTTTGCTGTATTGTCTCCTAGTTTCGGGTGCCAGTGTGTTTGCTGTAATTTGTTTGACTCGTTCAAAAACACACCTCCCCATTTGCTCATAATCTTACGTTGTGTAGAACAACAGTGTTCACAGATCAGTGCAGGAGCTCTCTGTTACTAGGAGAAATCACAGTTCAAATATTTGTTTTATGAAAGTCCCACGGTAACACATTGACATTTGATTGTAGACAAATGTAAAGGTGTGTCCAACCCAGGAGAGGTGCAAACACCGGGAGGGAAAGGGCATCCACACTGTGTTGGTGTAGCTCAAAGCTATGGAATTAGATGAATCTGGGATGACTATGATGAGATCAAGAAACTCCTAACGAGAGAGAAGAGAGGAACCCTGGAGAGGCTTGGAAATTGGTCTCACCACTGGCATCTAACTCTGTCAAACACAAACAGCTTTTAGTCATACCTGGGAGGCTGCAGAAAGCGTCAGTTGCCTTAAGAAGAGGTGGAGATGAACCGATTTTGCTACCTGATGTTGGCTCTTGGTTTCTGCCACAGTGCTTCCGGGGTCTCATGGCCCACTTGGAACACTTCTGAGGCCTTGTGTCTTTGGGAAATGAACTTTTCCAACACTGTGAAGGGCAGCAACAATAATTTGCTTTACAATGACCTGTGGTCAGGAGCATGGGTGCCAAATTCTTTACTCAAGTATTTGTTCAACAGCCGAGTCGCCCATTTCTATCTGAGGGTAGGATTTAGGCAGGTAAACTGAGTGCATTATCAGGAATGCTATCTTCACTCCTTTTATTTCCCTTTTCACTTCCTTTTTGGCCAGAGTTAATACAGAACTGTCATGAGTTCCCACTGGAATGACTGGAGAATGTGTCTTGGTATTTTCCAAATTGTTTTCCAGCAATGACACAGTAAACACCAGCATGAGGTTCATACTGGCAATCTGCAGCTCTGACTTCCAGTATCTTACCACAGGGTGAGCCACAAAACACAGGATGGCAGGCAAACAGAGAACAAAATTGTGGTGAGGCAATATTTGCCTTTCTCATTAGTGCAAAGGCAGAGCCTTTTATTTTTAGCAACTTTATTTGCAAACATGTGATAGGCCACTGAAAAAAATGGTGGTTAGTGAAACGGTGGTTTTAGCAAGTTTTTTTCCTCCTGGAGTCTAATCTTGTTGGAGTTGAGGCTGCCCTGAACCTGCCCTGAACCTCGACTGTTGCTCCTGCACAGTTATCAGACACGTTTTGATTCTTAGAATGTAGGGAGAAAAGTTGGGTTTTAATTATTGATGGAGATAACTAGTTAGAAAAAAACTGATAAAAATGATAACCCACTCAGTTTGCCTTTTTGCAACCCACATACTACATTGTTTCAGTGAGAGCAAACCTCAAATCCTGCCACTTCTCTCCTCTCCATCCCCATATGGGTATTGATTTGTATTTCTGGATTTTGATCTGGTCCAAAAGTGGTAATAAAAATCAAGGTTAATGCACCATAATATTGAGCCAAGTGACTTGTAGAAATTCTTGCTTCAATTTCCTTTAGTTCATACACATAAGATACAGAACTTTTTTTCAGAACTTTTTTTTTCAGTTATGCTGTTGCAACATACTCATGCTAGCTAGCTTTTAATTTCAGAAATGTTGAGGATCAGTATAGAAACAATTTTTAGGTTGTCTGCTAAAGTATGCTGGAGCTTTGTATTTTAATTTTAATTATTCCACACACAGTTTTGCTTGAATGTTGGGTTTATTTCATGATATGGAATTATGCTTTATTTTCTTGAGTGAAACTCTAACACAGAAGCTATTTGTTTGCTGATGTATATGTTGAAAAAGCTTGGAAACAAGAATCTTGAGGCCAGAACTGAATGCTTCTCAAGTGACTTTAAATTGTGCTAAGGCATGATTTAGCTGTGGTAGTTGAGACAAATTCACATGGGTAGACCCTCAGATTAATTTGTCAGATGCCTTGGGTGAATGATTATTTTGTCAGGGTTTTACGCAAAAGATAAAGAAGCAGTTAAAGTGTTGAAGCTGACTCCCTGTAGAGGGGGATGCTTTGCTTCATCCTTTTTCTGATCATCTGTCCCCATCTGTTGTTTTGGATAAATCTCCGTGCATCCCAGCTGCTGAATGGCAAATCAGTGCAAATCATCTTGCCTGATTTTGATCACTTATTACGTTGAAAGTGGCATTAGCAGGGGGGTTGGACTAGATGGTCTCTAATGGTCCCTTCCAGCTTCTACCACTCTGTAATTATTTCAAAGTATTCAACTCATCTGTTGCTGTGTTTCCTCCGCTAAAATTTTGACATTCATGCATCTCATTGTCACACTTCAGAGGCCAGTTTAGGAAAACATCAGCATGTCTGTGATTTTATGAGGACTCCACAGTGGAGAAATTGGGTATATTTGTGTCCAAGTCAGAATGACAAGGGCTGAAATGCATGGAAACATTTTAATCAACTATGTTAATGGTTCTTTTCCTATCTTGGAAATGTCCATTCTCTACTCAAGTAAAAGAAATAGAACATGCACACAAAAAAAGCTATGAATAAAAGCCATCCCTGGTTTTAGATCTTAGAGCAGAAATTAACCATGACAGCAGCTCCTGGAAGGTATTTGTCAATGTTATTATGCAGAATTCTGAAAAAAAAAAAGTCATATTTTCCTGGTAGATTGTTATCAGGAACATTTATGTGTTTTGCCTAAAGACTATTACTTCCATTGTTTTTGAACTTTACACCAGACATACTCTATCACAGAAATAATCACTTGTCTCGCGACAAAATAAACTGTTCTGTTTCTTTCTTTTTTTTTCAAGGCACCTCATTATCAACTTTGGAAGGAAGTTGAATTTATAAAACGATAAGTCATGTAAATAAGCTGGAATAAATCTAATGAAAGTCCTTTGTCTTCTTTGGCAAGCACAACTCCATTAAACCGTGATTCTCCTTTGAAGCTTCAATTACCTGACTTACCAGAGCTGAAGCAGGAGAGAAATGCCTAATATTTCTGAACAATGTCTATATGTAAGGGAAAGTTATTACCCTTTGGAGAAAAAAAAGAAGTCTGAGCACATTTACAGATTGCAGTTTTATTGTTTTGCCCAGCTGCATCACTGAATGAAATTTACCCCTGCTGTGTCTCCACTGTAAGCAACTGGGGAGCAGTGACATAAACACCGCCTCTTGAATAACTCCAGTGTGAGGGTGGATGCAAGTGACCCTTTCTCACATGCACCTGGGCGCAACTCACACTTAAATCCACTTGTGTTCACATGAATTTGGGGGTCAAAAATGCTGCTTTTATTATGTACTCTTCAAAAATGCTTTGCTTTTCTCCCTCATTAGTGCTCCACCTTAGACTGTGTTGCACAGTGTCCTTTTGGTACTATTCTTTGCCATCACGGCAGTTCTTCCCATTTAAAGGTAAATGTCAACTTCCTCTTGCTGTGTTTTTTGGGTATGCCTCCACAACTGTCTTCAGTATAATGGGGAGATGACAAATGGAATTAGACTAGATATCATGGAGAGCAGCATCCACCTAACCATGGTGGCATGAAAATCTGTGTTTTATCATGCTGTTAGGCAGAGTAAATCAGAATAACTGAAAAATCCCAAGTGTTTGAGTAAAATTTCCCCTGCTGAGCTATCTGCTGCTGCAACTAAATTTCTGCTGCCTGGAGAACTTCGTCTAAACTCAGTCGGACTCCAGGAATTGCCACAGAGAGGCATAAGACTTGCAAGGCCGTAAGATCTATTTGCCTTCCCCCAAATGACACAGGGCTACACTTTTGTTCTGTAGTCAAGCATTCAGCAGATGCACCAGCAAGCTATATACATGCAGCTTGCCACAGATTTCTCACAAATGATTTTAATCTTTCTAAAAGCCCTCCATCATTCTGGGTTGTATAAATAACCTAAAAAGTGAGGGCTAAAAACATGGATTTTCTGTTCTTTGTTGGAATGCTACTCTGGTGTAACTGAGAGGAGAATTTGACCTGCTGTATCCGTTTTTGCAGAGTTCAAACTGTAATTCCAGGCCAGATTCTAATCTGTGCTTCTTGCTCATATTTCACTGAAGCTCTCAAAAAATACACACGCTGTGGACTGAAGTGCAGCTTTGCAGTCAGTGAGTGACTATTATCTGACCTGAAGGGTCTTCTGGAAATAAATAATTAAAAAAAAAAGAGATAGTGATCAGGTTGCTAAAGTGAGCAACTGATGGGTGTTTTAAGTCTTTAATTTGTTTTCCTTTGCTTGGAAAAGCAGAGCACGATTGTCTTTAGAGCAAAAGGCGGTTATTGATAGCTCTGCTTAAGTAAGCAAAATAAAATGCGTGCAATGACAGTTATCAAAGGTTAGGTCCCTGGAGATAAAAAGCTTTTGTGTGCATGTATACTCCAAACCCAATCTTTCTGTGGGCCTGCATGAAGTATACAACAATGTGCTTCCCTTCTGAACTTTTCTGGGACATGGTATGGAAAGATTGTAACAGTCTTCATGAAGTCAAATCCCAGATGGGTATTGGTTTCAAAGGGAACGATGACTAGCCAGTATGTTAAATATTTTAATTCAGTAAAGCCTTCTGTTCTCCTTGATGTTTGCTAAAGTTACGTTCAGCAGCTGTAGAGGAGATTGTGCACAAGAAACCGAAGGAGAATCCTGTGTCCTCTCCTCCTGCCTAACCAATAAATTTTAGCAATGAGTAGGCAGGCAGAAGCCCTCCTCACCTTGGCCCATGGGGTTGGGAGATCAGTAGAAAGGGGTTTAGATGGAAGCGGAGCTACGAGTAGCTGGACCAGGTGCCACCGGTCCTCTGAAATGTCACTTTAAAGGCTATTAACATAGTGAAGGCTTTTGAAGACTACTGAACCGTTTGTAGCATAATCCTTCCGCTTTTCTCCTGGAGCACTCTGCCTGTTGTGCTAATAGACACTTGTGCGGATGAAGCCCACCATGCCCAGAGAGAAAAATTGTGATAGATGCCTTAACAGCAGACAGTTGCAGATAATTGCTGTTTGTGCTGGAAGTCAGATACAGGCAGGCAGTCAGGTTGAATTTTCCCAGCCTCCAGAGTTGTCTGGATGTGGGCAGAACTTCTTAAAAGAGAAGAAGTTATTAATTGTACAGGCAAGGAGGTTGTTTTTGGGCAGATTTGTCTTGAACTTCCTCTCTGCAATATGAGAAAGGTGTTTGCAAGTAATTTTTGGAGAAAGGGACTGCTTTTGCAGTCAGCCAGTGCCACAGCCTTTCCTCCAGAGGAGCTGCACTGGCTTTTGTGTTCTTTTGCTTTCTTCCGCTACTTTTTGGCTTCAGTAGCATTTGTCTAATCTTACCTTGCTTGAACTGTGAATTGGAGTCTGTAGACCTGATAGATTATCTCAGCAGATTTAAGTCAAGTCTTGATACTTTCTCACTGTTGCCCCACTTTTCTCTGAGCACTGGGCTGTCTGTTTGGCTACACTGGAGCAAAGGAAGCAGGTAGCTGCTTGTAATGTTGAGCATGCAACAGTTGAGACATAAGAAAGGGAAACCTCTTTCTGTCCTGTTTTCTTTTGAAGCCTGGTTTTGCTACTGCAAATGTTCTTAGCTGTGGCTTTGCACTACAGGTGTCACTGCTTTTATGCTCTGTAAGTTATGATGCATTTAGCTCATTTTTCAAGAGCATCTCCTTTGCTTTTCACAGGGTGTAGCTCAAAGGTGTCATTACACACTATGACTGGTTAAATCAGTTTCGCTTTAACAATTTTTTCAGTGCTGAGTATTTGATCAGCTTGTTGCTTTTCACTGTAATTTATTGCCGGTTATGTTTTCCTTGTTCAGGAGTAGTAATGTATGACATAAAAGCCAGCCCTCCCTCCCTCCCGGGCTATACTTGTCAACTGTGTTCACTCATAACTGCTGCTATTTTAATAACCAGTTCCTGCTCTTAGATCTTGAGGAGGTATGATTAAAAATTACAACAGCTGAGACCCGCAGTGAAATGCAGTGATTTTGCTGGAAAAGACTTGTCTTCACCTTAGGGACATGAAAAATGTGGGAGGTATTACACTAGTTGTCCAGTCTCTCTCTTTGCATGGAGTAAGGCTATCTAGAGAATAAAATTTTCACCTTTCTAAGACTAGTTGATGTCTGCTCTGTCCCAATAAAACAGCATTTCATCTATTCCCAATGGAACCTTGCCTCCTGTCTCTGTTGCAGGATTGTCACCCTTTTATCAGGTGAATTGCCCATGCTGGAGTGGCTTCACATTGTCCACCATTCCCACGGAGGATATGTGTTGCTGAAGGCAAAGCACATGGTGTTTACTCAGCTCTGGGCAGGCAGAAGGACTGGATAGATTCCTGAGAAATATGCTTTGTGTCCATGACAAAAACGAGTGCCTTGTTAAGAAATCACGAAAACAGAGGCACTTAGGGCCAGGTGGCATTCATCTTACATGGGTTAGCCCCTTTCCCAGAAGCACATGGGAACATACTTGTATCCTGTCTGATTTGGTGGATGATCATAGAATCGCAGAATCATTAGAGTTGGAAAAGAGCTTTAAGATCAAGTCCAACCACTCACCTCATACTGCCAGGCCCATCTCTAAACTAAACCAGATCTTTCAGCACCTCATCTATGCATCTTTTCAATATGTCTAGGGATGGGGACTCTACCCGCTCCCCGGGCAACCTGTTCCAATGCTTCATAACCTTCTTGGTGAAAAAATTGTTCTTATTGTCTGATCTAAACCTCCCCTGGTACAACTTGAGTCCATTTCCTCTTGTTCTATCGTTCATTACTAGAGAGAAGAGATCAACTCCCACCTCACTACAATCTCCTTTCAGGTAGTTGTAGAGAGTGATCGTGCCTCCCCTCAGCCTCCTCTTCTCTAGACTAAACATTCTCAACTCCCTCAGCCATTCCTCATCAGACTTGTGCTCCAGACCTTTCATCAGCTCTATTGTCCATCTCTGGACATGCTCCAGCACCTCAGTGTCCTTTTTGTTGTGAGAGGCCCAGAACTGAACACAGTATTTGAGATGCACCCTCACCAGTTCTGAGTACAGAGGAACAATCACTTCCTTGGCCCTGCTGGTCACACTATTTCTGATATAAGCCAGGATGCCATTGGCCTTCTTGGCCACCTGGACACACTGCTGGCTCATGTTCAGTTGCTGTTGATTAACAACCCCAGATCCTATTTGACTGGACAACTTTCCAGCTCCTCTGCCCCAAGCCTGTAGCATTTCCTGGGGTTGTTGTGAATCAAGTGCAGGAAGCAGCACTTGGCCTTGTTGAACGTCATAGAATTGGCCTTGGCCCATTTCTGCAGTCTGTCCAGGTCCCTCTGAAGAGCCTTCCTGCCCTCAAGCATGTCCACACTCCTGGCCAAATTGGTACCATCAGCAAATTTACTAAGGGTGCACTCAATCCAGTTATCCAGATCACTGATAAAGATGTTAAACAAAACATGCCCCAGCACTGAGCCCTGGGGAACACCACCGGTAACTGGCTGCCAACTGGATTTAACCACTGTCTGGGCCTGGCCATCCCGACAGTTTTCCACCCATTGCAAAATGGGTCCATCCAAGCCATGGGCACTCAGTTTCTCCAGGAGGATGCTGTGGGAGATGATGTTGAAGGCCTTAGTAACATCCAGACAGACCACATCGCAGCCTTTCCCTCATCTACTAAGTGAGTCATCTTGTCATAGAAGGTGAACATGATATTGGAAGCTTGTCCGTTGGTTAGATGATAGAAGCACCAGCCAGTATCTACTTCTCTACTGTGTGCAGACAAGCAATAGGATGTTTTGAAGAAAAGTTTCCTTTTAAAGCAACAGTTGTAATAACCACGTTCCCTAAGAATAATATATTTCTGGCACAAATTGCCAGTGGGCTGTTGACTGTGTATACACATCAGGATTCATCATAAGATCTACTGTTCTTTGAGCTCAAAACCCCCTAGAGGTGTAGATCAAATCAGGTATCAATGAACTCACACAAATAAACTACATAACATATGTTGTCCTCAGGCAACATGTTACTAAACAGATGGGTTTGCATCCTTCATTGCCTCTCTTTGCATTGCTGCCACTAACCAGGTATTTTACCCACACACTCATACCTCTGTGGAGCAAAGGTGTGATTTAGATTCGATTTCAGATAGAAATATTGAAAGGTGAAGGTGATAATTCTATCCAGGCTTTCTTTCCTCAGTAATTTGTGTTGTTCCTTTTATTGGGACCTTCTACAGCTTGTGCTTCCTACTTTTTTTTTTTCCCCCTTTTTTTTTTTTTTTGTTTTTTTTTTCTGTGGTATTGCTTTAGTCTTATTGACGTAATCCCTTAATATATGACAGAAAACACTTCAGCCCTTCAAGGAATGCCACTAGAGAACAGTTTCAGGTTATTGGGTCTTTCAATGATGTTCACATCCATCTTTAAACATCAGTGTCCCTCATCCATTCTATTTTGCAGCCAATGAGACACATTAATTAGCTGCAGTGTGCTTTGATCAGGAGTGTGATAATTGTATAATGTTGCAGTAATGCTGTACGGGTTGTTAAAAGGAGATTGTATTTAGCTTTTCCTCCAAAGGAACAGCAACCTTGCTCTCAGTTATTTGTAATTTCTTGTAGTAGGATCCTGTTGCACAACTGATTGTGGATAGTTGAGCAACCTCTATCCAAAGAATATGTAATCTTAGTAACAGCAGAAAATATAGAATGAATATTAATGTGGGTAAAAATTTAAGGCAATAATAGAGGTAACTTGCTCATTTTTACTGAGAGGCACTAGGCAGAACTGAGATGCCATCAACTGCTCTGTGCATCATACCTACACCTTATCCTTCCTCCAGTTGTTGTTGAACGCACCAGCTACTCCCATTTCAGACCAGTGGGAACAGTGTATGTATCTGAAAGCACAGTCTGACCTTTCATATAGGAATCAATTTGCCCATCACCATGGAGCAACCACAGAGAAACTGTTTATAACAGTACAAAACCCACATTGTGTATGAGATTAGGACAGGAAATATGGGATTGCAAGTTGAAACTGCATGGTAAATTGAAGTGAGTTATACACACTGACTAAAACAACATGCCTGTTTCTCTGTGTCTCTGCTCGTACCAAAGAGGCTCACAATTTGGCTGTTTTTATCCTCATATTACTCCCAGTTGGTGGGAACCTATTGCTTCTGGTTTCACAGATGAGGTCCTGGGCTGTCAGCAGAGAAGGTCCCCTCCCCCTTGGTATAGGAAGGCCCAGAGCCTGACTACTCCCCTTTGAGGGTGAGGAAGGAGAAGGGGCTTTCAGAGTTTTGAGACAACAGTTCCCTGAAAATCTCTTCTGAGAGATGTGTCCTGCACAATGGTCTTACAGTGCATTTACCCATGGAGGTGGGCTCCCCAGCTTTATTATCTCCAAGGTAGCTTTCCAACATTATTACTTTTTTAAAACCATAGCTAAAAATGCTTTTTCAAATGTTTTATGCTTTTCCTTTTTAAGGAAGCATTAAAAAAAAAAAGCCTTCTTTCAGGGGTACTTCTTTTTTCTTTTGATAAGATTAACCCATTGTTTATAAAGCAGAAAACAATGGATTTTTTTTCCATTGAGCAAGCAAACCCACTGTTATGAACTAACAGTAACTAACCCTCCTTGTCTGGAGGAGATAACATATAAGACCTACTGCACTACCTTCCTTGTGGAATAAAGTAGCAGTGGTATTAATCTAAGCCAAATGTTGCAGTTTTACAATCAGTTGTAGTGCTTTTATAACCAGAGCAGAAGGCTTCTGAAATTGAGGTGATATTTAACCTTCTTAAGACTGCAATGCACCAAATAACCGCTCATGCTGTAGAAAGAAGACAGCTGCCTTCTGCTCAGCTTTGTACAGAGTTAATGCCACACTTCGAGTTCTGGGAAGTTTCCAATGCAGTTTTCATTTGGAATGTCTGGTCACTTGAGTAACATGTAGCTTAGAAATAAAATAGAAACAATTTTCTGCTTCGTTTAAAACATAATCCTAAATTCTACCAACTTCAGCCTAGTAATTCAATGGAAAGGCTTCAATATGGAGCTTGGTGATTGAATGTCATGGTATGAGGCCTGTTCTGCATCTCTGGTATACTGACAGTGTGGCTGCATTAGCTCTTACTTGTGAAGGGACAACCTGATGCATCACCTGCTAGACAGCCTCTCTGGAGAGGTGTCAGAGCTGCAGGTCAGACAATCGACCTTGGCCAAGCTATCCTTAGAGATTGATGTGCTTTATGTAGTCCAGGCCAGAACAATGTGAGCAAATTTGAATGGAGGCAATGGAAATCAGCTTGAGGAGCTAAACCAACTGGGTTGTGCGGGAATGCCAGCTCTCCCTGTTGTGAGAAGTCTTGTGGAAGAGACTTCTTGCAGCTTGACATGCTGACAAATTATGGTTGCAGAGTCACAAAATCACAATTACACCAATGAGAAGTCAAATTAGGGAAGATTCATGTGGAGGTTGATATAGTTTTCCAACAGTATAATTTTTGAGTGCTCTAAAAGAAAAGCTACCACAGCTAAATTCCTGCTGTGTTACCTCAGAGGAGACTTGCCAAATCGCTCTGCGATGAAGGCGTCTTTGCCTTCATGGGACTCCAAGGAAGCATGTGAGAGTCAGCTAGAGCTGCAGGTTTCAGAGTATATAGGTATTGGGGTCTCTAGCCCTCAGAAGTGCATTAGACAGTAGATCTTTATCCGAGAGTTCACTGTGAAAACAGTGAATAATCTCTACCCAGATGTGGCTGCTTTGGAAGTCCACAGGGATATGTAATCAGACTTCCTTGCAACAGACTGATCACCATGTGAGATGTTGAGAGTCCCAATTGCCTTGAGCACTCAGAGATCCAGTGACTTCAGCAAGGAGATGTAGTATCTCAAGCCTAATTTTCCTTATGGTAGCCCCAACCACAGATATGATCTGAAGCCCTGTGTTCTTGCTAGGTTCTGAGGAGTTTATTTTTTTGAACAGCAATGGATCTGCTGATGTGTCTTTTTCAGTTTCATATTTACAAGACTTCACACATCATATGATTTAGCACAAGGATTATTTTTTTCAGCTCGTGGCTCCCCAGCATTTCTGTCAGAAATACAAACCAAACTGTATGAAATCATTGCAGACGCATGGCTGCTGCTGTTTGTCTTGTCCTCATGAGTTATCTTCCCTGGGCCTTCTGAAGCAGCCATAGATGTGCAGACTACAGGCTGAAAACCTCCATCACGATGCACAGTTCTTCACAGTGGCTTGCTGCTTCTCTTGGAAATTCTAGTTTTATTCAAAGCCTTCACCTCCTTGTTTGCTGCTTCCTCCTTTCAGTGAGCCTTCTTTGGTGCAACTGCTCTCCAGTGCTCCCACTGCCATGGTTCTGTCTTTATTCCTGGTCAAATTACCGATGTCTTTCCTCCTCCTTGCAGCATTCACGTATCCCAGCTTAGGGTTTACCCCAGGCTTCTTATTGCATAGGCCTCTGTACTGCTGCCAAATGATACTTGCAGTACATGCTACAAGTGATTCTCTCAGCCTCTGGAATGAATTATTTTGTTGCTGCCAGCTTGTCAGAGAAATCAACTTGAAAGCTGAGCCAGAGAGCAGTCCTGGGAGCGACCAATTCAAAGTGGAAGTAAGTCACCATCGAGCAAAATAAATAGGAGAGTGCATCAGCTGGATAATATGAGCACTGTTTTATAAGGGAATTTCAAAAGGAACAATTAGCCTTCAAGAGAGAACTGGGTTTTACATTTAAAGCTCGTAAATATACAAATCATGTTAAGCGTTGTTGTTTCCTAGGTTTTGTTGTTTAAGGGTATAGTTTTCTGTCCAACTGCCATTCTTGTAAACATTTGGCATGGCCTGGGACATTTTTCTCTTCTTGGTTACCTCATAAGGAATTTGCATTCCCGCTCTGTGCCTGCACTTTGGTGTGCGTGCTGCCACTGAAAAGGCTGGGAGGCATGAAGAAAAGAACAATATGACCACAAGTACCCCCTGTAGAGGAGAAACAAAGACATGAGTTAAAAAAATATGCCAGGGAAAATCATAGAGCAGATAATTTATCCACTCCTAATTATTCCTGGGCCAGAAGGAGGTATTTCAAATAATAAGAAAGCAACTCATTTGATTTTTTGTTTCCTAGTGATTTCAAACCACTGGCTTATTACAACTTGATTCAGTTTTGGTTGGCTGACTGCTAAGAAAGACAAATCACCAAAGTTCACTTACTAGCACTGCAGAATCAATTGCATGTACATGTCTGAAGCAGGGAGACTACTTTTTCATACATTTTTGACACTTTCAGCCATTCAGACTCCTACATTTTGGAAGAAAACACATCTCAGGTGTCACATGAATCTAGCTGGTATGAGATTATGTCTTGCAAATTGCTGGTTTTGGATATGGATGCCTAATCCATTTAAGCAGTTTCAGCATAAATAGTAATAATGGGCTACAGTGGCACAGTCCACCAGAAAACAAGAGAAAAAGCTGTGTTTATTAAAAGAAAAAGATACCCCAGAAGCAGGAAATTTAATATTATTAATGAAAACAAAATGAATTGTTAGGAAAGTTTTCACATGACAGAGTTCCTCGTTGAGGATGTATTACCATGGGCACTTTAGCAAGGGCTCTTGCTGAATCTTTTTGCCTCAACACATCTGCAGCACTATGAAAATTCCTCCAATATAACCTATGATGTATTTGTAACATTTGCATGCAATCTGTCAGGCAGGGCCTCTGATATAGAGCATGGGAGTTTTGGGCCTGTGGGATTTGTGAGGCTGCAGATGCAGAAGTTGAAGTCAGTCAGAGTTGTGGCATGGATAGGGGTTTCCCCACTGTTAGAAAAAGTGAAGAGTAAGCCCTGAGCACACTGCAGTCTTACTGTGCACAGGCAATTCTCACAAGGTTTCTGTTTTCAAGGTTTGGATGCATTTTGGCATTGGAGTTGTCCTTTTAAATTGATCCTCCACAATTTTTTAAGGTTCACTCACAAGTCACAATTACTCCAGAGGATAACAGCATATGGTTGCAATGAAATGCATTCGTAAAAGTGTTTGGTTTTGCATTGATGGGGCTCTGACTGCTTGTTATCTCTGAACGTGATTTAGAGGGACATAAATGTAGCATCTCGGCCTTACACATTCACAACTCCTTCCATCAAAAAGTCTCAAAGCATTTTACAAACAGATGTAACTGGATAATATGTCCTGTTGTCTGTGTGGCATCCCCAACATTGGTTATCACAATTCTAAACCATATGCCAGGGTCTAGAGTATTCCCTGAAGTATTTCATATAGGAGGAATACATGTCAATAGAATATCTGGCAATCTATGAATGGCTCACAGGATTTCAATCAACTGCAGTTTTAAAATTGGCATTTAAACCCCTCTCACATCTGTTGTTTAAAATAGCCAACAGCGTGTGGGATACATTCAGTATGCAGTATTCGTATGAGTGTGTTAATAATAGTATACATTATCATAGGAAGAAAAGAGTTAACTGCAGTGCTTGTTATAATAAAGATTTAGAAGTTTTGGAGTAAGCACCGTGTAATTAAAAAACATCTATATATTTCCCCCACAGATAATGCTGAAATAGTTTCTCTGTATTTTGAATAGAGGACTCAAATGTTCCCATTTCCATCCTTGGTGCATGCTGTGGCTTCCAGTACTGTCTTGATGGAGAGCAGTCCTTATGGGATAGCTCACATAGAAAGCTAGTAAACTGCACCTGCTTTAGCTTCTGATTATCAAAGAAGGTGAAATGCTTCTTAGAAGAAGTTGTTTATGGATTGTCTAAGTGAGGTCATGGGTAACAGCTAAGTAGTTAGGTGTTGGCTTGCTCTGGATCATCCACAAGCACTGAATTCAAATTGAAGCCGTATACATTGGTATAGTCTTCATGTTGTTCCCCATCTGCAAAATGGTATTACTCATGCAGATTTCCTGCTTCTTTTTCCTCATCTCAGCAAAGCCTTTAAAAGAGGTTCAGGGTATGAATTGCACTAATATGGGGTGTGATGCCTCTCGCACTGTAGAAAGTTCAGAGTGTTGGTGAGATCTATACCCTCACTCTTTAAACAAAGCAGAACTTCTGTGACTGAGCACCCAAAAGCTGTTGCATTCTGCCTAAAATGTTTTCTTAGGTAGCTTCTGTCTCTGATCCTTTCTAGCCTTGCTGGTTTTACTCTTACACTGTTGGTCATGTGTTACAACAGGCATTTTTTAAAAAAAAAAACAAAAACCCAACAAAGCAAAAACCACACAGGAATTTAATTCCATCCCACAGGAATGACTGTACTGTGCTAGTCATTGTTTTGAAGTATGTTTTAGAAATTTGTAATGACAGCATTGGGATTATATAGTTAATTGTGGAGCAACCATTTTTACAATTTGTGTTTTACCCCACATGGAAAGCTATAATTTACTCCAAGTAATTAGGTTAGGTTTAATTTTGGCGAGACACAGGCCCATATTATCCCGTGTAATATCCTGTAATCCTCATGTTAGGTAGGATGCCAAGTATTCCGTTTGTTTTGGGAGCCAACAAAATTGCCACTTGTCCAGAGTTGTTCTTGGACAGAATTGTGAAAATAGTAACATTTTGCTACTTAAACCAGTTTATTATTAGTCTGACAATGACCCAGAGATATATGTGTCATTACATGAACAATATGTAGAAGACATATACATAAAATTATGCATTTAACAGCATATGGGGGCAATGTTGAAAGGCTTGACATCATCAGGCACTGAGGCCACTTGATGTCTTTCATGATTAGACCCCAAAATCTCCATTTCTTTAGCTTCTTGTCATGCTATGAATTATAGTGGTCAGAGAGATTACACCACTGCCATGTTGCTATCACACTACTGCATATCAGTTTGTTAATAAAAGATAAATTTGAGTTTAAGCAAAATAAAAGTAAGCTAAAATTTGTTCTTCCTCTTCACTTCTTCAAATGCCTTTTCTGTAAATTCTGTCTTAGTGGTTTACTTGTTCTTTAGAAAGTCTCTTCATCAATAGATATTTGATTATACAGTAATAAGCTGGTAGCTGTTGTGAGGGGCTGACAGCTGAAAGTGTCATGGTTTTCTAAATCTGTATTTGTTACATATATGGACTGTTTTCTGAAACAGTTCTCTTCTGAAGTCTGAGAGGAACAATTCCCTAAAAACATTTTGTGCCTTACTGAGTAGAACTAACATCCGAGACGATGAGATTTTTTATATGTTCTGCAATGCTGAATTAAAAACTGTCACTCTCCATCGATTTCTTAAAACTTTTCCTACTTATAGGTGCTGTTATTTCTTGAACTCAAAGTTAAAACATAATAGGCTAATGATGGATCTCGATGAAGTGTGATTTTTTTGCCTCAAGCAAACACACACAGGGCTGTTAAGCAGTAGTCCTGTCTAGGATCTTGCTTCATTTGGTGATTGGCATACTGCATAGGATGTTTTGTCTTCTTGCATAGGAGATATTTTCACTTTTCTAACAGAGACTATAAAATATGTAAGCCTATATAGAATGTTTCAATGATCTTCATACTGGTGTTGAAGAAACAGCTGGATTTGCAATCCCATCTTTAAAGTCCAGTATTGCAATTCTAGTTCATCGTGATGGATTGTGGGTTAATTCCACACTAAGGATTTAACTCAGTGTTTGGAAGAGACAGTATGGTTCAATGGATTATATTTTGCTTAATGATAAATGCTATCAAAAACCAATTCCTGTACTCAGTCACTGGCATGTATGACCTCTCTTTCCTTCCAGCTCCTCTGAAAATTTCCTTTTGCTGGATATTTGGACCATGTGAATATTCAAGGAAATAAAACATGTATCAATGATGTTCTTACACATCATGGTGAAACAATAAACATTGATCAGTGCTACTAGGAAGGGGAGCGAGAGGTATAATTTTGTGGGGAACAGCAGCTACATAGTGGTTAAAATAGAAGGCTGAGAGTCAGGTCTTATCAGTTTATCCTCAGCTCTACTGTAATCTTCTTCTTATCATTAACCTTGCATTAGTCCTTTCAGTGTATACCTCCCTCTCCGAACCCTAGGCAATTTAGGATTGTTGGAGATGGAATTTTGATCTGTGTTCTTGGGTAGAATGCTCATATCACTTCATTTTGGCACCCACTGTATGTGGTTGAGACCTCCTCCATCATCTCTATTCCAGTCAGGAAAGAGAGGTAGATGTCAACCTGACCTTCTTTAGTTCTCACTCATAACTCAGGCACCAGAGTTAGATTTCTAAAGCAAGGACTATTATTTTTCAGATAACAAAATTACATAATTCTTCTCAGGATTTATGAACTCATCGTAAGCAACAAATTATTTATTATTACAGAATCACAGAATCTTAAGGGTTGGAAGGGACCTTGAAAGACCATCTAGTGCAACCCTGCTGCCAGAGCAGGGCCACCTAGAGTAGGTCACACAGGAACTTGTCCCCAGGCGGGTTTTGAATGTCTCCAGAGAAGGAGACTCAACAACCCATTTGGACTGTTAGAACTTTATTAGAAGTAATTTAGTAGTTGTGTTTATTAGAAGTAATAAACACATTAACAATGTTATAAATTCAGATAGGCTGATTAGTGTTTTAAATGAAGCTTTGCTTCTCAACTCTACAAAAGTACAACACCCCCATCATTCCCTCACCAGGCCAAAACTGGGTGAATGCTCAAAAAATTGTGTCTTGAGGAAGCTTAATATATGATATACACTCCATGCCTGGACTGCCCTGGTAATAAACTCTTTAAACAGGGTCTGTCTTTTGTGCTGTGTGCAATCAATGTCTGATATGCTGGGAACATGTCTCTAAGAAATCCTAGATGCTATCATGGTGCAAGTAGCAATTGAAGAATACTAGGAAATATGAATTTATTCAAGGTCCAAAACAGCTGACTGGTAATTGCTGTCTTTTTAGTGCTCTTATTTCATGCTCAGAAAGTGCTGATGACAAGACAGAAGCCTAACCACTCATCTTGTTCTCTGATTTCTTCTCCCTTTCATCTTCTCCAGTAGTAGATCAAGAATGCAACCACAAACTGGTGCCTGTGGTGTAGAGCTCTTGGGGCTGTTGTCTGTGTGTGCTGGAGCATGCTGATAAAAAAAGTAACCTCAACAACAAAGAAGGAAGAATTGTTTTCTGGGAGACCTGAAAGCAGGCGGGAGGTCCTGGTGTCTGGAGATCTGTGATTGCCTTTGTAGTGTAATTATTATAATGGTAGGGCAGGGAATTGCAGTGACTGAGTGAAAAGCTCCATCCTTTTCTCCTTGTGGTTCATTGTGTGGTTATAGCAGGAGTTGGAGCATCCCTATGTGCCCATGTGCCATGACTGAGAATGTGTCTCAGATGACTTGGAGAGCTATGTGGGTAGCGATAGACCACAATGAACAAGGGAAGAACTAAACTTTCTGGAAGGCTTCTCCCTCTAAGGCTTTGTGGAAAGTGGTTGGGAAAGGAGGAGGGGGAAGAGTTGTAAAGTAGATGCAGATCTGAACCAGATACAGAGTCATGGGGACAAAGAAAGGGAGGAGAGAGATGCAGGGACTCAAAGGAGCTCCTCCAAAGAGCTCAACAGAGCTTCAAAGTGTCTCTGTATAGATATAGTCAATTGAGACATTTTTTATGGTCTCCAAGGACTCCATTTTCATTAACATTCTTTTCTGATGTGTCTTATCGCTTATTGATCATGCCATATTCACAGTAACAGTGAAGGTGTTACTAAAACTCTCTTTGGGAACTAGATGGGACAAATTTGGCAATTGGATTTGTAAAATCTCTCATTCAGCCATACTTAAACCATTATAATTTTAAATGTTCCAAGGATTGAAGCTGGAAAGGTGCCTGTTGGAAAAGGACCTGATGGTGTTGGTCATCATCCAGCTGAATATCTGCTGGTAGTATGCCCAGGTGGCCAAGAAGACCAATGACCAATAGTGTGGCCAGCAGGACCAGGGAAGTGATTTTGTCCCTGCATCAGCACTGGAGAGGTCACACCTTGAGTTCTGTGTTCAGTGTTGGACCTCTCACTACACGAAAGGTGTTGAGGTGCTGCTGAGTGTCCAGAGAGAAAAGGAGGCTTATCACTGTTGACAATTACCTGAAAGGAGGGGAAATGACCTCAAATTGCACCAGGGGAGGTTTAGATTGGTTGTTAGGGAAAAATTCTTCACTGAAACTGTTACCAAGCATTGGAACATGCTGCCCAGGGAAATGGTGGAGTCACCATCTGTGCAGATATTCAGAAGAGGTGTAGCTGTGGCTCTAGGGAACATGATTTAGTGGGACTTGGTAATGCTAGGTTTACTATTGGACTCAGTGATCTTAAAGGTTTTTTCCAACCTAAATGATTCTAGGATTCTATAAAATAGAACTCTCTTCTGCATGACTTTTTGTCACAGGGCTGCTGAGATGATGGAGTGAAGCATCTCCCTTCTGATGAAAGGCTAAGGGAACTGGGGCTCTTGAGCTTGGAGGAGGCTGAGGGGTGACCTCATTAATGTTTACAAATATGTAGTGAGCGAGTGTCAGGAGGATGGAGCCAGGCTGTTCACGGTGATGGCCAATGATAGGACAAGGGGCAACAAGTACAAACTGTAATATAATTGATTCCAAAGAAACATAAGGAAAAACTTCTTCACTGTGAGTGTGAGGGAGCACTGGAAGGGGCTGCCCACATGAGTTGTGGAGTCTCCTTCTCTGGGGACATTCAAAACCCACCTGGATGAGTTCCTATGTGACCTACTCTAGGTGGCCCTGCTCTGACAGGGAGGTTGAACTAGACGATCTCTCAAGGTCCCTTCCAACCCTTAAGATTCTGTGATTCTGTGATTCTATAGTCTGACAGATGTCCCTCTTGGGAAGCTTTCACATAGATTCAATTTAAATACTGCATTTTCAATCTCATTATTTGTGTATTAATCCATTTATACCACCAAAATACCTCATTTTTCTGAAGTTCTGTTATGTGCCTTACACATTCATGTCTCTAAGGAAACATGTAATCCCTTTACATACCAAAATTTTTTAGTCAAGCCCAAACAATAAACCACAACTCTCTTTCACAGTGTTGAAGAATCTAGAGCAGAAATGTTGGAATCCTAGAAAAGACTGCAGAATTAAGAAGGAATTGGTGATAAAAGAGATGCTAGAAGGTTCTACATAACAGTACTACATTCCTTGTGGGCTGCTAAAACTCTTCAGAGAAGTAGAATTGGTTTGCCTGTGCTGATGTAGCTAGATTGGTACCATAAAATAAAGTGGATCTGATATGTCTACGCTACTCTAGTCTCTCCTTCCTTCAGTCTGTGAAGGAAGTTAAGTCTTTGATCTTAAAGCATTCACTTCTGATATATATTTATCTGTGTGTTGAGATGTGGGATGCAGAAATGACCACCAATTAAGAGTTTTGTCACCTATGGGTAATAGGATAGTCCTGTACATCATCATAACTTCAAAATAACTTTAAAATGTGAGTTACTGTTCTATGTAGACACAGACATCTTGTTTCTTTACTCCCCAGCCAGCACATTGGTCTGTAGACTGTGAAGCCTCTCCAGTGTTTCAGAAGGCAAGTGGGCTGCAAATATTTCTCTTACAAAGCATCCTGCTTACAGAGAGCTTCCCAGTGCTTGGGCTGAAGTGAAAGCCATGAAAGTTTTTTTGCATGGAAATTCTCATGAAAATGGCCAGAGCTGAAAATACCAAAAGAGCCACTAATGCAAACATTTTTTTTTATTTTTATTTTCAGGAAATTCCAGTATCAATACCTTGGGTTATTTTTGGCCCAACTGGAGTCAAAGGTGGTAGGCAGTAAAGCCTCCAGTGCCTGTTACAGAGGCAAATTATCTGCCAGTAACCTTTTTGTTTGTGTTGGTTTTGTTAGAGGATTTTTTTTTTTTTGAGAAAAAGTGAGTGTTCTTTGGCCATGTACTCCTCTGAGTGGGTTTCTTCTTTTTCATCTTGAAGGGTTTTGTTTGGCTGGACCCAAGGAGAGGGATTTCCTCCATAAGATTTTTTTTCCCCCTCTAAATATAATCCCTTTGCTTTCACTGTGCCTTTCCAAATAAATTCTAAATACATTTCCTGTCTTTTTGTAGCATCAGCACTGTTAATACAGTAGGTAACACCTAATATAGTAAGCAGGAATGGTGAGCATGAGATGACAGGTTGATGGAGGAACTATGACAAACCTTCAAAATTGTATCTAAGTTTTACATCAGCTTTGTGTTAGTCGTATGAGTTCATTGGAGTTTTGTTCTGCCTGTCTCTGTCAGAAAGGAGGTTTCAGAGAGTAAACCTTGCAAAGTTGGTGTGAAGAAATTCAGAATTAGAGAAGATGAGGACTTTGCATCTTAATCTTTTCTTATGATTTCAAGTCAGCCCTGGGATTCATGTGTGGATCACCAGTCTCAAGGGTTCTGAAGCTATAATTCAGACCTCACAAAACCACGAAACAAGCTGAAAAATAAATCACAAGATATCAAAAATGAGTGCTTTGTTTCTTTTCCTCCAGGCTTTTAGGGTATATTTGTGTTGAGTTCTTCCTTACAGTCACAGAGGTTCAGAACTGTTATTCTATAAAAACAACAGCAACCAAAAGATTTTCAAGTAGTCATTTGCCAGGATCAAGGTCCTTCAGAAACACCCCAAATATCACAAGACAAGCAATAAAATCCTGGCTGCTGGCAGTGGTGGCTTTCAGATGGCAATCATGTGCTAGCCAGTAGGTTAGGATGTATTTCCCACTGGGGGTTAATACCAGATGAAATTCTTGTGAAACTCAGAGTGTTAATCCACATTAGGGAGATGTGGGGAAAGCAAGTGTTGTAATCCTCACAAACCTAGTGATAAAGTTGTTACTGCCTGCCTACATATATACTTCATGGACCATTCATCTTGGCATCCAATGAACCAGTTAGAATAGCAGAAAACTCCCTAAAACAAAGTACAGAATGATCTCTTCCTTGTGTTTCCCCTTATTACAGGAAATCCTAACTTTATCTGAGATAAACTGCAGAGACCTGCTTTTTCAGGTTGTACTTACTTTCACGTGTGTTTGTCTTCTATCCACTGCTCCAGCAGGACTGCTGAAAAATAAGTCTCATCAATTCCTGATCTAATTTTATGGTGTGTTCCCATTCCTCAGTTTTACTGGTTAGGCTCAGCAGAACAAATTCTGATTTAACTCCTAGGATGGCCCAAGACACACCTCTCACAAGCAACTTGTGTTTTGTCACTCACTGGACAGCTACAACTGTGAAGGACATTGGGGAGCAAATATGCTGCATCTGGGTAAAACACCAGAGTCAGATCTTAAAGCCAGAGTTCAGGGAGATCTCTTTCATTCATCCATGAGAGAAGGCCTCATTATAATTGTTCAAGCCTGACTGGATTACATCACTTTCCCCATCATTTCACTCCCTCCCCACTCGCCTCTCTCCTTTTATTTGCACCCCTTGTTCGGTGGCAGTGTTGAGCAGGGGCTGCCTTAATGATGCATGCTGATCGCTTCATTCCTCGTTGCCTTCCCATCGCCTCCCCCAGTGCTTTGAAGTGTGCTCAGGTCTCAGGCTCCAGTTCAGAGGTCACTTTATTTATTTATGCAAAGCTGGCTCATCTGTGAAATGAGGCTTTCAAGGCCTCTGACATCAAAGACTCAAAAGCTGGTCCCATCAAGTCAGAGCAGGGACGAGCCTTGCATTATAACAAATTAAAGTAACTTTGTCAATCATAGAAAAACATTATGGCTAAATTTTTGCTTCAAAAGCCAGGCTGTTGTTTTGGCTCATGGTTTGATACTCAACATGTAGTATTGACTTGAAAAGCAGTCATACCTGTTCGGCTAAAACATGAGGAGAGTCTGTGGGTAAATAAGATTTGATCCTGGCTCAGTAACACAGAATATTTCCCATCAGTTTCTCTCTGAGTTGGACCGTTATGCAGAATATTCCAATTTTTTTTTAACTTTTAAGAGGGAGTGGAACAATTCTGCTATGGTAATAAGCAGTGACTATACCCTGCTTACATAGCACTCTCTGTCCTATAGTATCTACAAAATGCCCTGTCAATTGATGGAATTTCTGCAGAAAGCCAGCCTGCTTTGGGACAAGGGCTATGTGAAAAAGACACACGGTAGGCAGTATGCACAGAGCGTTGTGCTTTCTGGGCTGAGAAAGGACCATAACGTCAGCACTGATAATTACAGTCTCAACTCTAATGCAAAAATAATCCCATGACTGTCCCTTTTTTGCCATGCCACACACTTCCCCCACACAGCACCAGCATCTCAGTCCTATGGCATCTCAGACCTAGAATCATAGACTGGTAGGGGTTGGAAGGGATGTCTAGAGATCTTCTAGTCCAACTGTCTTGCAGAAGCAGGTTCATCTGGATCAAGTCACATAGGAACATGTCCAGGTGGGTCTTGAAGCTTGGTAAAAGATCTTGAAGAAGAGAGAGGCAATGGGTGGAGAGCAGCTAGGGATCACACCACTGGGATGACATTCTTGGGCAACAGACTGGTGCCTCTGGATCCATCTTGGCCCTGTCTTCTATGACCAGGTGAAATATTTGGAGGGAAAGGAGACTACAGGAGTTTGTCCCATGTCTCCAAGTTTATCACCTGACATGATATTAGAACCTTCCACTTCAGATTTCTCAGCTAGTCAGTATGCATTGTAACACCATGAAACTAAACTGTACAATGAGGACAACTAAATCATGTATATGTTTTCTTAGCCTCAGATACTCGTGACACAAAATTAGTCAGTGATTATTTTTCAAGGCAGGTTTTCCACTTCGTCTTCCAACTGGCTGCTCTCCTAAGCCTGTGATACTGTTCAAGAAGTCCAGTACAGGATGACCTTCCAATATAGGTCACAGAAAAGGGAGCTTGTAGGAAACTTCAGCAGCTCATCCTTCTTAGCATTGCCTCTTGCGGTAATCTGCTGGCAGCAAAGCTGGTGATGCTGCATAGCTGATCCCTGCTGCCCTTTGGCTGCAGGCTGATTTTTTTCATGTGTGCTTATCACCCTGACCTGCCTGCCTCTGTGACAAGAGCATGAGTAAGCAATCGGCTTATTAGGTCATTTTTGCATATAGCCAAGACTCATGTGGTTTCTGCCACTAACACATCATTTTCTGTGCTGGTGACACGTAACTGAATGTGGCTTGTTTTTACAGGCTCATTCTCTGTCTAATAAGAATCTTGCCAGGCCAGTTGCATTTGTAAATCTTGGGGTGAAATGCAAACAGCAAGTTCTCAGATATGGCACTACAAACCAGGCTTCAAACTGCAGGTTTGGGCTGAACCAGGTGCATCTGAACTTTCAGGAAATTTGGCTTTGCTTTTAGTGTCCTCGATCCTTCCCTAGGAGTGAGCAGGTTGACCAAAGTGTGTTTGTGATAAAGATATCCATCCTTGCTAGCACAGGGACTAGAACAACAGCAAAAGTGTTTCCTTACCCTAGGAAATGACTTGATATTACAATTAAAAACAAATAAGGAAATTCTTCAAAACAAGAAGAGAGATTATTTAAATGCAGCCTTAGTACAAACTTTGAATGAGGCAGGAGGAAGTCAAACATGGTGATATCTGAATGAGACAAGGGTCTTCCATCCTAAGAGTGTTGCTGAGAGATCTGTCTCCTGCAGTGCTGTTCCACTTCATATAATAATAAGCTCTTTCCTAGGTCTCTGAAGCCACAGTTCAACACTTAAGACACTCATCCAAGGTGCAAGAGAGGAGGTTAAAATTCTAAATGCAGCAGAAGAGGGACTTGACCCTGGGTCACTCACATCCCAGGTTTATTGTACATCACTACCTCACTTTTGAGTTTGACTGAAGGATCCTGGGCTTCAGAAGCTGGGATAAAACAAGTTCCACTTAAACATACGAAAAAACTATTTCACTGTTGAGGTGAGGGAGCCCTGGCACAGGCTGCCCAGAGGGGTTGTGGAGTCTCCTTCCTTGGAGGTCTTCAAGACCCACCTGGACACGTTCCTGTGTGACCTGATCTAGGTTGACCAGCAGGGAGGTTGGACTAGATGATCTCTAAAGGTCCCTTCCAACCCTGCCATTCTATGATTCTACGATTCAGATGAATCTTACCAAAATGAATTGTAACCAATTTCTAGATCTCATGAATCATCTTTTTTTCCTTAAGCATGAATTTGTTCAGACAGTCAAGCTGAAAGTAGGAGCCCAGATCTCTGCATTTTGCAGCTGCAAGACTGCTGTAACACTCCTCATCCAGTGTGCAGCTCTGTGCATGGCAAGTGGTTTTACTCTACCTGAGTTTCCATATTTGTGACATTTCTGCTCTCTCAAGACTTCTGCTATGTGTTACTGTCAACATTACCACATTCCTAACAAATGTGAACTGAGTTCCAATGCACCTAAACCAACATGCCTAAATGCATGCAGTTGTTTATTTCAATCTTCCTCCCCCACCAAGTGATATATTTCATAAGATCAGCACATTATTTATCCTGACCTCTTCCCCCCGAAATGATTTTCCCTGTGTTTGGTAGGTTACTCTGCAGGTTTGCTATTTGGCAGGATAACAACTGAAGAAGCATCTTCCAAGGATCAAACAGATTCAGAGCAATTTCACTTACATCAAAAGCTTAGCAGCATGTCAAGAGGTGTTGAGAACACTAGTCGGTCCTTGTGTGTAGGCAGGAGGAGCACACGTGGGCTGACATACTGTAGCATGAGGCAGGAGGCATGGGAGGATATGCTGCTCTTTGTTCATCAAGCTGAGTAGGATTAAGATGCTATTGACAGAACATCTCCACATAAATGTCTTAACCACTTTTAAGATATTCAGCAGTTAACAATGGGTAGGAATTCTACATCTCTGACCACAGATTTTTTCCTTTCTTCTCCATTACCCAGTACATTTTTCTAATTGTGCTATGGGATTTACTAAGCTCTCTGTCAGAAAGAGTCCAGGATTCCGTTTTGTAGCACTACTGATATTTATATGAAAAATTGTCCAAGTGCCAGAAGAAAATTGATTCTGTGTTGTGACTGAAAGGAGACAAACAGACCTGTTGATCTCTTCTCTCTAGCAATGAATTATAGGGCATGAGGAAGGTGCACCTCAAGGTGCACCAGGGGAGGTTTAGATTAGACATTAGGCAGAATTTTTTCTCCAAGACGATTATGAATCATTGGAATAGGCTAACCAGGAAGGTTGTGGAGTCTCCATCCCTAGAGATATTCAAAAGATGCATAGGTGAGGTGCTGAGGGATACTGTTTATTTTAGTAATGGGCCTGGCAGTGTGAGGTGAGTGATTGGACTTGATGATCTTAAAGGTCTTTTCCAACCATAATGATTCTGTGATCCTGTGTGTGATTCTATGCAAGCCATCACATATAACAGATATATTTGTATTCCCTGCATTCAGTTTGCCAAATATTGCCATATTTGCAGATGGCAGCGTGTGGGTTGCTCTCCTCCTCCATAACACAGGCTGTGGGCTGGCCTCAGTGGAGCCTGGGTTGGGTACTATGTTTGCAGCCACATCACTGTGTGAGAGTTGAGGTTTCCTGACTTTGATGGTGCTTCACTGTGGCTGGGGGCTGGCAGGGGCACGCAGGAAAGCCTCTGGATTTCCAGCAATGGATGGAGGGAGAGAGGGAGGTGGGAAGGGGCAGTCAGCTGGACTGAGCTGCTGAAGTAAGAGCACGTCCTGCTGCTGCTCTTAAAGTTTTCTTTTCCCCTCGATGTGACAGCTGTACATACCTCATGGGGAAACTGTACTGAAGTAACTACAAGGAGAAGAGAAAAATCTGTTGGGGGTGAGGGGGTACAAACCCATATGGCATTGCATTAAGGGACACTGCTTAAGGGACAGCAGCAAACGAAAGCAGAACATGTGTTGGCATGAAATGCCCCACGCTGAAGAGATGGGATGATTTTCCAACATAGCTGAAGCTGGGGTGAGGATGAGGTTAAACACATATTCTTCTCACACAAAGACCCCTCACAACCTTATGCACTAAACACTGTTTAAGCACAACTCAACTTCTAAAACAACTTTAAAGAGCAGTTTTACTATCTGTACGTTTTGGGGAGTAAATGCTATAAGCTGAGATAAATTTTTCCTCTCTGCTGCAAAGATTACAGAAAGAAATTTCTTCTCTTTTACTTGTAAAACTTCTTTTTGTAAGGGTTTTAGGAGTTGGGCATTTGGAGGGATTCATTCCTTAGGTCAGATATTTCCACTTCAATTACTTATCTTATTTTCTTTACATTATTAGGAGGAGTGTTTCCTGATTAAGGTGAACTTTCTCCCAGCCTTCACCTGACTTGTCTCTGAAAATCAAACTTCACACACTTCAGCGCACATTAGTTAGGAGCTAAGCAGCTCTTGACCAAGATCTTCACCTCAGTTTCAGCTGTATGGGGCTGTGCCACCCATAGAGAACAGAAGTAGCTTTGCAAGGGACATACTTTGCTGTGCCATCACCTGTAGTTGCCCAAGGTCCCTCAGAGGGACCTCCCTCCTGGTGTGATGGCATTGCTATAGAAAGGTGCACTGATCTGAGTGCCTCTGCAGTACAAGTTGGACCGTTACTGGAAGAGGAAAAAGCTTCACATTTGGACACTGCAGAGATGTGAGGTGACCAGCACCACCTGGGTTGCAGGAGGCAGCTCAGAGTACTCTCCTTCTCCCTCAGCCCTCGTGGGGACCTTGTAGGGGGCCATATCATAGCAGCAATTTGAGATAGTGGCTGCTGGGAGGTGAGGGAGTTCACTTTTTGCTGATTTCTGTTTCTTCTGGCAGTACAAGGTGCAGAGCTGAGACCTTGGTGTTGCTCTGTGGTAGCAGTATAGACAACTAGAGTAATCAGGGGATTAGAGTAATCAGAGGGACAAAATGGTGTGTTGTCCATACAGGTGGCTTTGATTAAAAAAAAAAAAAAAAAAAAGTAGCCACAACAGCTTTTCTGTTCAATTTTGCTTTCTCCAGCTGTAGCTTTGCATTCAGCATCCCTTGAGGGCTCGTTTGACCCCAGACCTGTTTACTTTCCTGATTTTGTGTGGAAGATGGAAGGCAAATTAGTGGCTGTAATCCCATTGCTTGTGCTCAGATCACATAAGTCTCCCCCCACCTCCTAGATTTAATTCTCTGAAATTTTTATTTATACCATTATTTGCATAGAAAGTAGAAAGGATCAGCTCCACCTAGGGAACCGCAACCTGTAAACATAAACAAAGAAGCTTTTGTCAGCTANTGCTTCACTGTGGCTGGGGGCTGGCAGGGGCACGCAGGAAAGCCTCTGGATTTCCAGCAATGGATGGAGGGAGAGAGGGAGGTGGGAAGGGGCAGTCAGCTGGACTGAGCTGCTGAAGTAAGAGCACGTCCTGCTGCTGCTCTTAAAGTTTTCTTTTCCCCTCGATGTGACAGCTGTACATACCTCATGGGGAAACTGTACTGAAGTAACTACAAGGAGAAGAGAAAAATCTGTTGGGGGTGAGGGGGTACAAACCCATATGGCATTGCATTAAGGGACACTGCTTAAGGGACAGCAGCAAACGAAAGCAGAACATGTGTTGGCATGAAATGCCCCACGCTGAAGAGATGGGATGATTTTCCAACATAGCTGAAGCTGGGGTGAGGATGAGGTTAAACACACATTCTTCTCACACAAAGACCCCTCACAACCTTATGCACTAAACACTGTTTAAGCACAACTCAACTTCTAAAACAACTTTAAAGAGCAGTTTTACTATCTGTATGTTTTGGGGAGTAAATGCTATAAGCTGAGATAAATTTTTCCTCTCTGCTGCAAAGATTACAGAAAGAAATTTCTTCTCTTTTACTTGTAAAACTTCTTTTTGTAAGGGTTTTAGGAGTTGGGCATTTGGAGGGATTCATTCCTTAGGTCAGATATTTCCACTTCAATTACTTATCTTATTTTCTTTACATTATTAGGAGGAGTGTTTCCTGATTAAGGTGAACTTTCTCCCAGCCTTCACCTGACTTGTCTCTGAAAATCAAACTTCACACACTTCAGCGCACATTAGTTAGGAGCTAAGCAGCTCTTGACCAAGATCTTCACCTCAGTTTCAGCTGTATGGGGCTGTGCCACCCATAGAGAACAGAAGTAGCTTTGCAAGGGTCATACTTTGCTGTGCCATCACCTGTAGTTGCCCAAGGTCCCTCAGAGGGACCTCCCTCCTGGTGTGATGGCATTGCTATAGAAAGGTGCACTGATCTGAGTGCCTCTGCAGTACAAGTTGGACAGTTACTGGAAGAGGAAAAAGCTTCACATTTGGGCACTGCAGAGATGTGAGGTGACCAGCACCACCTGGGTTGCAGGAGGCAGCTCAGAGTACTCTCCTTCTCCCTCAGCCCTCGTGGGGACCTTGTAGGGGGCCATATCATAGCAGCAATTTGAGATAGTGGCTGCTGGGAGGTGAGGGAGTTCACTTTTTGCTGATTTCTGTTTCTTCTGGCAGTACAAGGTGCAGAGCTGAGACCTTGGTGTTGCTCTGTGGTAGCAGTATAGACAACTAGAGTAATCAGGGGATTAGAGTAATCAGAGGGACAAAATGGTGTGTTGTCCATACAGGTGGCTTTGATTAAAAAAAAAAAAAAAAAAAAGTAGCCACAACAGCTTTTCTGTTCAATTTTGCTTTCTCCAGCTGTAGCTTTGCATTCAGCATCCCTTGAGGGCTCGTTTGACCCCAGACCTGTTTACTTTCCTGATTTTGTGTGGAAGATGGAAGGCAAATTAGTGGCTGTAATCCCATTGCTTGTGCTCAGATCACATAAGTCTCCCCCCACCTCCTAGATTTAATTCTCTGAAATTTTTATTTATACCATTATTTGCATAGAAAGTAGAAAGGATCAGCTCCACCTAGGGAACCGCAACCTGTAAACATAAACAAAGAAGCTTTTGTCAGCTATTAATGGAAACATTGATTAAACTCCCATTGCTTTGGTAGCCTGCTGAAAAACTCATAAAGCAACAAACTAAATTTTTCATTAAACTGGCCAGGCTGTAAGTGCCAGGGGGTGGATGCCAAATGTATACTGAGTGTGGTTCAGCTATGTGGTGCCTCCAGGAGGAAATGCAAATTCTTATTACCCTACTGCTGGGCTGTAGGAGACCTTCTTAATGCCTTCCCTTTCTTTTCCTTTGCAGATGATACCAGCTCAGGAAAGGATAGCCAGGTGCCTGAAGGCTCCAATGGAGAATATGAAGATCATTCTGGGAAGCAATGGGGTGAGGAGCAGCCTATTTTTTTCAGTTTTCCTTAGTTCTTGGTTCAGTGCTGTTCACACAACGCCTCTCTCACCTGCTGAGGGAAAGGGGAGGCAGAGCAACTGGAGTGAATTCTCCCTACAGATGGTCAAATAATAAAGAGAACATCGGCTGAACACGTCGGTGTGAATGGATGCTATCCAAGGGTCCTACTGCAAACTGCAGCCCATGGCTTGCTCTAGGGCCCTCTGCCATATAGCCCAGCATGGTTCTCCCATGCACTTGTTTTTCTGGGCAGTGACTGTCTTTTGCATGTGCAGCTATTATAGCTTTCATAGACTCTCTATAAAAGTCATATTGACTTTTACAGCAGTATTTCCAAAAGCCCTCAGTGCCAACATAACACTGCTCCCACTAAGGGCAAAGGGGAGGTCTGACTTCACTTCAGGAGAATTAATATTGGGCCAAAGCTGAGTATTTCTTAAAATTACTTTCTGTTTTAGACACCTGCATGAACTTCTCTAAGCCCTGACATGTTCAAGCATAGGATTTTGATGCTGTTGTAGAGCTTTGGAGAACTGCTAAAATCTCCCTTGGAACAGGTTCTGAATCACTGCAAGACTTGCAGATCCAAAACTTGGTCCAAGCACTCCATGAAGAACAATAAGTTGTTCCATTTAATTTTCATTAGCTTGAATAAATCTTCATGGTAAACAGCATTTCAGCAAGGAACTCATACACAACACTGTCTCTTTGTCCTCATCCACTTGTGTTTTCCCTTCTTTCTCTTGTGTGTAGCATAATTTATACTGTACAAATGTGCTGTTCATGTTTATGAAGCAAATGCCAAGTGATGTGGAGGAGAACAAGCATGTGAAGTATAAATAACACAGAGGCACTTTGTAATAGCTTTCATTGGCGCTCCAACAAGCAAAACTTCTCTAAATGGTACAGATTTGAGGACAGACATTTACTAGCATCAGCTCAAAAGAGACTTTTTCTGCCTCTCTCACACTGCTGCTTCTCTCTCTTTCTTCTTTGTGCTTGCTGGGTCTCTTTTTCTCTCTTGTATGTGTGTCTCTCTCCTTTTTTGTTAACTGGCTTTTCTAAACTGGTCCAATTCAGGCTTTTGTCAAGGCGACATTCAGGACTGCATAAATGGAGCCTGGTTTCAGCATGTTGCACACAGCCTGGAGTAGCTTTTGAGACTGCATAACCATTTAACCTTTTTTAAATAGAAGAAGAAAGACAGAAAGAGCTAAAGAAGTTTAGCTTTACCTGTAGGTTGTTATGGATCTGGGCAACAATGTGTGATGAGCAGATACAAAACTCCAAACAGATTCTTGGGAATCTCAGTGGAAGGAAAACCAGAAATGTTCTAGGCCTGCTTTTTGGGGGAGGAAAGAGCTTCTGTCCCTTACTGAGCAGGGACACGACTGAGTCTTTCTGAAATATGACTGTGGAAGCAGGCAATAGGTGAGGGAAGGTGAGATCTTAGAGTCACTTGGCTCTTCACTCTCCAACCTGCTCTTTGATAGGTTAGTTCCAGCCTTGGAATGCCATCTGGTGAGGATCTACCCCTTCCTGGACTTGCAGTTCTTTTCTCTCAGAGTAAATTGCTGACATATTAGAGGATAGTTGTTTAGTTCCATTTCATGGCTGATTCTTAACCTCTCCATGCACCTCACAGATATTTACTCACAATTTCCACAATGACAGCCCTTATCAGCACGTCTCCCTTGGCTCAGACTTAAACTTCAGCATGTCATTGCTCCCAAAGTGCAGCTCTGACAGGGTTAATTGTCTCTCTGATTGTTTTTGCTGGGAAGGGGCCTTCTCTTGCAGCAGACCCTGAAGGAAATACCCAGCAATTTACACACCACAACCTGTGGAGTGGGTTAGTATGTCACACTTGCTGCTCAGCTGTCATGGTAAGGACTTTCAGCGCTGGAGTTGCTCTGGTTCATTAGATTACACATGAAAGCCTCTGTACGGAGAGTAAAGCATTTCTGAGCAAGAGTTTGAAATAACACTAAATGGCTGAGACCCAAAATGACAGCCAAGGGGTGAAAGGGAAGACTGCAGAGGCAGATGGTTTACCCTACAGAAAACGACTCTGAAGAGAGAGTTGTGCCAAACAGTGTCTCCTCCTGAGAGGGAGGGATGTTGGGCAAGGCTACAGAGGAGAGAGGACTAAGAGATATGCTCATAGACCTCACAGGGCAAAGGCTGCCCTTCCCAAGGGCTTGGAGAGAGAAAGCTGCAGACCAGTCTTCTCAGGAAAGCTCTGCTTTAGTGAACATCCCAGAACTTCTGGCCCTCTGCCCTTGTTAGCAGGGCTGGATTTCTAATAGAGTCTCACTGTGCCATCCTTTAGCTATCTTCCCTGATAGGTGAAGCACAACATTCTCAGCTTGCTTTAGCATGTATATGCAACTGAGGTTGTGCCTTTCCAATGAGCATTGGTGAAGGCCAGTGGCTGATGGGATTAATTCAACCCAGTGTGCCACAAAGCAGGGCATTTATTACTTATTTCTCTTATTTCCTCCAAAAAATCGATAAGAGAGGATATCACAGAATCACAGAATCTTAAGGGTTGGAAGGGACCTTGAAAGCTCATCCAGTCCAACCCACCTGCCAGAGAAGGGCCACCTAGATTAGGTCACACAGGAACTTGTCCAGGTGGGATTTGAATGGCTCCAGAGAAGGAGACTCCACAACCTATCTGGGCAGCCCCTTCAAGTGTTACCTCACCCTCACAGTGAAGAAGTTGTTCCTTGTATTTCTTTGAAACCTCTTGTGTTTCAATTTGTACCCATTGCCCCTTGTCCTATCATTGGCCATCACTGAGAACAGCCTGGCTCCATCCTCCTGACACTCACCCTTTACATATTTGTAAACATGAATAAGATCACCCCTCAGCATCCTCCAAGCTTAAGAGCCCCAGCTCCCTCAGCCTTTCATCAGAAGGGAGATGCTCCACTCCTTTCATCATCTTTGTGCTGAACTCTGTCTAGCAGTTCCGATTCCTTCCTGAACTGAGGGGCCCAGAATTGGGCCAGATGTGGTCTCACAAGGGCAGAATAGAGGGGCAGGAGAACCTCACTCCACCTACGTCCCACAGCCCTTCTAATACACCCCGGGATGCCATGAAGGGACGTTACTGGCTCATGCTCATCCTGCTGCCCAACATGAACCCCCAGATATACAAGGGTAGTACAAAAATACAGGATGACTGCCGTTTGGAGCTGAAGAGTAAGATCATGTTACACAAGAAATAGGGTTCAAAAGTAGAGGGAGAAACTTGTGGAAATGCTGAATGGACTCAGAAACCAGCATTGCCAAAATAATGAAGGAAGACAGTGCATTTGACAGGAGTATTTTGGGTGCAGGGAGAGAGTGAGAAGCAGGAACCAGAAGTGATGTTAATCTCAGGAGACTACAGGTAGAAGTGCCAGTGGACTGGCACTGTATAATTAAAGGAACTGTAAGAAATTTGTAACTTGTGTTGAATTCTTCATCACTGGATAGTATTAGACAAGCTGTTGTCTTGCAACAGTTCCTTTTCTATCATTTCAGCTGTCTTAAAAGTTTTTGCTGAGAACTTTTTCCTTCTATTGATTAGTTAGACCAACTCATGCTTTTACAGGAAAGCTCTTTGCAATGATGTCAATAAAGCTATAAGGGCGTGAAGGTGCCACATCTTCTTTTCCTTCTGGGATTCTGACATAATGAATCAAAGTTTGGTGCAGCTGAGGGTATAAATTCCAGATTTTGACAGGTGGGGACCTTACATTTTTCTAGTGTTCTTGAAGTATTGTCTATTTTCTTGCAAAGACAAGGTGACTATCTTAATCCAATATTCTGTCCAGCAACAGCTGTTGCTTCAGCTTCTCCATTTTTGGGATGAACTGGCACAAAAGATCTTCTAATAACAAACTGAAGGGGGTTTTATTGTGTCTTTCTGTTTGTTCCTTTGCTTTTTTTGGCCTTTCAATGTGAATGCTTCATAAACTAACATGGAATGAATTTCATATGTTTAAGTTCAGATCAATTTGCAGATTGTAAGACTTTTCTACATATTGAAAAGGTGTTGACTCTTCTTAAGTCCCATTGAAGACAATGAGAACTAAGGGGCAAAACACCATTAGAAAATGAAGCTTCAAGTGACCAGCAAAAGCTTGAGACAATGGTTAGCCTGGCAGGAATCTGAAGATTTTCATTTGGTTTTGGCTAAGGGCTTATATTTGTGGCATGGAATATGGTAACAATTATAATGTGATTAGGGGGCGGCATTTTGCTTCAGCTCCAATAGCATGATTTTGGTATTATTTTGTGAGATGGTCTGATGCAGTTGCCTTAGGGACACTGAGAAATTCCAAGTTTGTGCTATGCAGAAGGGTAATGGCTGTTGCATGCCCTTTAGTCACCAACTGTTCATGGCTTTTGCAGCCCGACCCAGGTTCACGCAGCCTGCCAAGATGAGACGGAGAGTGATCGCCCGTCCTGTCGGCAGCTCCATCCGCCTGAAGTGCGTGGCCAGTGGGAACCCACGGCCTGACATCACGTGGCTGAAGGACAACAAGCCCCTCACGCCTCAAGAGATTGGGGAGAACAAGAAAAAGAAGTGGACATTGAACTTGAAGAACCTGAAGCCAGAGGACAGTGGGAAATACACCTGCCGAGTGTTTAACAAAGTTGGAGAAATCAATGCCACATACAAAGTTGAAGTAATCCGTAAGTGCAGCCTCTGGGGTGGAGAGGCAGGGAGGGAGCTTTGAGAAAGGGGCTAGCTGAGTAAAGAAAGCATGATGGCAAGTGTGCAATGTCAAGAGCTGGACACAGAAATCATAGAATCCAAGAATGGTGGGGTTTGGAAGGGACTTCTAGAGCTCATCCAGCCCAATCTCCTGTTAAAGCAGGTTTCCCTCAATCAGAGGGCACAAGAACATATTCAGGTGGGTTTAGAAATGTCTAAAGGATATTCCATACCCTCCCTGGGCAGCTTATGCCAGGGCTCCCTCACTCTCACAGCAAAGTTTTTCGCTTGTGGTTAAGAGGAACTTTTCTGTGTTCAAGCTTCTGTCCATTACCCCTTGTCCTGTCAATGGGCACCACAAAAAAATGTTGCCCATCTTCTTGTCAGCCACGCTTTCGGTACTTCTTAGTGTTCATGTAGTCCCCTTTTAGTCTTCTTTGCTTCAGGCTAAACAAATCCAAATTCCTCAGCCTTTCCTCATAAGAAAGATATTTCAGTCCCTTGATCATCTTTGTAGCCCTGTGCTGGACTCTCTCCAGAAGTTCCATGTCAGGAAATGTTTAAAATATCATCAGAGATAGAGAAAACATTACTGAAACTCTAGAATAAACCTAACACCTGGGCAGGACTGGGTACAATACAGTTTAGCAGCTGAAATAAGGACAGATACTTGAGGAATAGTCATTTCTAAAGGCACCTGCTTAGTAAAAGTTCACCATTGCCCACTCCAGTCTTACACTAGCAACAGACTCAATTCAAGAACAGGCTGAGAACTGACTGAGAAAGCCCTTTCATGTACCTTATAGGAGGGGTGGAAATATTTAGGATGGCCCAGATTATCATCAGAGCAGGAACAGAGTGAAACCAATCAAATTAGTCAAGATAGCTGTATTAGGAAACCTACTTCATTAGAAGTCTCCCAAGGAAATTAGCAGAAATCTTATGACTAGAGAGATTAGCCAGTCAAGGCTTTAGGGCCAGGTTTTAAAAGATATTTGGCCATCTTAAGGTTCAGGTGAGTAAAAATGAGATTTAAAAAAAAAACCAGAAAATGCCACCAGGATCCTGTATGTGTCTTTAGATGCCTACAGAGCTTTAAAGATTCAAGCCTTAGAAGATGAGCTGTGGGGGATTACCCTGCATTGTGGTGGGGTAGCGTAAATTGCTTTTCTTACTATCTAGCTATTCTGATTCTTGGTCCTTAATCTCTGCTTTCCCCTATTATGACTGAAGATAATTATACTCAAATCCTACCTAAGTCTTCCAGAGAAGAGCTCTTGTTCTTAAATCATTGTGCTTTCCCAATGACATCACCAGAAGTTGTCACGGAAATGATTACAGAGCAGCTAACTCGAGAAGGTGGAAAAGATGAGCTGAGTGAAAATTGAATAGACTTCATTAGTGAGGAGAGGGGGCACAGAGAGCTATTTCCAGCCTCATGGAAAGCACATTGTTTGTCTGTGCATACATTTTAGCATGAGAAAGTTTATCGCAGCTTGAAAGATTGTTCTTCAAGGTAAAGATCTGTTCTCTGATAAGTCATTTCTCTAGAATCACATGAATTAAAAGCACATGTGGGTAGCTCTGTTGGGTTCCAAAGGCACAAACCTGCTAGACATCTGGGATTGATAAAGATGCAGCTGTGTGGAGACAGTAAAAACATGTGTTTACACTAAAACCAGGAGCAGAGACAGGGAAATGAATCAAGCCCCATCCTAATGGCAGCTGTGGCATTTTCACTTCATCAAAACCAGACAGCACCAGGAACAAACCCCTTTCTGTGTCCCTGTTTATCTTGGTTTTTATCAACTTAAAGATGTATGTAACCTTTGTTTTCATTAGCTTTTGCTGGCTAGGAGTGAAAACAGTAACCAAAGCTGGAACCAGAGTCAAGGAGATAAGGGCATTAAGCAGTTTTCAGACATCTTTCTATTTTTAACATCATTCTGTGGAGTATTGCAGGTTTTATTCAATTTCCTCCTTTTTTCTCCCCTGAGCTTCCACTCCTAAGTCCTGCTTATCTGAGTCTCAGACTTCCCAGCTGTGATTCCTGCTTGTAGTCCCAAGGCAAAGCCTATGGAGACCTCTGTGGTATTTTTGTTTCCCAAGCACATCTTTAGAGCTCTCATTATTGAAAGTATCCTGACTTTTTGAAAGAGGGTCCATTGTTCCTTCCTCTCACCCTAAAGCCAGTGCTGGTGGGAGCTGTTTTGTTACATGCTCAATCCAACAGCGTTTGCTGTCAAAAGCAGCTGATGATTGCCAGCAGTTACCACCCACCGTGCTACCATAATTTCTCTCTGTGCCTAGGATAGAGGCTTGCAGGACCTCCTTGTCTGGAAACTGTGACTGATTTCTCTGATGCTAGCATTAAAAAAAACCTCTAAACATTCCTTAGAATGAGAGATATATTTTTCCTTTCACTTTATGGGGTGTTGACACAACCTAAGGCTTACAATCATGCTGGAAAGGATGGATTGTGAACCTCTCAGGTTTTATTTCTTTTCCTACCATCTTGTTTCCTTCATCAGCTGAAATTTGGGGCAAAAATTTGTGAGAAAGGAACGATTTTGTTATTGTCTGAGAAAGCAAAATGCTTATGAGCTCTTCCTCCACAAAATTTGCTTCATAATGAGGGTGGGGACAATAGTCTGACGGAAAGAAATAATAGAAGCAAGGAGATGAGGATGAAGTGCCTGTGCTCTGAGCTCCCCCAGCAGTGGATGACATGGCATGGGGTGGCTTCCAGTAGAGTTTGGTCCCCATGGACAGCTACAGAAATGACAGATATCTCCTGGGCCCAGACAAAAGATGATAAAATCTCCACAGTCTGCTATTAGTCTGTGAAACAAGGGGCCTTTTCCCATCCAATTTTGTCTGTCCTTAGGAAACATTTGGAAAGACCAAAGGAGAATAAACATGTCTTACTCTATCCCTTACTGTCTCCAAATTGGGTTAGCCACAGTGATTCTGATGTGGACTCTCAATTAATACTTACTGGTAAACAATCAGGTGAAAGAAATGAGGTTGTGTCTGAGAATACAGAAGGTTCTGTCATATTCACATGTAAATTGCAGCCTGTCAGACCTGCTGGTAAGAGACACAGAATCACAGAGTGGCTGACATTGGAAGGGACCTCTGGAGGTCATCTGCTCCAAGCCCTTCTGCTCAAGCATGGTCACCTAGATCTAGTTGCCCAGGACCGTGTCCAGATGGCTTTTGAATATCACCGAGGATGGGGATGCCACAGTCTCTCTGGGCAACCTGTGGCAGTGCTCAGTAACCCTCACAGTTAAAAATATTTGCTCCTCCAGTGTTTCAGTTTGTGCTCATTGCCTCTGCTTCTGTAACTAGCCATCACTGAAAAAAAGCCTGGCTTCATCTTCTCTACATCCTCCCTTCAAGTGTTTATTTACATTGATATGACATCATCAGAGTCAATATCAAGTGAGCATTTACAGTGAAATAATCCTCTTTATTTGTGTTCAGATGAATTTGTTGTCCTGATTAAATCTTGAAATAGGTTTTGGCCTTTTTGGCTAACATCAGGCTATTTATCTTCCTCTGCTCAAGACCCTAGAAAGATCACAGCAGTCTCTGACCCTGTACATCAAGGTACATCATTAAGATCCCATTATTCTGGGATATAGTCCCTGAGACATTGGTGTAAGTGTGAGCATAAGGAAGGACAGCCCCTTCTGTCATCTCATAGCTGCAGCATACAGCAAGGGAATGGTAAAATTCAATAGTCCAGATTGGACTTACAACACTTGCCAAGGACCAGAAAAGCCAGATCGGCTTGTGTGGTATCAGGTGATACCACCACAGGCTGGATACCCAAGTACAAATGCTTTGTGAGCAGCTTGAGAGAGCAGAAACAAAGCAAAGACAGAAAAACCTTCTACAAAAGATTCTTGGATCCCTGCTTGCTTAGCAGTTAGGAGGATTGTTCAGTGTACAGAGGAGAGGGCTGAAGAAAATTCTCCAAAATATAAAGGCTAAGAGAGAGAGCAAACTTTTCTCCAGGTCTGACGCAAAGAGAGTAAGTGACTTCCTTGTTAGAAACAGGAAGAGTCGGGTTGAGGGTAAGAAAAGACTTGCTAAGCTTCAGACAATGGAGGAGTTGTCTGGAAAGCATCTACCATTAGAAGCTTTGTCAGAGACTGGTCAAATTTATATCAGGAGGGATTTGCAGACATCTCAGTCTGCCTTGAGGCAGACAGTTGGGCCACTCAATTATTTTGCATCACTCCTACACCTTTTTCCTATGTGTCTGCAATCACAAGGTAATGAAGTCGGCAAACACCCTTTTCCCATGAAGCTCCCTGTGTTTTTGTGCAGAGAGGACGAGGTCCAAGCCCATCCTGACAGGGACTCACCCCGTCAACACAACGGTGGACTACGGTGGGACCACTTCTTTCCAGTGCAAAGTCCGCAGCGACGTCAAACCCGTCATCCAGTGGCTGAAGAGGGTGGAGTACGGCACAGAGAGCAAGTACAACTCAACCATCGATGTAGGGGGACAGAAGTTTGTTGTGCTGCCCACGGGGGAGGTCTGGTCCCGTCCTGATGGTTCCTACCTGAACAAACTGATGATTACCCGAGCCAAGGAAGAGGATGCAGGGATGTACATTTGCCTGGGGGCAAACACCATGGGCTACAGCTTCCGCAGTGCTTTTCTCACAGTCCTGCCAGGTGAGTTACGCCTTTTCCCCTCCCATCTGAACCAAGAGTCTGCATCACGGTATTTATTAATACACCTGCTGATACCCATTGGGCTCTGTGGCTCTCTCTAATGTGCTGATTTAGGCAAGCCCAGTTCTGATAATGAGAAACTAAATCAACCCTGATTTAAATCAACCCCTGCTGAAATCCTCTTGATAATGTTTCTTTTCTCCTTTCATGAGGAATAAAGATTCTGTCAAGGTGATAGAAAATGAATGATCTGCTCCCGTATGGAAGAGGAGCTGTGGAAGAAAACTGCAGCTGCAGGCACTGCATCACTTCAGTAGTAAAGTGCAAGATGTGAGAGGGAAAATGAATAGCAGCAGGGTTTGCAACCCCATTTCTCCTTTCTCTTGCCTTTATTTATAGTGCTCTTATTGGTAAGAGGAAACAATGATACAAGCCCATAAAATGAGAGAAGAATAAAAAACAGTCCCAGTCACAAGGAAAGGAAAACAATGAGTGTGAAAGAGAATGGTTGACTAGTTAAATTCTTACCCAATGATCCCCTGGGGACTCTTATACCAAATTCTCAGCTTCTTCCTTCTCTCTCGATGTCTCAGAGTTTGGTGGCTACATCCAACTGAAGCTGCATTGAGTGTGTTTGAGACACACCATCCTGGCTTTGTCATTTACTCCTTTGCCTCCTGACTGTGTAGTTCAGCTCTCATAAATACTTTTTTATTGAAAAAGACATTTTTTCTGCGTCATCTTGGCATGAGAATCTAGCTTCAGATCCACTAGTTTTATGACAAGAATCAATCTTACTGCTTTTTCTCCCCTTCATCATCACAAGGCCACACAGCAAAGACAGTGCAGGAGCTGGAGCCAGTATCAGAACATTTTAGCTCTTGGGTCTAATGAGATGTCTCCAGTGAAGACATCAGTGAGACACAGAGATCATTAACTCTCTCAGGCTGTTAGGACTGGTTTTCTCTGTAGGTAGCGGGGAAGATGCTCATGACTCCTGTAATTAAGGCAGCGTGGCTTCTTCTGCTCACTGATTGCCAAAGCTTTGCATCTCAGCAGCCATTGAGAATTACTAGCTTGGATTTAGGTACTGACAATGGGTTGCCAAGTAAGAGAATGCTCTTGGCGTCTTCTGCATCACTTAGATTTAGGACTGAACTCCCAACTGAAAAGCCTGTCAGTCTCAAGGAAAAGGCTGCGTGGGTGGGATAGAACTCCTCAAAGCCTCTGGGAGTTTCTAAACTATGAAAGTCTGATCCAGCTCCCACTAAAATCAGTGGGAGACTTTCCATTGATTTAAATAGGGCTATACTGAGGCCTCATACCCAAACCAAAGCCTGGAGGCCTGTTGTTATTGGCAATGCTGAAGAAGGAGAACCCAGCTTGCCCTCAGAGGCAAAGACGTGATTGTAAGGCCATGAGTTATAAAAACATCATTTTGCTTGTAAATCTACCAGCTTTGACATAGACAGCTCCAAAGAACAGCATGGATGAATATCAAAACACTTTTGTTTCAGCCCAGCAGAGGATTTCTGCCAACCAACATGAAAACTGTTGTTTTTGTGGTCAGCTGATGGGACAGTTCTCTGATCCTGTCTTGCTTTGAGCAGGGAGCTGGACGAGATGACCTCCAGACTCCCCTTCCAGCCTAAATTATTCTGTAATTTCCAGTGTTGGTGAATCAAAGTTTTGTCTATTGAGTTCAACAGTATAGGTCCCTCTGACTTCAAACAGACCACATAGTATATATTTAATATTTCAAACTAGCCATAGAATTATTGGTCAAGGAGAGAAAATGACATCAATGTCTTAAAGCTGTTTAGCTTGAAAGTTAAGTGATATATGTTTGAATGTAACATATTGGGCTGTTTGGATAGCCTGTGGTTTTCAGAGTTAATCTTGAGTGTTTCCCTGAAGGCTGAATTCTGTGCCTAGGTATTTTTGCCTAGCTTTGGAAATCCCAGCTGGTGGCTATCTAGATGGGGACTTTGATAGCTAGGCTCCTACCCTGGTACTCCTTTTAGATTTATATATCAACAGATCAGGCTGAGAAACCCAAGTGGCTGTGAAGGGATCTACAGGCTGTCGACAACAGAGAGGGCAAGGAGGAAGTAGATGTGAAAGATGCCAGCTGAAGCATCTTATCTCCTCAAGTATCTGAATTTTCTGCCCTTGAAAAGCCAATGGCAAGTCCAAAGAGTCTGGTGGAGGCAGACCCCATTTGGCACAGAGAGTTAGACTCACTCTTTAATGCTGTGTGAACTTTCAAATCTCCATGGCTTGGGCATCAAAGAGGGGACACCAGCACACCTACATTTTTCCTATCCTTCAGCCTTTCTCTCAGCCACACAAGGAACTCAAAACAACACCTTCAAAGCACCAAGTTCATGCTGCCTGTTGAATATTGTTGAGTAGCTCCAGTATTGGTGGACAGGGATATTAAAGAATGTCCAAAGCCCACACAGACACAGCTAAACCTGGCAGAGGCAAGTAGGCAACGTGCTATGTCTCTACACAACCCCATTGTGCCTCTTGCCTGGGCTGCTGACATGGAGGTATCACTGACACGTTCCATATTGTGTCTTCCAATCTGGGCAGCGAAGTCCACTCCATCACAGAGTGAGGGTGTTAGGAAACACTCTCAGGCTGGCTCTAGCACGTCCATTAAAGTTTGGATAAGAAAGCTAAAATATCCCACAAAGACTCCCCTTCCTGACCCCTAAACCAGAGAAAATGAGTTGCTTGTCCTTCCAGGAGCACTGAAAAGCAAAGCAGTTACCAAACATCATGCGCTGATTTGATTCCTCCCTCGTTGCTAGGTCTGGCAGGGTTGCCAGACAGCCTGTACAAAAGCCAGTACAAGTTTGACATCTGTTTTGAATCCTCTTTGCCTGCATTTAATTAACTCTTTCTGCCTCTCTCCTGCCATAATGTCCAGATCCCAAACCTCCGAGTGCACCTGTGCCCCCTTCCTCGGCCAGCAGCCTGCCCTGGCCCGTGATCATCGGCATCCCTGCCGGAGCTGTCTTCATCTTTGGGACAATACTGCTGTGGCTTTGCCAGACCAAGAAGAAGCCCTGCTCCCCTCCAGCTGCTCCCCCTGTGCACCGGCCACAGCCTCGGGACAGGATCTGCGTCTCCCAGGTCCCAGACAAAGACTGCATCTCCTCCATAAACTATGAGGAATATGTTGCCCAACAGCAGCATTTACTGTCCCAAGGGCCTGCGCTCGCCCCGGCCATGGCATCCAAAATGTACCCAAAGATTTACACGGACATCCACACCCACACCCACTCGCACGTGGAAGGCAAAGTCCATCAGCACCAGCACATTCAGTACCAGTGCTAAGTGGGCAGCCGTGTAAAGTAGCTCGTTTGGGCTTTTCCCCATGGTACCTCAGAAGAGACTGCTCCAAGTCAGCTCACACTGCCAGCAACAGGCAAAGGAGACAGAAAATATTATATATATATAATTTTAAATATATATATACATATATATATAATTGTATATGCGTGTGTATGTGTGTATATATATATGTGTATATATCTATATCGATCTATATAAATATATATATAATAGAGAAAGACAGAGAGAGAAAAGAGATTTTTGTTTTTAATTATTGCAATGAGGATGTAGCCAAGGAATAATGAAGGAACTCCAAATCTCAGCAGAAAGGCAGCCATCTCCAACAGAGAAGCCTTCCCAGATTCTTTAATCAAGGTGGTGACAAGTGAGACAGGACACAGGGATGTGATGCACAGCCTCCTTCCTTGTGTTGCTAAACAGAGCAAGAGGTGAGCATGGTCCTTTTCTGGGTGAGCACTGCTGTTCCTGTGCCTGCTACACATCACTTGTTTTGATGAGAAGCCCCCTGACCTGTCCTGCTCTGAGTAACTCGTGCTCTAAAGTACCTGAGGTTTAGTGCCAAAGCACCAGGAGACATAACCAATCCAACTCTTCCAGGGAAAAAAATATATCACAAAAGGGTCTGGTAAAACTAATTTCCATTCACAACCTGAAGTGCTGAATGCTTCTCAGTCACAATCATTTGATCTGAAGCATTGACTAAGCTGGTTGGTTTGATTTCTGCAAGTTGAAGTCATTGTATTTCCCATGGGGTCTTCTGCAGATCCAACTGCGAGTGCTTCACTCCCTCTGTCCAAGGAAAAAAGGAAAGAAGGAAAGAGGAACATTGAACATTGTACAGAACACCTTTATATTTATATTTAAGAAATAATAATAATTAATAATAATAATAATTGAACTGCTGATGGTGAAGAAAGCAAAGCATACTGCCCTTCTCTGATGGCTTACAGTGACAAGCTACTGGATTTTCTACATCAATGCAAAACACATGAAAACATTACAAAGCAAAGAGAAAGAAACAAAGTGAATGAAATAATAATCATGTAGGAAAAAATGCATTTGAGAAATGTTCACCTAAGTTCTGTGTGATTGTCCCCTCCCCTCAAATAACATTTTGGAAGTGATACAGTTTTGTTGCAGTTCAAACAACAGTGAAAACAGAAAGAAGAGAATATAAGTAAGGACCATGTTATATCCCTATATGGACTGGAAATGGATCCAATTGCAAATATAAAAACCTTTGTAATTCTATATAGAGTTTAAACAGAAGTCATGTATATTTAATTTATTTTGTTAAACAAGAAAAAAAGTGTATGATATTTTCCTCAGAACAGGCGTTTCTATACGTATTTTTGATCAAAGAAAATAAAGATTTTTTTTCAGGTTCTGTAGCTCCATGCTCAGCATATCCTTAATGTAGCATGTGAACAACTGTACCTCTCCTAACCTAGAGGTATCTCTCTCTATTCCTTTTTACACTCACCATGTGTAATCTCCTAACATCATCTCAGGTACTGCTGGTGCCATCCTTTCCATCAGAAAGTGATCTTTCCCACTGCTTATATTCTGGCTGTGAGGGTCTGTAGTGCCCAGATCTCTTCTCTTGCCCCCATCTTACCTTGAGCAGCAAAGTTCTGTACTCATAGGGAAATCTATTTCACTATGCATTTTTGGTGGGGGGAGAGAATGAGATTACAGATGATTTTGAACCACAAACCTGCAATGGGTTTTCTCTTTAAAAGAAAACTTTGTAAATCAAAGCACAAGAATTTGTGAGCCTGTAAAATGAACTTTGGCCTCAGGGTGCTTGGGAGGGCAAAATGTGAAACGTCAGTGTATATGTAATTTGTAAATACAGCTGCTGAGGGACGCAGTGGAGGATGAATTGGGTGCAGCAAGGAGAACTCGTGGGGCTCACACCTTCATTCGACTGAGTGATACGGAGGGGCACCCAACCCTTCATTGGCCAAAACATTCTTTAGAGGAGGCAGGGTCAGCAATGCTGCAACTGTTTGCTGTTCACTTGAGTTTCAGTGAAAAGTTTGCTTGTAAAAAAATCCTGAAAATTTGAAACATGCCAATAAATTGGAAGTTCCTTCTCAAATCTGTTCTGCAAAAGCGGTCCTCAACAAACCAGCTGCTCCATTTAAAAGTGAAACACTTGATTTAACCTGAAACAAAACAATGCTTTAGGCTTGGCTTTTCTCTGAATGCTTCTGAAGTTATTTGCTCTGAGTTGACCTGCAGTGGTTTTTCTGCTGGCTTGCTTGAATCACCAGCAAATCAAACAATTCTCTGTTTGCTCAGCCATAGTGCTGTGAGATGAGGCCCCAAGTCACTGAAGCACATCAGCTCTTGCTTTCCTTTACCCATACAAGATACTGCAAGGAGCCCCTTTTTTGCCTTAGCCACCTGAATCAGTGGCTACATTCCTGCCTGCTGTGCTGATACTGACTGGGGCCATCCAGTAGCTCTGAGGACTGTGAGGGTGAGGGAACCCTGAGGGGTCGTGGAGTCTCCTTCTCTGGAGGTCTTCAAGACCCACCTGGATATGTTCCTGTGTGACCTGATCTAGGTGAACCTGCTTCTGCAAGGGGATTGGACTAGATGATCTCTAAAGGTCCCTTCCAACCCTACCATTCTATGATTCTATGAAGAGGAGGAGGAGAAGTACAAGAGGGGGACCTTCCTACTCACATGGAGTTTACCACCTGGCACAGTTGCAATACAGCACTGCAAAGCATGCCCTGATGCTTTCCTGTATGCTATAACAGGAAATCCATGTTATCACCACACAAAGACCATCCCCCCCACAATGGTGTTTGTGTAGAGATTGTATAAAGCAACCCATTGCTAATGATTTTTTTTTCATCAGAGGGGCTGTGTTACACTTTGTTAACACAAATTTAGGAAGTCCATAAAAGCTAAATTCAGGTCATGGGTATCTTTGTATGTGTGCTCTCAGCTTCAGGGAGTTTTAAATGTGAGTGCTGAGGTGTCTGCTTTGATAAAAGGCATGATTTAAGCTGGAATTCTTAATGGTTGTCATTTACTGAGTCATTTCACTAAAAAAAAAGAACCCAACCAACTAAAAAGCTTTTATACATTAAGTGCACCACTCTTTTGTTTTAAGAAGGCATTAAGTGGATGTTTCTATGAGGGATACTAAGGGCTATGTCTCTGATCTCACACCTATGGGAAGCTCCTTATTGTGCTATGGTATGTCCTGAGCTACCACAGGTTTCAGCAGCATGAGGGGCATGGCAGAAGGCAGGACTCACCTGTAAGCCCATGGCCCTTCTCTGCACTCTGTAGAGTGCTGAAGCAAGGGGACACTTCAACATATGCTGTGTGAGCAATACTGATGCTAGCTTCAAAGGTGGATGATTCAACTCTAAGCAAACTCAGAGACACCTCTCTTAACAGCACCTTTTTTCAACTGACAGCTACATCACCAACGCTCAGAGTGGGTTAGAAGAAGCAATCATGCTTTTCCCATGCAGCACCATCTTCCAAGCCGGGCCTAATACTCTCCCCATGTGCCTTCTACCTTTTATGATCCAGCTCCAAAGTGTTGCTTGATGCAGCCAAAAACTTCACATATTGTTAGATGGCTCAGAAGGAAGTAGTGGCTTCTTCCTGCCCTTTAAAGCTCCTGCCTTTAGAGACAAACCTCTAGCGATGCTGATAGATCTCCAAAGGCCACACACAGGTGAAGCCCTCAACCGTGGTACTGAGACAACAGCTCTGGTTTTGGATGTGCCATGTCAGATGCTATAAAACTCATGACTTCCAGAGCACATCAGGTTTTCATTGTGCCTTGGGTATCAGCTCCCTCTTCATGATCTTCTAAACTGGTGCAAAATTTCCCCCTAGGAAATACCATCATGTGCCCTATTAAAGAGAGACTGTATATATTGTCTGGGCCTGAGTGGGTTTTGCATTTTTGAGGAATGATTTTGCCTCCACAGAGTACCTGTAAATGCTCTTAAGAGTCACTCTGTCCCATGCCCTACTGCATGCCATTTATTTTTAGGGCTTGATTGTGCCTTACATGTATTGCAAAGTCTTCCTTAGTCTAAATAAATTCAGCCAGGCCCTTCTTATGCTTGAATTTGTTTTTCTTCAGTAGGGCAGGTTTTGAACTCACTTTTTCTCATGAATAGAGGATGTTTAAAGAAAACCATAACCAAAGCATTAGCTATGGACCCTGTTTTGACTACAAAAGTGTTTTATTTTATGTATATGTCTCTATGTACATATAAGCATGTAGATGTACATGCTAACCTGTGATACAGTAGGCAGTTGTTCTTTTAAAGCCATGAGTCTTCAAAGATCAGTGGAACTGGAGGCTTAAAATTCACCATCTTTGTTTATTTTATTTGCTTTACAGATCAAACACAGCCTTACATGCCAATTTGTGTGTGGCACTTTTAAGCTTTCTATGGACAACCTTTGTGTTGGCAGCCCCTTTCATACTGAAAACTTTTATCAGACATTGAAAATACAAACTGTGATGTGATTTTTAATTGGTGAGAAATATGGAAACTGAACACACCAAAATGAGACAGGATGGCAGAGCATGACTGTGGCTGTGTAATAGAAGTGAGAGAAGAAAAGGAATAAAAGCCTGGAATGTTCTTAATGGACGTTAGGGTGCTGTAAAGTTACTACATTTTGAATGCTTTGGAAGAAGTTTCTGGGTTTTTTTTAGTGAAAAAGGGACTATTTTTGATCTCTTCACCTCTCGAGCCAAATGCTGTAGTTGCACCAGGAGACAAACTGCAATTAGCAAGATGAAATTTTGGGGTTCCTGGAGCTTAGGGCTAAACTCCAGTCCCTGAAATGGAGCAGGGATTTCAAGGTTAAACCCAGCACCCCTACCCCTTTGAGGCAAACATGTGAGTGCCTCACTCCTCACTCCAGAGGCAGCAAACCTCTAAGCTGTGACAGTTCAGAAAAGCTGGCCCTCACCCAAAATTCATCTTGACCTGACCTGGACCTCAGACCCAAAGAGCCCTGTGCAAAAATTGCACACTTGGGGTGGGAAAGAGGAAATATTTCTCTGACAGCTCCATTTCTGTGGCTGTCTGAAACTCTTCTGAGGTTTGAAATACTGAATTAAAGCCCCGGGGAGACATAGAAGTGAGCGAAAACTGGGAGGCGGTCAAAGGTTAATGGGAAATTTATCATGGCTTTCCTATCTGGGCATCACCTCTGTCTACAGGGGGTATATTGAGTGTGCCCAGGACTCCAAATTACCTAAGCTGATGATTATTTCACATACAGAGCCTGTTCCAGCTCGTGCAGATACCAGTGGGAAAAAAAATCCCTGCAAAGTCCACTGGGAAATCAATCGGCTGCATGGAGTCATTGCACAGTTTGTACATTTTTGTTCTGTCTGACCCATTGGCAGAGAAAGATGTGACAGGAGTTAATGGCTAGAGAAAGAAGCCAGACCCATTTCAGTGGGAAATGCAAACATTTTGGAAGGAGCTATCCAAGGAAGGCACAGACACTGCCTCTCTCAAAATCATCAAAACAAGGCTGAGCACTTTGTGGACAGGGTGTTTTTGTTGGATGCAAGATTTTGGGAATACTGGGACAAAGGGATCCATCTAGTCCAGATGAGGTCATCTAGTGGTCCCTTCTGGCCCTAAATAAATATAGTTGAACTGCTGAGAAAAGGAGATACAAAGGCAGGTCTCCTGCTCCCTGCCATAGCTGCACATGTGCACCACAGACTTTACAGCAACATTTGGCACATAGTGGCCTGGCTCAGGCTGCACACCCAGCTCTGCTTCCCTCTAGAGTGTAAGTATGTGATATCAACACTTTCCAGCTTGTTACTACAGTAATGGCATTATTTATATAAACTGGGGCTGTGCATTGACATTTACTGTGTCTGCAAGAAAGCCCTTGTGTCAACAGCAGTGCAGCCCTGAGTGTGCACTGGTGGATGCTCTCCACCATCAGCAGTTTAGAAAATCTTATTGGACTCACTGCATTGAGTGTCATGGACAATCTACATGTGAATTTGCATGTAAACACATGTGGTTAATGGCCTGTTCACTTGGATATGCTCCTTACTGGTGTAAGACACTGTCCCAGGCTGCTGAGGAGGGTGGTGGAGTCCCCAGGCCTGGAGATATTGCAAAGCTGTGTAGCTGAAAGTTTGGCAGTGTGAGGTTTATCATTGGACTCAATGATCTTAAAGGTCTTTTTCAACCAAAACAATTCTATAATTATCTCCAATTCCCTTTTTGCCATGCATGGGAGCCAGTCAGGACCCTGCCCTGCCCTTGCCCTGGGGTGGATACAGCTCCCCATGGCACACTCATTCAGACATGAGAGGGTAGTACAGTTTAGCCAATGTGACCCTGCTGGTATGGGGATTCCAAGGAGTGTTAGATCCACAGAGAGTGCACTCCTGCCTTCGTCTGTGGATTAATGAGTGTAGTGATGGTGTGAGTAGTAAGTCACAAAACCATCTAGCTTTGTGAGGTGGGTTTCACCTACAGATCCCATCAAGAATTTCACAGGGGAGGAAGTGAAGCATAAAATTGCTGGCAAGGGTTAGAGTCTGTCATCCAATGTGCTGGGATTTCACTCAAGCCACCTGCCAGGTCAGTTCTGTATTCTGGATCAGGTAGAAAATGCTAATAATTAGGAAGCTGTAGGTATTTCAGACTTTCTCATGAACTTATCTTACCACTAAAGCATTTCTTGGGCCAAGATTCTCAGCTTTTAAAAATTTGCTACAAATGTTAAAAAATACACCCACCAAAAATGTGAATGATTGTAGTTGAAAGTAAGACATAATGGCTGATAAAACCATATTTAAAGTACTGGTATTGCAGTGAGTCTGGAGTGACACGTACTTACTGTCCATGTATGGAATGGAGTCTGGAGGAAAGAGGACACCCGCTGTACATTTTCTGTTTAGCCAAGTCACCTTAATGTGTGTTGACTGGTTTCAGGTCTCTGAGAGCAATACATGAAGTTATGACCTTTGTTTGTCCTTATTGTGGCTTTTATTCTTTCTTTCTTTCTTTCTTTCTTTCTTTCTTTCTTTCTTTCTTTCTTTCTTTCTTTCTTTCTTTCTTTCTTTCTTTCT